>CM040188.1:67403669-67886169 GCA_022606455.1 Callitettix versicolor | reverse complement strand
ATTTTAAAACCAGTCATGAAAATGTTCAAAGAAAGTACTTTAAAACACTGTGAAAAATATATTTGATTTACATAAAAATCTCGAATTAACAAAAATAAAATGTGTAGTGCCACGATACAAGAGTTTCATTTTTTAAATATCGAGTATTGGGAGTAATAGTAGAAGGAAATATTATTAATAAACTTTAGTCATAAGTTTCTTTGTATTTTTATGCACATTTTCAAGGACATCGTTCCATGCAGATTTTTAAAGCTGCATAAAATGAGATCGTTTATGGTTTTTAGAAACAACGTCGCACGCAAAAATATTTCACGTTTCCACATCTTGAAATTTGTTTAAACAATTATCTCTCAATTTGTTAAATAAATAAAATATACTGCTATTTTTGTACGTCACTGTATAATTGTTCATACTACATTTTTTTTATTTGGTTTTAATTTTAAGATCTATAACTTAATCGAAACGTACCGCCATTTTGTTTTTGTTGACAAGTAAAGTCCAACAAACTTTACGTTTAACGATGTAAAGTTTAAATTAAAATGTGTTCGAACTAAAAAAGTGCTGATAAACAAGGTTGACACGGCGAAAGATGGCGACAAATAAGTTTAATATGTTCACAAAGTTTTGAAATATTTTCAACGCTTTTATACTTGAAACGCTTTTTTGTTACAAAAACAAATTAAACGATTCCGACAAATTCTGTGCTTTTACAAGAATTTTTTGCTAAAAAAAATCCCTTAACATTTCATGAAAATCTATTCTAATGATTGTTATTACATTTTTATCGTAATGTCGTCTTAAAGTACCCGAAACAAAACGTACAGTTTGTTATACTCACCACAAAAACCGTCTGTTTTTTTTATATGTTTGCCACGTATAAAGAAATTGATTAATAACACCAAGACATAAATATTTCGTTAGTAAACTGGACACTAAACTAAATCCTCTAGGTTCGTTGTTTTCTTGAGCTGAAAATGTAATCTATTTCAAATTTGGTTCATTACCTTGATTACAGTTATAATTTTCATAAAGGACTACAATTTTAAGACGATAGGCTGGCATTCTTGATTTATTTATTGCTATATAATGAAAGGTTATTTCAGGAAATGATATTGAAAATGGAAAGTTCATGTAATGTCTTAACACGATGTATTAAATAAACTATGTGAATATTAGAAAATTTATTTTAAACTAGTCTTACATTAATTTATGCTCAGTAATTATATTTTCATTTAATATTGACCATACATTTATTTACGATCTGTAACAGCAACATAAATGTGTTTTTCATTCTACAACGTATTATTTAATTTAGCAATAAACACGTTTTATCCACTCAAAAACTAAGTACTCAACTATTTACTTCATTTTAAAGGCATTGTGCATTGTTTCACATCTGTAACAGCATTATTAATTGTGTTTTTATCCAAAATGTATTGCTAAATCTAACAATAAACACGTTTTCTCTACTCAAAAACTAAGTACTTTACTTTAAATACATTGTTTTACATCTGTAACAGCATTATTAATTGTGTTTTTATGCCAAAATTTATTGCTGAATCTAACAATAAACACGTTTTCTCTACTCAAAAACTAAGTACTTCACTTTAAATACATTGTTTTACATCTGTAACAGCATTATTAATTGTGTTTTTATGCCAAAATGTATTGCTGAATCTAACAATAAACACGTTTTCTCTACTCAAAAACTAAGTACTCAACTTTTACTTCACTATAAATGCATTGTTTCACATCTGTAACAGCATTATTAATTGTGTTTTTATGCCAAAATGTATTGCTGAATCTAACAATAAACACGTTTTCTCTCAAAAACTAAGTAAAACTAAGTACTTCACTTTAAATACATTGTTTTACATCTGTAACAGCATTATTAATTGTGTTTTTATGCCAAAATGTATTGCTGAATCTAACAATAAACACGTTTTCTCTACTCAAAAACTAAGTACTCAACTTTTACTTCACTATAAATGCATTGTTTCACATCTGTAACAGCATTATTAATTGTGTTTTTATGCCAAAATGTATTGCTGAATCTAACAATAAACACGTTTTCTCTACTCAAAAACTAAGTACTCAACTTTTACTTCACTATAAATGCATTGTTTCACATCTGTAACAGCATTATTAATTGTGTTTTTATGCCAAAATGTATTGCTGAATCTAACAATAAACACGTTTTCTCTACTCAAAAACTAAGTACTCAACTTTTACTTCACTATAAATGCATTGTTTCACATCTGTAACAGCATTATTAATTGTGTTTTTATGCCAAAATGTATTGCTGAATCTAACAATAAACACTTTTTCTCTACTCAAAAACTATGTACTCAACTATTTACTTCACTTTAAATACATTGTTTTACATCTGTAACAGCATTATTAATTGTGTTTTTATCATAAAATGTATTGCTCAATTGAACAATAAACATTTGTTTACTCAAAAACTAAGTACCCCACTATTTTCCTTAAGTATTCGTATTATTTCTATATTACCAAATGTTAGGGATACAATCTTATATTATACTTAACAATTTATATATATTTATAGAACAAATTCATATACTATATATATATATATATATATATATATATATATATATATATATATATATATATATATATATATATATATATATATATATATATATACATATAAATTGTAAAATGTTACTTTCAGTTTCTTTAATTTACGTTACCTTAAGAAACATATTTTTTGTGAAAACACCTTCGCTTTTGGGCTCAGCAACTTACCTGAAAAGAGTAACAAAAATTAATTGACATAGAACATAAAATAATGAAATTACGCAAACATTCGTTAGTGTCTACAATTATTTGTAACTAAATATAAAACTTACGACAAAGTGTTTTACTATTACAAATCGTACAAGCGGGCCTTATATACTCGTACTTCGTTCCCTTAAAGACTATGAGCTACCAACGTATACAATAGTGAAGTTAAAGCACTTGAGAAATATAATTGTCTGCCTACTTCATAGATTTATTAAATTTTTACTTCTTTAATTCGAAGAAGAGAATATTTTTAAAATTCTTAAAAACTGTAAAATACTTTTATAGAAGTAATTTTATTTAAAGTGATTATATCAAAAATTTCGATTGTAAATGAGCTGATGATAATGTAATCACGATGAGATGCTTCGTGAATGAGCGTCTCTACACATTGTTTTAAAAGCGGTCATTAATATACCTCCTATCTCAAAAATAGTTTAGGTTTAATTGGCTTTAATATTCTTTGTGAAAAACGTAATAATTATTATTTGAAATTACAATTGATGTTTTTTTCCCAAAACATCTGGTATTTTCATTGTTATAAATTTGTTGTAGCAACGAGTTCTCTAACTGGTAAATTCCAAACACATGCATTAAACTTGCACGTACAGAAACAGTTCTATGCAGTAGTTTATAATCAAAATACTTTTCATTCCATAATGTCAACCTTTATAGAACGCTCCGCGATATTACAGCGTTATTATTAAACTGTTTCAGGAAAGGGCCTGCGTTATAGTCTCGTACAAGAAGCTTGTTAGTAAATTCTTAACCACTGAATCTGGCGGGGTCATCAAATAGCCCAGATGCCTTCACTCGTAAGAGATGAACATTATTATTCAAATTTCTACAATAGTCAGTGAATATCATAAATGTTCCGTAAAAATACTTCTTCGGAACACTGGGACATCCCTACCTTGTTCCATACAATATCCTGTTTTGTACAACGGAAGGAAAAGCTTCCTGAAGGATAAATCGTTCAATATTTCAGTTTGAAAACAACAAGAAACAGTTTGTTCAGATTACAAGCTTATCTGAGTTCTTTATCGTTGCATTACTAAAATTCTCAATTTTACAATTACAATTTAGACAAGAAAGCATTTTAAATATGGCTACGTTTACAGAGAATACCCTTTTTTCGTAACTACGGAATGATGTCTTTAATTTAAAATAATATCATGATTAAAGTTATTTACTACGGAAAATACCCTAAGACTAAAACATACAACATAATTTTTATTTAAGTAATATTTTTATTTAGTTTACTAATTGCCTGTTTCCTTATAAATATTATAACGTTTTTTTACTAATTAATCCTTTTTTAATTTTGCAAACCTAAACTCTACTTTATCAGTGATATTTTTATGCTCAGACGACCTACAGTTTAACTATTACAAACATTTCCTGGTTAGGCCTCCCAGACACCCTTTTACTGGATACCCCAGGGCAATGCTGCTGTCCCATTTTACCCTTGTGACGATATGGTTGTGAATATAAACATACGGTACACAATATAAGTAATAAATTAATATTAAAGAAAAACGTATAAAAATCATGAAAATAGCAGTTTCACTTTTGTTGAAATTATGTTTACATTGTATAAAAAAGGCGCAGAGATACACATCGAGTTTTTTATTTAAGTAAAACACAAGTTTAGAGATATTTATTCTTTCTGTCTTTCAAGATTTCACTAATCATGAATCCACTTAATCCACGAAGGCGTCACAATTTGGCGCTATACGTCCTACTGTATTATGCAATTAGGCGAGGAACATGTTTGAACCTGTGCCAACCCAACCTAACCTAACTCTCCACTTTACACGCGTAACCATATCCGTCAAAACAGGTGTTCGTGTACTTGGTACTGATGTAATAATCACGAACACCATCCTGACGGCTCAGTTTAGTCTCAATTATTCCTTCTTATTTGTGATTTATGTAGATTTTAAGGCTTATAAAAACATATAAAACTTAAAGTTATTTTAAATGGTTTACTACAAAAAAACACTTTCCGTTCCTTAAGTCAAAACAAACACAACAAAACAAAAAACACTTTGATGTGGGGGAAGCGATTTTTAGCATTTTTCTTTTACTTCAAAGCTTGAGTTCACTGTCATAATAAACAATAAAATGTGCATGCATTAGTAAAGCTTCAGTTACTCAACTGCGCACCTAAAGGTTCATAGTTCGAGCTGCAGTTTTTCCCGTTGCTTTTCCCTCACCCTTAACACTGATCCATTTTACTCATTAGTCTAAGTGGCATAAAGTATTGGCGTTAAGTTTAATATTCAATATTTTAAAAATTTAATTACTTTGAAAAACGAAAACAACAAAAAATTTTCTTGAATTCAATTTGTTTGGAAAACGTAAGATGCTAATTTAAGCATATCTTAGCACTGATTACGATAATGGAAGTTGTAAGTTAAAAGTTATATTTTTTAAATATTTGGTTATGTATATACTGAACATATTTTGATGAATAACCAAAATATGCAAGATATTACCAAATTGAATGTTTTGTTGAATCGGTCAGAACTGGTGCTCATTTATGTTCCCGCGATTTGGTCTTACCATTTACTAAAATTTATGATTATCTCGTATATATATATATATATGTGTGTGTGTGTGTGTGTGTGTGTGTGTGTGTGTGTGTGTGTGAGAGAGAGAGAGAGAGAGAGAGAGAGAGAGAGAGAGAGAGAGAGAGAGAGAAACACGTTCAGATCTCCACAGAACCGTGGACTTGTGTTTTTTTCTAATATCAATTTGAATATAAGTTGAATTGAAATAATCGCGGCTTGCAGCTGTCATCTTCACTTGATAGAAGCGAATTTTCAAAAAGTAATTCTCTGTTTAACCCTCTTTGGAATTCTGATTTCACCATCATAATCATCGTTAAAATTTAAAGACTTATTTAAGTCTGGTAAATTAGGTTACCAGAAATGTTATTATTTTCTTTGTAAGGTATTTCATTGAATATTGAATAAAATAATGCTATACTGTAGTTTCAAGTAGGTGTCTTAATTTGTATGATTGATGTATTAATTATTTCTTGACTGGAACACATTTCTTTCTTTAAAATGTTAAACTTTTCTCTTCAAAAGCTTGAACAAGAATAATCAAAGGAGTTCTCATTGTTGAGTTTTCTCCTTCTTTTACTTTTTTCTTATTATTCTTCTATAAACTACTGGTTCTTCTTTATTTTTCTTATAGATTGATCATTTATCGATATTAATTCTTTTATTTATCTTTTTCTGTCATGGTATTTTAAGCCTAAATGATGGTTACAATATTATTTTGAATATGATATTTAATTTATATCGACTACGAATGAAAATAGGCGATGATGTTTTCTTTCTTTAATATGAGTGTCCGTTTTTTACGATATGCTACACTGAGGTGATTGGATATATTTATCTATAATTGAAATTTCAGTTCCATTACGATACATCGAAATAATATTTTAAATTTGAATTGTGTAGGCAATAAAAGTTTCGACTGTGTAATTGCGTAAGTCGACAGCCGCCTCCGTTGCCTTCAGTGCAGCACGTTAATGTTCTTAACAGATACAAGTTCGTAGGTGTCAATTAGGACTCCCACTAGAGCCGCAGCCAGTGGGCTTTACTTCTCGTAACTTGTTAACTGGACTTTATGAAATGTTTTACATCGCTGGCTCAGGAAATATTACTCCTGTACCTCATGTCACGCGCCGTTAACTTTGACGTCCGTTAGTTTTTGGTTATAACATAAAGCTAAATTTAAAATATCTCATCGAAAACATGTTTTCATTAGTAGTGGATGTATCAGTAGCACTTTACGTCTAATATTTAACGTTTATCTGTCAGTAGCGCAGCTAGCGGTTAGTTCTTGAACGATAAAAAAATCGCGACTGACTCGCGTACATGATAGAAGCCAATTTCCAAAAGTATTTTCTTTATCCCACTCGTTTTGAAATTCCGATATAATCACCGATTAAATCTGCATACAGTAGCTCTAAACTTTTAAATTACATTGAAAATACGAAATAAACTCTGACTGCTAGTCAAAATTTCTTAATTTCTACGAGTTTTAAAAATTTAAAATTCTAATTTATGCAGTTTTTAACTCCAGTTACAATTGTGCGATTTGACTTCTCAAAAAGAGATTTAAATGGCCAGATATGTGCTCATTTCAAGGTCCCGGGTCTAAATCTTACCATAATGGCTGCTCTAATAGCTCATTTTCCCAATGGAGATTCGCTGAGACGTAAAATAGTTACAACCACTTTTTTTTGTAAAGAGCTGAATTAAAAGAATCACAAAATATAATATTTTAAGCAACTGTTTTTAATATTTTATAAAATGGTGGATGAAATTGCTGATTATTGGTGAGAAAAAATATATCAAAGTCAATGAGAAAAATATTACAAATAATGTATGGTTTGTACATATTATGTACGTATTTTGTATAAACATGTATGTGTTACAAATTATTTCAATTCCTAACATGAATACTAAACTACAAAACATCCGAGAATATTTTGAAATGCAATTGGCGTGAATGAGAAATGGCTTTTATAGTAGTATAAATATTCTTTTTATATTCTTCCTCTTTTCTGCTAGGATTATTGTCACTATGTTCAGTATAATGATCTGCCTTCCCTAGCTTCGTCAATTCTACTTTTGTTGACGCGTTTCTGAGAACCTCCATCTTCAAAAACTATATCTATACTCAGGAGTATAGATATAATTTTTGAAGATGGAGGTTCTCCGAAATGTGTCAACGAAAGTAGAATTGACGAAGCTAGGGAAGGCAGATCATTATACAAAACATAGTCGTATAAATATGTATAAATTCTTAATAAGTAGTCATGTAAATTATATAAACTTGGCAACTAGGTAAAATGGGAAGACTTGCTGTTCTTAGATATATTGAAATAGAAGTTTCTGAACGTGAACACACTTTGGTTTCATCAAATACTGACTAAATCATTGAATCTTATATAATTTGTGTTCTTTTGTTATCTTTTCCAACTTCCAGTTTGAAATACGAGTATGTAAGTCATGATTAAATCAAGTTTTCAAAAACCCAACGCTTTCTAATATAAGTTATTACCTGATAGACTAGCTCCATTTATTGAGAGGATTTAGACGTCCCTCGCGGTACCCGAGTCTAACACAGACTTACACATACAACACTACACTTACGACTTTAACACTTTACACTCACACTTACATTTAGGGAGGCGATAATAGCTCAATGTGCTTTTCGCCTTAAAATAACAACAACAAAATTCTGATATACGTTATAGTCCAAGTGTGTTTTTATATAAACAAAAAATACCTCACCAATTATCAAAGTAGATCTAGTTGAAAATCATGCACGAATGCATTGTTGTTAAAAAAATTATAGATGTGGATTATCACTATCCACACAGCACGGTCGTATCTCAGAAGTCAAAAGTATTTCCTAATTGCCAACCTTGAACTTAAATTTGTTTATAATAGCTAAACAAGGTAGTGGACCTTGCTGTCGCTATTAATATTACATTTTTCACCCGCACTAACAACGTTTTCGTAATGTATTTCAAATTATAAAGGCATATCGCCTTTAAGTAGTATTTGTTATAGATAAGAGTTAAATAATATGTGATTATGCATTTAAAATGGACATATAACAGTGTCCATTAATGGTGGACGCTGTAGCTAAGACAGTCAGTCTTCTGCCTCTCTGAACTTGCACTCCTCAAGATCGTTGTATCAAGACTGCAGTTACTACCATAAGCTTTACTGTTTCCGTTAGCCTCTACTTTCATCATACTCACCGACTGGACTAACGAATGAACGTTAAACGACGAAAATTCAACAAAGAAAATTTTAAAAAAATGACTTTATGTGTAAAAAAACTAAACAGAGAAAGAATGCTTGGTAAAACGTCATCCATGGTTATCAATTTTCATTTTGCTACATTTCTTTTAAATTCACTACTAATTTAGAATATTTTTCACATTTTTTCCGAATACAACCAGGAAATCGTGGTTGTTTTCAAATTTATTTCAAAGGAAAAGAAGGTATATAAGATTAAGTCATCAGATTCTAGTCTTGAACATACCGGCGTTGTCTGACGCAAGTTCTGTACGTATGCAGTATTCAAATAATTATTTCCAACCTCAAACAACCGGATACACTCCCACATTTACTCAAGGACACTAAAAGCATGCACAAAATCATCTTTCTCGGTATTTGTTTGTGCAAAATATCTTTCACATTGCGTTTGTAAGAACAGATGATATAAAAGCAGATAATATACGATTTTATTTATTTGTTTTAAAGTCTAAGCAGTAAAAATGTCGGTGACATTTTAGAAACCAGGTGATATTCTTACTCACAAAACTGGAAACCCCTGCTAGTTGTGTTTGCTTACTAATTACGATTTCTACCTTTCTAAATTTTATGGCAAAGCTGCATTTCTGTTGATAAAAATGTTACTTAATTCCAAAATAGTTTTGTTCTTACTATTTATACGAATATTTGCCATAATTTGTAAACATAATGACAATACACGACGTTTTGAGACTATGGACCAACTCTCGTTCATAAGCGACTTAAAACCGCGGTACTAGAATACAAACCTAAATGCATAGGCCTAAAATACTTAAAAACTAAGAAATTTTTGTTGAATTTGAAGGCAAATTCCTGAGTGGTCAAACCAGAAATAAAACTGAGAATTACATGAGATCAGGAAATCATAAGTTACCAAGAAAACGAAACGAAAACGCTACACAATAGCTGACACATAATATAGCTATTGTTCAAGACAATAGATAACCGACTGATGTCCGCTCAGGCCAGTACCGAGTAGAGGAGCTACACGTTCAGGGTCATTGACGCCTGCCATTTCTTTACTCTCAACTTCATAGCCTAGAATAAAGTAATTGACATTTCTTTATTTAACCGTTACTGTTAACCGGTCATGTTTTTAAATTTTAAATTATTTATTTTCAAACTTAAATTTATTTTTAAAAAGGAGTAGCCTCGGAGGACCTTAACAGTTTTTAAAAAGAAAAACCAATTGCTGTAAAAAATTTGCTAACCAAACAATATATTGTGAAGGTTAATTTGAACAAATAAATTTATCGAGCTGGTGGTAATTTAATCATTTCATTTAGTTTCTTTCATCTAAAGAAACTGAAAGAAAATATGTAAATTGGAAACTAATTGAATCACTGCAGTTAATATGATATACTTCTATAAAAAACAAATTACATCATCAACATCTTCGTTTTGTGATATAGGCAATCTTCACTTAAGCTAGTCACCTTCAATTAGTCACCTACAGCTAGGCTACATCTTATACATTATTCGTAAAGCAGTTTTGTTTTGGACTAATATATAGTTATTTTTCAACTAATCTGGACGAATGTAGTATAATTTTAAACCTTTTTTTGCATCAAACGTACTTAAAAATATAAATATCCAATATCACTGTAAAATAAAAAATAACTGATACTTAAAAAATAAGCAATATAATTTGTGTAGGGGAAATATGTTTAAAGACTATTCTTTAAATTGAGAATTGGTTAACATACGAAATTACGAACATACGAACTTGAAGATCAAAAACTACAAAGTTCAATAATGTATAAAATTTTAAATGTTATCAATTTCAAATTGTTAAATACTACAAAACATAAAGCCCATTGTTATTACAATTTCCCTTGTTATTTATATGGGATAATTTGTGTGTAAGATCGTGCCCCTAGTTTATGGAAATCAACAGTCAACATACGTACGTTTTGATATACATCAATTTGAAATTTAAACCTTTCTATACTCCGAAAAAAATTATAATGTGACTTTTTTTTAAATTTGTATAATTTAAATTTGTATAACACAAAATGTAAAAGTCATCGTTGTAAATTTTATAGTCATTCTGCGTTTACAACAAAGCAGCTGATCAACACGTGATTTTAGTTAAACAGCTGATCAGCTGATCAAATCATTTCCCTGTACAGTAAACAACAAATGTAACCTTGACGAATTATTAAAACATTTATGTCGTGTGTAGGCCCAAAGGCAAAAGTGAGTTTTTAAACATTGTGATTTTGTTCTGATTTAAAATATTTATCAATATTAATAACGGAAATTTTGTAAATTTTAAAATGTGTTTATATAATTTGATTAAATATTTAACGTTTATGCCTAACAAAATGGAAATGCTTTTAGGCTATACACTTTCATGTGCTCAGCATAATCATTTGAAATTGTGTACTTAAATAATTTTAAAATCATTACAATTACAATACTTTGTATAATCACTATACAATCACAAAAGATTTTATACTATTGTTAACTGGTATCGACTAGTATTTTATAAATACGAAACGGTAAATTCTTATGAGTACTTAAATAAGTTTTTATTTATTAGGCATGTTAAACGTATTTTTCTAAATTTTAAACTTAAATTAAACTTCAAATTTAAATAAATTTAATGATTCCGTTTACATACTTTGTCTATAAAACAGTGGAAATTTTCTTATAATATTGATAGAGTGTGGTCTAAACGAATAGCTTGTATATACACGAAAAATATGTTATTAATTTACGAGTGAATTGACTGTTACATTTAAAGAAAATGTAGATAGATAATTAACCTAATTAGTTAAGATCAACGCTTGTAAAATGAGATGGTAAATCAGCTGTTTATAGGTTTATCAGTAATATATAGCTAAAATATTAGGGTAAAATTAATGTTGTATATTCAAGGTGTGTATGGTTTCTATATGTAAAATGGAGAATCGATTAACCGAGTCTCTATTAACCGTCACTTTATTCTAATTTCTGACATTTAAAAAAAGTCTTTTATAGTCATTAATTTGTAATGAAAGTAAACTTCTAGACAAAACAAAACATTGCAACTGGATACGACTTATTTATACCACAGGCGACGGCAGTTCACACTAAATGCTACCATAAGCAAACGTTGATAATAGAAAAGTAAACGATCTTATCATGTAGTGAAACAAGAATGCAAGTCATAAAGTGTCAACAAATTCAGAAAGATATATGAATGTTTCTATTGAAAGATAAACACTTTCACACTATTCACGATAATACCATTCAGCGTATAAGACGATAGTCGCTTGAGTACTTTACGTGGCACGCGCAGTGCTCTCGCATTTGTTACGTGAAAAAGTTATGTTTTATTAAATTTGTCAAATAATAATAATAAAACATTCTCAGCGATATTATGTTATTTTTATCGACCGCCAAAATAGGTGTATTCTGTTGCCCATCTATTCTGTTATCGGTTATCCTAACAGTCTCAAGAATGACGTTCAATCGAGACTCTACTGTGTAGGAAATTTATTGATTTTATTTATTTTTCGTAAACCTATTACAATTGCATACGGTCAAGTGGGCGAATAGATGTATTTTTATTATATTTGATTAACTTAATCGAAAACTGTTTAAAACATTTCTCAGTATACAATTTTCCAGAAAGAAATTGACAGGATACGAATGGCGCCCAGGAGTCGGCCGCCTGTAATGTGCGTTTCACAGGTTTCGACTTATTGCCGAAGCCGTGTAAGCCCATTGAATGCTAATATTAAAAGATTTCCTTCTTACAAAATCGCCACTCAAAGCCAATGTCCTCTAACAATACTTTGAAACTATAATGTAACTCCGTTTCCTATGTTCGGGAAGGTCTTGCGATCACGATAAATCTTGACAAAATTGAGAGCAAACATATTGTCAAATTATTATCTACATAAAAATCGTAAAAAAATAAAATAAATAATTTGAGTTGTCAGATTTATTTTCGTAATTTAAAATAAATTTACAATCCTAATTTAACGCTCGTTGTTATAATGGTATTAGATTTTCAAAAAAGGAAACCAATGTTGGAAAAAAGGTATGTTTTTTAATAACTGGAATTACCGCCATTTAGAAAATATTTAACGCGTTTACTGAGCAACAAGAGTGTCTAAGTTGTAAGCAAAATCAGACGTAACAATCAATACTCCTTTCAAACTCCTGGATCACGACCTAGTAGCTTATTTACTTATGGCAATTTGGTAATAAATAGTGCAGAAAAAATATACAAACTTTCATGCATTGAATTATTTCCCTTAAAGATCCGATACGAATATAGTACGAGAACGTTATATCGGATAATTTCTTGAAATAGGTTCATCAGTTTCTTTTATATGTAAAGATCCATAACTGAAGTTATTGTTTATCCGACGGTGGTTATCGTTTACCTTTTGCACATTTGATTTACTCCCGAAAGGTAATTTTTTTCAATTCGGTTCAAAAACTTGAATTCCTATATATGACAAACATTTGAACAAAATCTGGTTTTTGTTAGCTACCGTAATGGATATTTAAAGCGATGTGTAAGTTTTGTTTGCTTATTTATGGACTATACTCTAGTAATATTCGATAAATATCTTTTTAGAAAATTTAGAAATCTGATTCTTAATATTTTTTTTCAAAAATATTTGCTTTTAAATGAAATAAAAAAAATTGTACCGATAATTTATTAGTAAATATAACCTACTGCGGAGGCAACTGAAATGAACAAACGATGGGTTTAGCGATTCCATCGTACCTCTACTCTCAAGACACATACATTCACTACTCGACATAAGTATAGTGTGTAAAGCGATCCGTGCTGGTTTAGTATATGACATCGGCCTAATGGTGTACTAAACGGAGTCCTGGGATACCTGGCAACCTTGCTGAGTACGTTAGCCTTACCCATGCATGCGGGCTCTATGTGGACGGGCGTAACTACCCTAGCTACTCATGATCCCATCAGTTACTCATGATCAAACAGTTACTCATGATCGCATCAGCTACTCAAGATCCCATCAGTTACTCATGATCCCATCAATTACTCATGATCCCATAAGTTACTCATGATCCCATCAGCTACTCATGATTCCATCAGTTACGCATGATGCCATCAGCTACTCATGATGCCATCAGCTACTCATGATCCCATCAGTTACTCATGATCCCATCAGTTACTCATGATCAAACAGTTACTCATGATCGCATCAGTTACTCATGATCCCATCAGCTACTCATGATCCCATCAGTTACTCATGATACCATCAGTTACTCATGATCCCATCAGTTACTCATGATCCCATCAGTTACTCATGATCCCATCAGCTACTCAGAATGCCATCAGCTACTCATGATGCCATCAGCTACTCATGATCCCTTCAGTTACTCATGATCCCATCAGTTACTCATGATCCCATCAGTTACTCATGATCCCAGTTACTCATGATCCCATCAGTTACTCATGATCCCATCAGCTACCCGTGATCCCATCAGCTACTCGTGATTCCATGAGCTACTCATGATCCCATCAGTTACTCGTGATCCCATCAGTTACTCATGATCCCATCAGCTACTCAGAATGCCATCAGCTACTCATGATGCCATCAGCTACTCATGATCCCTTCAGTTACTCATGATCCCATCAGTTACTCATGATCCCATCAGTTACTCATGATCCCAGTTACTCATGATCCCATCAGTTACTCATGATCCCATCAGCTACCCGTGATCCCATCAGCTACTCGTGATTCCATGAGCTACTCATGATCCCATCAGTTACTCGTGATCCCATCAGTTACTCATGATCCCATCAGCTACTCAGAATGCCATCAGCTACTCATGATGCCATCAGCTACTCATGATCCCTTCAGTTACTCATGATCCCATCAGTTACTCATGATCCCATCAGTTACTCATGATCCCATCAGTTACTCCTGATCCCAGTTACTCATGATCCCATCAGTTACTCATGATCCCATCAGCTACCCGTGATCCCATCAGCTACTCGTGATTCCATCAGTTACTCATGATCCCATCAGTTACTCGTGATCCCATCAGCTACTCATGATCCCATCAGTTACTCATGATCCCATCAGTAAGAATGTAAATACAATTAGCGGAAAATCATCTCATACAAAACGTTGGTCAAATTGGGCACAAGATAAATGAAGAAATTAATAAAGCAATCTTCTGCAGGTACATCAATAATGAATTGGGACGTGACCAATTAAATAAGAGACCCACCTTCAATTCTCTTTAACCCTTAAACTTGAATGTACAGTACTGGAGAGTATTTCAGGAATACAGAAAGGTGCTCAATAGATTTACAAAGGTCGCAGTGCAATATTAACCTTGGGAAGTCATTTATTCAAACCTACATAGTAAAGTGCATTATTATCGGGTAATAGTTCAATCTCCGAACAATCATCCTCAGACTACCATGTGAGTACCTTAGTCAGAAAATAAAAACAATGATGTGGATTGAACACTTTATCACCGCAAAAAATCTACAATATTATTTCCGTCACAAGACATTTTGAACTCAAGGCAGTGCAATATTATGCAGTGTAAAATCAATTCCTTGCTTTTAATAACTTAGTTAAATGCTTATATGAGTGTCTACAAAAAAGATCTTTTCTAAAGTTGCGCTTTACCTTTGATCAAAATTCAATTAATATTTATTGCACTTGAAGTTAATTTGGTTGTCAATCAAGATAATAACACAAGTTTGACTTTCAACGTGTGACTACAAGCGTCATTTCAGAAACTCAGTTGTCAATCACGATAGTAGCACAGGTTTGAATTAAGACGTGTGACTACAAGCGTCATTACAGAAACTCGGTTGTCAATCAGGGTAGTAGCAAAGTTGCACAATAGTCGGACGTTAAACACAAAAAAAAATTGACTTTCGAAGTGTGACTACAAGCGTCATTACAGAAACTCGGTTGTCAATCAGGATAGTAGCACAACTTTGACTTTCGACGTATGACTACAAGCGTCATTACAGAAACTCGGTTGTCAATCAGGATAGTAGCACAAGTTTGACTTTCGAAGTGTGACGACAAGCGTCATTACAGACACTCGGTTGTCAATCACGATAGTAGCAAAGTTTGACTTTTGAAGTGTGACTACAAGCGTCTTTACAGAAACTCGGTTGTCAATCAAAGTAGTAGCAAAGTTTGACTTTCGAAGTGTGACTACAAGCGTCATTACAGAAACTCGGTTGTCAATCAGGATAGTAGCAAAGTTTGACTTTCGACGTGTGACTACAAGTGTCATTACAGGAACTCATTGTCAATCAGGATAGTAACAAAGTTTGACTTTTGAAGTGTAACTACAAGCGTCATTACAGAAACTCGGTTGTCAGTCAGGATAGTAGCAAAGTTTGAATTTTGAAGTGTGACTACAAGCGTTATTACAGAAACTCGGTTGTCAATCAGGATAGTAGCAAAGTTTGACTTTCGAAGTGTGACTATAAGCGTCATTACAGAAACTCGGTTGTCAATCAGGATAGTAGCAAAGTTTGACTTTCGAAGTGTGATTAAAAGCGTCATTACAGAAACTCGGTTGTCAATCAGGATAGTAGCAAAGTTTGACTTTTGAAGTGTGACTACAAGCGTCATTACAGGAACTCAGTGTCAATCAGGATAGTAGCAAAGTTTGACTTTCGAAGTGTGACTACAAGCGTCATTACATAAACTCGGTTGTCAATCAGGATAGTAGCAAAGTTTGACTTTCGAAGTGTGACTACAAGCGTCATTACAGAAACTCGGTTGTCAATCAGGATAGTAGCACAAGTTTGACTTTCGAAAAATGACTACAAGCGTCATTACAGAAAAGTGTAATAAAGAAATAAATCATGATTAATATTTAAAATTTAGTAGTCCGCTTTTGTAAGTTAAAGAGGTCATATTGAGTTATTACACTTCTATACTAGAAAAATCACGGCAGACAGTTGCTAAATTTAACTGCTTTTTAATAATTTGATTTTAATCAGCTGATCCACTTAATTTGCAAAGAGTCGATGTGAATATCAGCTAACTAAAGTTTTTATTTAGTTAACGAAGAACGTGTTCTTAGCAGTAAATAGCCTAAATTTAATTATGGTTAACTACGCCAAGCTTACATAATAGTAATTTAAAATCAGACCTAGCCTAAACTAAATTAGTGAAATCTTATGAGTTCCTTAGAAAAGGATAAAAAGGCAACGCAGTAAGTAGAGTGGGCGAGAGGAACTTAAAGGTACACAAAAAGTGACGCAACAAGAAATATAATCCCATCGACACAGAACACAATAAAATATGAATCGGAATAAATGTTAAATTTTCTAGAACTTAACAAATCACAAATTAAAGCTAATGACGTAACCTGGGAACAGTTTGCCGCCAATAAATGGCGCGGGATTCGTCATTGTCTGTAAATAATGTGTTACCTTGTTTAGCAGTCGAGTAGAATACTGAAGCCGAGCTTGGTTTAGGAAACCTAACAACGTCTAACTTATCTAATCCCGCATCTGTCTAAACATTTTGTGTAATCTATTCTCTACATCTAACCTGCTGCGACTTGTTAAGAATATGCATTCTCTAGATCGTATTATACGAAGTATTAGAAAAAGTTTTCCGATAGTTAAAAATGTCGATTTGTTATTTTGTTCTTTTAACTGCATGCACGCCCGTGCACGGACTTGGAATTTAAACGAATAACAAATTTAGAAATGATTTTTGCGCAATGTTCAAAAAGACCGTTTATTTGTCATTTTTATTTGTCGAAAAACTTACACTATTTAGAGTCGCATGAACTTTCTAAGATAACAAAATCTATCGATAGAAGTTTTAATTACTCCCAAAATTTTAAAGAAATGTGACAGTGATAAATTATTAGTAAATATCAAAGTAAATTTTGCCATTAGTTGAAAGATTAATGAAACAGTCCCATACAAGTTACAAAATTACGACTGGCAAAAGTTTAAAGAAAATAAAAGCAGAAATTCTGCTTAAAATAATCAAAAAATTGATTATTTTAAAAACATAAATCGAACATCAAACATTTGAATTGTAAATGCTTTTTTAAGTTTTCATTTATCATATTGCATTTATAAAAATTAGCATTACTTTTTTTATCTTGAAACAAGCTTTTAAAATGAGATACACAAATAAATGATTTTTTTAAACATTTTTATTATGCTAGAACAAATATTTTACTTCCAAATGTAGTTATTATTATTTACATTTCATTTACCTATAAGAGTTGTAATATTGTACCAAAAACTTTTAAAAATAAAGGAGTTACTAAAATGTTTAATTAACTTATACAAAACAGCACAGTAAATTTGATCGAGTCAAAGTCAGTGAATAAGACGATGACCGTCATACTTATGTTGTAGTTCTAGAACATATGTTAAAATTTAAAGGACCGTTATACGATTGTTAAAGTAATTGACCTATCCAGGTTTTTTTAAACAATGCTTAAATACGTTTTTAGAGGTTATGTTTTACAATCGATAAAAATGCTTTTTATAGTGTTTTATCAGTTCTGATAAAATTTAGTTTTTAATAAATATTAATTGGTTATTTTATTTGAAAAACAAAAATAGCAACAATAGGCCTGTTACTAGAAACAATAAAAAACGAATGTAAACAAAACACATAACCTTCAAAACAATTGTGAAAATGATCAGCTGTTCGTCAGGCGGCCATCTTGCCAGTTATTAAATTTAACAAGCTTTAAACATCCTTTACGTAAAGGTTTGTTAACAATGTGTTATGCAACAGAAAAAAACGTTTGATTTAAATTTAAAGTTACTTTAGGTAACGAAAGATTAAGCGGACGTTATTGCACATTAGTGTTTTAAATGTTTTTACATAATTATGATGTATAATGTGTGCTTTGCGGTGTGATTTTATTCCATACGTTCTAAAAAGTTCTAAAAATTATGAACACTATCTAAAAACATCACAAATAGAAAACAATGTGACAAGTGTTTCATCTCTATGTTGCAATAACACCAATTGCAAAGAGCAAATACAGTTTTAAAAAAAATATACCAATTGTAAATTTCACTGTCACTTTCATAAAAAGTAATTCTTTAAGCAATAAATTTCACATATAGCCAGATTTACGGCCGCTTTGACTTGTCCAAAGCCAATAAATGGTAAAACAATTGTTCAAATATAACAGTTCCTTGACAGGTCGTGATCACGAAATATTGCCTTTTGAATCGCTAAATTTAATTAAACAAATTAATATTGTCAACGTTGGCAGTGAAGCGTTATTCAGAGTGATAAAACATGAACGACGCCTGAGCGAGGGGAACAGGTACGGCCTCATAAGTTGCCAGGTACTGCAGAGTTGTCCGCACGTCAGTAATAATATACGTACGTTATATTGGTCAGTTCGCAACGTTTGCCAAGTTATTACATTTTGCAATACTCATAAACGGAACATGGTGCCGTCACAGGTGAGTTAACATTACTGAATACAAACTATAGCTACAACAAATTGTTTCAGGTAGACTATCCAACTTGAAATCACACCAAAATACTAAACGAGAATATTTTATTGAACCTAAATTTGTATATGCGCTTTTTGTTGAATAATTCTTTCAATTAACAAATACGGAATAAAATTGGAATATATTATTTTCGTTTTTCTTGCAGTAAATATATACTTCTCCACAAAGCTTTACTTTATACGTAACGACACATTAGCATGGGATCTTTAAGAATACGTTGACATTAATGTTAATTAACATTGTATCAACATTAAAGTGTATAAGCATCGCAGAAACCAAATTCAAATTGGTAATATTGTTCTGGAAACCTGATAAACTAAGTTTCATTTATGTATAACATTGCTGGGTTTGCTGAGACGAATAAACAAAACCGTCTGTCCTGTTTTCAAAATGTTTACTATATTCTTTTTATATTCTTCTTCTTTTCTGCTAGGATTATTGTCACTATGTTCAGTATAATGATCTGCCTTCCCTAGCTTCGTCAATTCTATTTTCGTTGACGCGTTTGAGAGAACCTCCATATTCAAAAACTATATCCATACTGAGTATGAGTATAGATATAGTTTTTGAAGATGGAAGTTCTCCGAAATGCGTCAACGAAAATAGAATTGACGAAGCTAGGGAAGGCAGATCATTATACTGAACATAGTGATTGAATAGGATTGAATATTCACGTTATTATTACTTTTTGTTCGGACATTTGTCATCATTTCTGTGTATGGAAGCAATACGACGTTTGGAGAACATCAACCAATTCTTGCTCATCAAGACTTATACATGAACTCAGCAACGTTTAGTTTTTGTACTGTTGATGTAAACTCATTAAGTTGTTCATTGTTGATTTTCAAATACTTATTCTTCTATGGTAATTGTAAGCTATACTGTACGAATTTCGATTTCTTGGTGACTTGTGGTTCCTTGATCACGTGTAAGTTTGGTTTTATTTTTGTCTTTCTTTTTAATTTGTACTGTCTTATATATTTAAATTGGCCTCAAGGCATCTAAGTTAATGTCTTTGTTGCTACGTTTTTCGTTTTCAGTTAGGCACTTGAGACAAGACTTGATCCATACTCTCAAATCTCCGTGTACTCTTTCCAATACATAAATTATGGAAGTAAATAACAATGAAACTGTCCCGCTGTGAGAATTTGCAACGAAAGCGACTCGGACTTTATAAGCAGCCAAAAAAAGGTTAATCGATGGAACAATAGAAAATATGAATATTAAATATTAGCAGAAGCAATGTGATTGATAACAACAGCAAAAACCAGACATCAAAAAGAGTTGTGTAAACTTTACGATCGGTATTTTGTTACGCTATTTCGAATACTATACACAGAATATTTTTATACTAAAATTATAAATATAGATAAATTGCAAAAAGTAACAATTATTTTAACACGATATAAAAACTAATAAGAATTAAATACGTAAATGTATTCCCACATTCAACTTGCAAACTTAGAAAGAGGTCAAAATTACCGCTAAATTATCCAAATAAAACGAATTCAAGTTCAAAGGGAAAATTCTATGTATTTTAAAGAAATGAAAATTGTTTGTTTACCTTACATTATTCTAGAAACAATTAAGAAACTTAAAATCATGTGTTCGGTTAGTAAGGAAATGCGAATAAGGATTTCTCCTTTAGAAGTTTGTGGATACTGTCCTGTATATTAAATCTATTATCTATGAGCGTAACATTAATTATCTATATAGATTTTTGTTGTTGTTATTTTAAGGCGAAAAGCACATTGAGGCTATTATTGCCTCCTTAAATGTAAGGGTGAGTGTAAAGTGTTAAAGTTGTAAGTGTAGTGTTGTAGATGTAAGTGTATGTTAGACTGGGGTAGTCAACACCAGGTAAGGTGGGATACCTTCATGGGCATTCCCATAGCAAACGTCTCTTAAGCAAAGTTCCTTCTGGAGGAATCAAAGGGGCAGCAGATGTCCTGGGCAGAATACAACTCAGGAGGATCATGGGGCTCATAACAGGGCACTGTGGTCTGAGGGTGCACATGAACAGGATAGGTGTGTACCACGGAGAAACCGTGTGTAGATTGTGCAGGAAGGAGGAGGAAACTGCATGTCACAATCTAATTTATGAGTGTGAGGCTCTTGATAGTAGGAGACAAGGGGTTTTTGGTTTCCAAGACCCTAGGGATCTTCAGCAGAATGTGCTAGTCAGTGGGTTGTTGGAACTTATTACGGGCACCAATCTGCTGAACTAGGTATTTTAAGAGTTAAGTTGCACAATAGGTCAGTTGATCGCAGTGCCTGGGGTTGAACAAATTCCTTACTCTAGAATATAATCTAATCTAGACTGGGGTAACGCGAGGGACGTCTAAATCCTCTCAATAGGTGCAGCTAGTCTGCAACCCCCTGCGGGGTTATCTATATAGATTATCCAGCTATTTGTTAGATAAAATTATGTGCGATCGCATTTTAATGGTTTTTTTTATGAGGAAATGTGATAAGTTATTTAACTTTTTCTTTTAAAAATCGTTGTTATATCTTTCAAAAGAAACATAAACAATATAAAACGCGGTAAACATAATTTTATTTTAACAAAACGCTGAGTAATCTGTATTTCTAATTAACAATTAGTCTATTAGGGAATAGATTTAATACTGCTGGCAGGGCTCACAGACCGTTTTCACTTACTGAAACTTAAACAGATATATCCACAGTAAGATCGTTTTTAAACTTATTGCTTATTTAATGTTTACAAAAAACAATGAAGGAAAAAATTACCAGTAGTGTTTTAAAATTCAAGTTTACTTTAATGTTTGTAATGAATTTATATTGTTGTACTGTTCAGGAACAACGTAATAAAATCCTAACCAGAAGAAAATGTGTAAAATACGTTCAGAAGAACACAGAAAATTATTCTTGTCATTTATAAAAGGTAAAATAACGTTATCGTTTGCCAACATGTCCCCGGGGTTTTGGTTTTTCTACTTCCACAAGCCTCCACAAAACGTTGGAATCCCAATTCAAATCCAACTCAATCCCACAGAAATACATTTATTTGCCTTAGAGTGAACAGGTATTTGCAAGGTGTTTGCGGATTCACTCTTCACATAACGGAAGTCATATTTGCGTTAGATTAATTTATGTCCTTCAAGCTCTATCGTAGAACAGTGCTGCGATTTTTATGAAACAACAATTTATGAAACAACAAATTTATAACTAAACAGTTGTTCTAACATTAATTATTTATGAAGATTGTTACTTTTCCTTTCAAAAAACTACGATAGCACACAACGTTCTCAAGAACGTGGTTTCCAAAAACTAACGGCATTGAAATGAATCACATTTCATGTCGAGAAAATCAAACTTTGTTTTGTCAAAACCATTTATTTTTGTAACAGTTTTTGAACAAGTTCCTTACAAAAAAAATCGTTCGTTTATTTAAAATATGCCATTCAACATAAAATATAAATTTACATCGTAATCACATTACGAAACCTGCATTGATTTCAAATTTGTTTGAAAATCCATCGAACGGCGGCCATGATTTATTACGAAGAACTGTTGTTCATCGTCTCCCCCCCCCATAGTTTTAAGCCCTCAATGGAGCACATTTAGTCAATTTTGGTTCTTTTGGGCTTTCAACTTTGGTTCTTTTAGGTTTTTGAGATTCTCCCAATACTTTTTCAGTCTTATAGATCTCTGTAGTCTAACTTCCTCTGAGTAAAAGACAAATATTTTTGTTCCTTCTTTAAATTTTAATCTAGTGTTTTTATTCCTAAGGATTGGTTTTCCCTTCCTTCTTTCAGACGTTCCTCCGTTATCCCTAATTGTTTTAGGTTCTGTTCCACTTCCCTACATTAAAGGAAGTCCGGTCCCCTCCATTTACATTAAAGACTTGCATATAAAATTTTTAGCCATTTAAGAATATTAATATTATTTATCCTTAGTTTAAGCTACTATAATCCTAAGGAGTACAAACGTAATATATAAGATTGAGATTTTGGAAGCCATTATATGTATTTCTACATTTTTTTACTAATTATTTTTAAACCAGCACAAATTTTATTAGTTAATCAATAAACTAATTAAATATCTAGTTGGTATTTTCAGGCCTCAGCCTTGGAGTTAACTTTTTTTATAATATCTATGTATAAAATCACTAAAAATTTGATATTTTATTTTAAAAACAATTCATAGACAATTTTGATAATATTTATTCAAAGCCAACTTTATTACAGTTGTGTGTATGGAAACGTGTCAATAAATAACTTACGTTGATATTTTCCACCGCTCTCCGACATTTTAAAATTTACTTACTTAAAATTTTAAAGTTAAACATTAAAACTATTAACTTAATTTCGGACCATTTCTTTTATTATTTATTGCCTTTAATGTTGAAAATGGTTTTGTGTATTATTTTCAGCAAAATGTTCGAAATAACGCGTCATAATAAAATATTAATTTTTTTTCAAAACATAACTTATTTCAAATATGGCGGATTCAATATGCGGCAGATGAAATAAACGTGATAAATTTATTGTTTGTATTATCCAACATTATTAGTGATAGTTTTGAAATGATAAATGAAAAAAAGGAAAACTTAATTTAAAAATCACTGCTTATCCTCCAAAACGGTGTAGGCCTACTTTCCTTACCGTACCGTAAGTAGATCATGGCTTCGGTTTTGACTGTTAGTAGAGTTGTAATGGATCTTAGTGTTCAAGGCTGGCTGTTCCGGTAAAGTTGCATAACATTGTACCGGGATGCAGTCAATTTGTTACGTCAGCGAAGCAAATGCAAACGGCTATGTCCTTAGTTCCCTACTTGCGTTTCCTCAACTAAAGCAATAAAAAAACTGATAAATCAATTAATTACGGATCTGCTTATAACTTCTCAACTTTGTTGGAAACGTAACTTGGTAGAGTGTGAATTGCATTTTGAACCGATACAGTGTTCTTTTATCTTTATTAACACATTTTGGAAGGTAATGATTTTAAATTCGTTCTGCAAAAATTGCAAAACAGCTGATTGTAAACACGATTGTTGCCACGTTATGCTAAGTTTGAGATTTTTGTTTACTCGAAATGTTAGCGTCGATTACTGCCTTAAAATTGTAGTAAGAATTCGTAAACAAATCACATACCTTAAACGAAATATATTTTTATGTATGTCCTTTTTCTTTCAGAAACTACAGTAAAGATTTTTATAAAAAGTTTTATTACCATTATCTCAAGAAAAAAATCAATGGAAAAGTTTATTATAATTAGAAAAAGTATGTTTTTCAATCTAAAAAGTTAATAACAATGATATATTAAATATAAATGTATCGATATGACCATGTTTAATAAAGAAACTACTCTAAAATATCAATAACTAGCTCGTAGTGAATTTGTATTTGTTTATGTAAATATCAATTTTCTCAATGAAATTTAAAATACATAAAGAGGATAAAATAACGTACCAGTTTATAGAGTTTCGACATATGTTTGGAATATTTATGAATAAATTACTATGAATAATAAATGCTAGTTTTTATACATTGTGTGACATAAACATGATTTAAAGGTTACATTTAACATATCAGCATAAATTAACAAATTACTGGAATTGAATATAAATAGTTAAATTATTGGTTTCTTTATTAATTCAAATAATTAATTGTATTATGTTTTTTTATTATCTCTGAGTATAGTTGATAAATTAAATTAAACAATTAATTCGTATTGATTTCATTGCACAATATATAAACATTGAGGATTTCTATTAATTTCTTCACAAATAGGCTATTCCTGGTATAAAACTTTCCACCTAACGAAACTCTATCACCCGGCAGATGATATAATACTAACGCATAGGATTTTGTTCAGAAGATACAAAAACTGAGGTTTTGTAATAAGGCTCACCGATAGACACACGAAAACACAAAAACCATTTTTTATAGGTTCCCTGATTTCATAATTGCCAAAATCACTTAACTCGAATACCGGCAAATTTATTGTTTCTAAAATTAGGAAGTAAAACACAAGTTAAAGGTATAAACATTTCTGGCCTTCGATATAACTATATTCATTTGTGTCACTAGTTTGTTTTAAACAGAAAAAAAACAAGAACCGATAATACCGATAGTTTGTACTGCACGATGTTTGGAGCATGTCATAGAAGAAATTATGCTTCATTAAATGAGCGATAAGACACTAAATGCTCATGTAACATCGTCTAATTGAGTGTTACTATTTTTATTGGACAACCGTTATGTGGGAATATTTATTTACGTCCAGATAATTTTATAAAAGCCGTGTCTACCAAACAGCTGTTAGTGTCATTCACCGCATTTATTCACAGATAAACTGAGCAAACGTATTCTTTGTATGCTGTCTCATTAACTTGCCCCTTACGCCTAAACATTTGATTAACAAATCCGTAAATAAAATGTAGACGTTGATGAGTATTTTAATAACAGTCTATTCAACAGTTTCGTTTAACAACAAGCTTTCCAAAGTTTTAACACTGTAGTTTTGATTTCGTAAATATGTGCTTGTGTTTTACTTCTTATACTTTTAATTCCAATTTTATGGAATTCGTAATAAATATTTGTGTTTGAAAGAATATCGATTAATATGTTTTAAAATATTATGTTCGTTTGAATATTTTTACCTGAAAAATTCAGGATTGTTTGTTTATAATAAAAGCTCCAGCTGTTGTTAGAAAGTCAACATAACCTAAAACTGCGGTAATTTCGTCACTGCCTTCTAGATAAGGGAAAAATTTGAGTATTATTTTAGAATTAATTTAGCCTACATACTAAACAATGGTTTCTCACACTAAGTATTCACATCAGCTTTCACGAATTTTTAAATAACAATTCAAAAATAATTTATAGGAACAGTAGTTTCTACTTTTGATAGAATGCTATTTGACAAAACCAAGGCGACGTGTGAATGTGACTGTTTTACAAAGCACACTTTCACTTGATGTCTAAACAGCATCAAGTAATGCCTTCAGCATATATTATAATAACTCTAAGCATTATATTATAGTAATGCTTAACTCTAATTAATTTTACTACATTTTGGATGGATTTCAAATTAAATAATCTTATTATTAAATATTTTTTACTAGAAAAAGTCACATATTTTTCTTTATCCAAACATTCTCTCTTAATTTTTCATGTTTCTTTGCTTCTTTGATGGCAAATTTATTTGAGAAAATAATTTAAATTTATTACTGTATAACATTTTTACTTGAACGGCTGATGTTCCAATAAATATTTTCTTTAGTTAAAACAAATTATTTTAAGACAGTTATAAAATGTAACGTGCTGGATGTTTTGTAACTATTTTCTAGTAGAAAGATGTTTTACTTGAAAATAATTCTTTGGATTATTCTCCAAAATGATTTTTTTATTAGTTTTAAACAAACTGTAATAATAATAATACAAAACACAACAATAATAATATTGTTTATGTTAATTCACTTCACAAAAAAAGAAGAGTTTAGGAAAGTACTCTTTCTTTATGTGTATGACAAATTTTCTAATCGTTGAGATTACCAATTGGTTTTTCTTAAGAAAAAAAAACACTTTTTGTTCATGTTTGCACTGCTATTCTTAAAAATAAATCTTATAAATTGTTAAATAAAGTAGATGAATGAATAAACGGAAATTAAACTTTAAAAAACTAGAACACTGATGGTTTATAAGAAATAAGAAATTTTCTTGAAAGGCATTATTGGAGGGAATACTACTATTATAACACACAAAGATCGCAGAGAAATCAATGCATTTGCCAAAACATTTTTCAATAAAACCATTCACTTCTCGACAAAAGGAAACGATCCCTTTCTTCCGTACTAACAAAACCCTGTTAAAGCATATACAACAATATCATTAACATTGGTATAAGGAGTTATTGTAAACAAAGAACAAACTAAATGCTATTTTAAAGTCATATTCGATTCAAAATTTATTTCCTCCTGAGTTCAGTAGAGTTGTTCAGGTTTTGCTGCCCATATAGAGAACAATTATTGAATTCGATGATTCATTTTGATATTTTATAATAAAAAATAAATAAAAAAATTTCCAAACTGCACATGTGTTGTTAATTCAAAAAGCTTTACTGCGAACTTCTTTCTGTAGATCCTTGCTTTGGTTATTTATATTTTTATAATTTGAGTGGATGCTATTTTTTTTATTACAAAAATTATTTTTATATTAAAAACTTTTAATGTTCAACGTAAAGATGTATATTTAAACGTATGTTTCTGAAAGATTTTTGTTGAGAAGCATTGAAAAGAATGCCTCCCTAAATGTAAGTGTGAGTGTAAAGGGTTAAAGTCGTAAGTATAGTCTTGTAAGTGAACATCAAGTGTGTAACACTTGTAAGTGTGTGTTAACCACGGGTACCGCGAGAGACGTCTAATTCCTCTCAATAAGTGCAGCTAGTCTGCACCCCCTGCGGGGTATATATATATATATATTAATATATATACTCTGACAATATGCCTGAGATAATCCTTTTCCTTTTAAAATTATGTCATCTTTTTTTCTCTATTATTTTATTATACACCCCAAAAATGTTTAAAATTAATTAGTGCCTTCCTTCCGTTTTAGAATTGCAATCTTTTCTTTTTTACAAAAAACATTTTTATTCCTCCGTTGATAGGTCTCGGCGTAAATCAAAATAAATATAATCTTATGCAACATAATTCTTTAACCAAGTGATTGTATACATAGTGAGAGGTTATGTAGTGAGAGGTTATAAAGTACTTTCTTAACGAATCAGAGCTCTTGTTTTATTTAATGCAATGCCATATAAATTTAAAATCTCAATATGAATGGTTGTTTTTGACCATGTATAAATGTTTTTGGTGAAACACTTTTGCCTGTAGAAGTATTTTAGATTGTGATAGATAACATGAAGATATTAGCAAATCCACAGTATACAGAAATATTATATATATATTGTTATTTTAAGGCGTAAAGCACATTGAGGCTATTATCGCCTCCCTAAATGTAAGTGTGAGTGTAAAGTGTTAAAGTCGTAAATGTAGTGCTGTAAGTGTAAGTGTTTGTTAGACTCGGGTACCGCGAGGGACGTCTAAATCCTTTTAATAGGTGCAGCTAGTCTGCACTTCCCTGCGGGTGTTTCCGAAAGATACAGCCTGCAATATTTAATCTGCTGTATACACAAAAATATATTTCTTAATTTATATCTTTTATATTTTAAAAGTAACTCAATCACCCAAGTAATGTATACGCAATCTTTACATAACTAAATGTATAGTATATACGAATACATAAACGTTACAGAAAGTTAGAGAATCCATCTTGCTACAACAAACAAGATAAATACAAACAAGATACAACGCACCAGTAAGAAAATTACTTTCTGACGATTCAACGACTCAGCCTTGCAGAGTAAATTTTTACTTTCCTTATCAACGCGACTTTACTGCAACATAAAACTTTAACAACCTTCCATACGTCTCGGAAAGCTATTCACGTATCGCAGCATACCTTAATCTGCCGGGCCATCATCAGGTATCGCGAAACATTTCTGATCCACAGCAGGTATCGATAAGTTGTTTTAAATCGCTTAAAAGTCGCTCAAGCGACAACGATTAGAAAGGTATTTTGTGGCGAGACGAAGTCAGGCGAGGAACCTTAATTTCCTCTCGTTCTCTGTCTCTCTCGCGCCTTCCTGAACAGCTGATACAGGTAGCTAATACTGCAGCTGACTCCATCACCAGCTGTTACTGTTATCTGTAACAAGCTGCGAGGACCCGGTCTTAGAAACACCTGACAGTATTTAAGACGGTACAAGTTTTCAAGGAACGCGTTGTATTTGTTAGTATTCTATGTTAATTAACACGGGATGTTTGATAAGTAATTGTACAATAATTACTCTTTTACATAGTTAAATAAAAAGATAGCGCAAAAAACTTCAGTGGATATGTCAGTCTTCGATTTATCTGAGTCTAAAATAGTTGTTTTTACTATTTTAAGCAGTCCATCTGTTTTTTCAATATCTATCATGTTTTAGGGCTGTTTATGATGAATTTTGCTGGACGCGTTATGCGAGGAACATGTTTATATTGATATAGGCCTATAACAGTATATTTTGCTCGTCGCAAGTCTCATATTAAATTAATAATAATAAAAATTATTGTTTCCGCTCGGAATCGAACCGAGGATTTGGCGCGTGTTACGTTCACATGATACGCATTACACTACGGAAACTACAAAGAAGTTTGATTGATTTAAGTATATGAAATCATTCGTTAATTTAATTTTGGTAATTATATTAAAAGATAAGTTATTTTATGTTCATTCATAAAGATCAGCTGATTATGTTGAACAGTTGATAGCCTATAAGTTTTAGGTTGTTTTGTTAAAAACTAGCTATGTTAATTTGTCGTGTTTTTTTAACAAAATTATCTTAGTCAAAATCAAAAAGGACGAGAAAACATTATACATTATTTTTATTTTTGGTTCGATAACAGAATTTTTTGTAGTCTACTTCAAAAAAAAAATAATATTTCGATAAAATTTCGCATATAAACGTAATCTGCCTATAACGCAAGACAGTTTTCCTAATTTATAAGAAATAAGGTTAATTTATTAGTAAAAGAAAAAAATTGAAATTAATATGAATCGAAATTTAAGCTCGAATTAGAATTTAAGTTCGCATAACAAAAATATAAGTCGCTAAATACAAATACAAAATAAATAGTTCAGGTGATATTAGAAAAACAACTCAATTTCTTAATTTCGGGGTTTTCAGTTTAGTCATAGAAAGTAAAACAAGTTGATTTGGATTTTCAGATTAGAACAAAATAAAGTGAACCGATTTTGTGGTCAGGAACTGAATGTTTTGGGGAGATTGATACCCATACGTTCTGTTTGTGTACAAAAAGGGAATCATTATTTAGTCATTATTAAATGTAAGGAAATTAAATTTTTCTTGCATTATTTAATTCTACTACTCACTTTTTGAAAAAAGAAAACTTATACCATTCATCCGTACTAACAAAAACCATGTTAATCTATAAAATAATATTAGGCTATTACGATTGTTCTAAGGACTTACTGTAAAAAAAATCATATTTGATACAAAATTTATTTCAACCTGAGTCCAGTAGGACAGTTTAGTTGCGTTACATATGAAAGCATTCGTTAATTTAATTTTGGTAATAATATTAAAAGATCAGTTATTTTATGTTCATTCATAAAAATCAGCTGATTTCGTTAAACAGCTGATAGCCTATAAGTTTTAGTTTGTTTCGTTAAAAACAAGACAGAAAAATTATTGAATTCGATGAACCATTTTGATATTTTATCTTAATATGTAAGCATGTTTCCAAACTACACGTGTATTGTTGATACAAAACCTTTAACTTATGCCTCCATCCTTGTCACCTGTTATAAGCGTAGGGCCTACTTGTATTTATTACTATTCAAGTACTAAAATAACTCCGGCATCATAAAAAAATGTAAACAAATATGGCTTCAAATTCAAAATTAGTTTAAATATTCGATGAAATTATTCATTCCCAATGTGTGTGATTTTAATGATGCCCGGACACTTGTTGAAACATCGCAATATTTATAAAACACTTGAGTTACATCCCGACTAGGCATAAAATTTTATCTTAAGCGTTGTATACAGTGATGCTCATTATTTTACATTAAATTGAATAGACTCGCCAGGCTGTAATATTTAAAAAGCCTATACAACAGACTTGTTCCATTTAATGTTGCTTAGACTAGCATGTCAACTAATAAAAATGCATTTCGTGTGCGTTAAAAAAAAAGAAAACACTTCGCAAAGGTTATAGTTTCAACATCGTCATTACGTAATTCTAATTTAATAACACAAATATTATTTTTTTCCTTTAAATTTTAGCTTTCACAATTCACAGTTTCAAAAAAGATATTTGAAACGATATTAAACGTATTTGAAAAGATATTACCTGCACAAGATATTACTATAAACTTAGAATTTTAATTATAATTTGACATTTTTTCGCACTCTGTCGACAAAATTTTCATTGTTTTTGTAAATATCAATAAATATTAGTAATCAGGCTTACCAAAGACGACATACTCTTCACTTTTTACTATTCCATACAATATTACTTGTTATCGCTGTAATTTCCGTATTTTTTTCACTAAAACAAGTTATAAATTGCAATTTTGAGGTATTAGAGGCTCATTAACTTTTACCAATGTGAAAAAAATAAGGGGTTGTAAGTAAATTTACCGGTTCAAAAACAAGTGAACAAGTTCTTTGAACCCCTCTAAGTTTTGTATCCACTCTGTTCCCTATCTCTTCTAAATCTGTAACCGAGAGTTAAATTTTTCCTACAGTGGTAATTATGTTGGATATAACAATATAAAATAGTATATCAGTAATTGGTTTAAAAACAATAATTGGTTGATTTATAATCTCACAATTAATTTCGTATCGTAGCGTTTCGTGAAATTCTACATCTGGACCGAATTACAAACGTAATCTTGTCAAAACATTACACAAAAATATACAAATATTCCTTATATTATAAAATGAAAATTTAGCGTTCATATATTTCTATATATAGAGAGAAAGTAGTAAACAGGTAATGTTTGTATGAAGACTATGTACAGTATAATGATCTGCCTTCCCTAGCTTCGTCAATTCTACTTTCATTGACGCGTTTCGGAGAACCTCCATCTTCAAAAACTATATCTATACTCCAATTTTTGAAGATGAAGGTTTTCCGAAACGCGTCAACGAAAGTTGAATTGACAAAGCTAGGAAAGGCAGATCATTATACTGAACATAGTGACAATAATCCTAGCAGAAAAGAAGAAAAATATAAAAAATTTTTTGAACGAAGACATTAAACATTGCTCACAACACGTCAAATTGAATAACATATCATTCGACAAATTATTTCAAAACTATAATGAGTTAAATAGAAAATACTAACGTACACAAGTTGTTGAATACAAATTTCGATATATATCGAGAACTAAGAATCACGACATGATATGATGTATTAGGGCTCGAAACACTGTTTATAACACGACACATCGAATAACATATTCGACAAATTCTATCAAAACTGTAATGAGTTAAATAGAAAATACTAACGTACACAAGTTGTTGAATACAAATTTCGATATATATCGAGAACTAAGAATCACGACATGATATGATGTATTAGGGCTCGAAACACTGTTTATAACACGACACATCGAATAACATATTCGACAAATTCTATCAAAACTGTAATGAGTTAAACAGAAAATACTAACGTACACAAGTTGTTGAATACAAATTTCGATATATCTCGAGAACTAAGAATCACTACAAGATATGATGTATTAGGGCTCGAAACACTGTTTATAACACGACACATCGAATAACATATTCGACAAATTATATCAAAACTGTAATGAGTTAAATAGAAAATACTAACGTACACAAGTTGTTGAATACAAATTTCGGTATATCTCGAGAACTAAGAATCACTACAAGATATGATGTATTAGGGCTCGAAACACTGTTTATAACACGACACATCGAATAACATATTCGACAAATTATATCAAAACTGTAATGAGTTAAATAGAAAATACTAACGTACACAAGTTGTTGATTACAAATTTCGATATATATCGAGAACTAAGAATCACGACATGATATGATGTATTAGGGCTCGAAACACTGTTTATAACACGACACATCGAATAACATATTCGACAAATTCTATCAAAACTGTAATGAGTTAAACAGAAAATACTAACGTACACAAGTTGTTGAATACAAATTTCGATATATATCGAGAACTAAGAATCACGACATGATATGATGTATTAGGGCTCGAAACACTGTTTATAACACGACACATCGAATAACATATTCGACAAATTCTATCAAAACTGTAATGAGTTAAATAGAAAATACTAACGTACACAAGTTGTTGAATACAAATTTCGATATATATCGAGAACTAAGAATCACGACATGATATGATGTATTAGGGCTCGAAACACTGTTTATAACACGACACATCGAATAACATATTCGACAAATTCTATCAAAACTGTAATGAGTTAAACAGAAAATACTAACGTACACAAGTTGTTGAATACAAATTTCGATATATATCGAGAACTAAGAATCACGACATGATATGATGTATTAGGGCTCGAAACACTGTTTATAACACGACACATCGAATAACATATTCGACAAATTCTATCAAAACTGTAATGAGTTAAATAGAAAATACTAACGTACACAAGTTGTTGAATACAAATTTCGATATATATCGAGAACTAAGAATCACGACATGATATGATGTATTAGGGCTCGAAACACTGTTTATAACACGACACATCGAATAACATATTCGACAAATTCTATCAAAACTGTAATGAGTTAAACAGAAAATACTAACGTACACAAGTTGTTGAATACAAATTTCGATATATATCGAGAACTAAGAATCACGACATGATATGATGTATTAGGGCTCGAAACACTGTTTATAACACGACACATCGAATAACATATTCGACAAATTCTATCAAAACTGTAATGAGTTAAATAGAAAATACTAACGTACACAAGTTGTTGAATACAAATTTCGATATATATCGAGAACTAAGAATCACGACATGATATGATGTATTAGGGCTCGAAACACTGTTTATAACACGACACATCGTATAACATATTTGACAAATTCTATCAAAACTGTAATGAGTTAAACAGAAAATACTAACGTACACAAGTTGTTGATTACAAATTTCGATATATCTCGAGAACTAAGAATCACGACATGATATGATGTATTAGGGCTCGAAACACTGTTTATAACACGACACATCGAATAACATATCATTCGACAAATTCTATCAAAACTTTAATGAGTTAAACAGAAAATACTAACGTACACAAGTTGTTGATTACAAATTTCGATATATCTCGAGAACTAAGAATCACGACATGATATGATGTATTAGGGCTCGAAACACTGTTTATAACACGACACATCGAATAACATATTCGACAAATTCTATCAAAACTGTAATGAGTTAAACAGAAAATACTAACGTACACAAGTTGTTGATTACAAATTTCGGTATATCTCGAGAACTAAGAATCACGACGTGATATGATGTATTAGGGCTCGAAACACTGTTTATAACACGACACATCGAATAACATATCATTCGACAAATTCTATCAAAACTGTAATGAGTTAAACAGAAAATACTAACGTACACAAGTTGTTGATTACAAATTTCGATATATCTCGAGAACTAAGAATCACGACATGATATGATGTATTAGGGCTCGAAACACTGTTTATAACACGACACATCGAATAACATATCATTCGACAAATTCTATCAAAACTGTAATGAGTTAAATAGAAAATACTAACGTACACAAGTTGTTGATTACAAATTTCGATATATCTCGAGAACTAAGAATCACGACATGATATGATGTATTAGGGCTCGAAACACTGTTTATAACACGACACATCGAATAACATATCATTCGACAAATTCTATCAAAACTTTAATGAGTTAAATAGAAAATACTAACGTACACAAGTTGTTGATTACAAATTTCGGTATATCTCGAGAACTAAGAATCACGACATGATATGATGTATTAGGGCTCGAAACACTGTTTATAACACGACACATCGAATAACATATTCGACAAATTCTTTTAAAATTGTAATTAAACAGAAAATACTAAAATACACAAGTTGACATTGTTAAAAATTTCGATAAAACTTGAGAACTAAGGATCACGACATGATAAGTGTTAGGGCTTAAAACACTGCTTATATACGTCACATCAAAAAAAATCTAATATCGAGCTCTTATTCGAAAAATTATCTGATATATTATAAATTTTACTTTATAAAACTTCAAAATAACAATAAACTTTCAGTTGGCAGACATATTAATTTGTCTTTCAACGCATCAGTTGCGTTTATGCTACAACGAATAATAATCAGAACGGATAATCATACGATTATCCGATATATCGTTGATTATAACCATAGGTATAAATTATCAATCTGCATTTAATCTGTCATTTAGTCATTTTGTGCTTAACTATATGAGGTTATTATAAAAATGTCCAATATTTTTTGATAAATAAATATTTTATTTACAAAATTAACAGCTATATAAAATATATCTCAATAGACTCTTTATGATTTTAATTGTAGGTTAAGTAAATAAAACGCAAGGAAGGACAAGCTTTTATATTAGTAGGTTTTTTTATTATTTTTATTTATTTATTTATTTTTTTTTTTTTTTTTATGTTTAACGTCCGATATTAGGCAGTATATTAGAGAATACATTTTTAAAATTAGAAAGTAACAATTCGGTTTTACATTTCTTCACATAAATCGATAAACATAAGCTACTTTATTTTTTTCAATTTACTTTACTATTTATAAATTAATTTTAAAAATAGACGTTATAAATAATTTCCCTCGATAAAAATGATTTGTAGGCCTACGCTGTTCGGTGTACTCAAACGAACGAAGGATCTGACCCACTTGCAGTGTCCTTAGTAGGCCTACTTGTAAAGCACACCGCTGCTGACAGTTCCGAAGTTACAATAAGGTTAGTAAAATTTGCATTTGAAATAGAATCGGCTTTGTTACCACTACAACAAGTACTAACTTTAAGAAATAATTGTGTATCTGTTTATTTTAAAAATAATTACGTTTTATTTATATCGGTGCTATTTAAATGTATGATTGTTTTAGTACTGCTTCTTGGTGTTACTTATGCTAAATGTATATACTCGTATTTAGCCGTATATTTAGAACTGACTGTACTTTTACCTAAACATTTTTGAACTGTGAAAATTTCTAAACTTGAAAGGTTTACAAAGAAGTTACATTTAGTTGCTTATAAGTACTCAGATATTTAGGAACATTGGTATATTACACAAAATACAGACTTTAGATTTAAAAGAAAAACATTGATAACGTTCATGAATAGCCTTTATTGCCTTCCTGTTTTTAATTTAGACTTAAAATTTAGTGTGATTCAAAATTTCGCTCTACTGTACCAAATTTTAAATTAAAACAATTTTATTAATATACTATAATATTATCAATCATTTTAATTTGTAATAAATTAATTAAGCCAATTTGAAAGCAATCTGAAGAAAATGTCTTAATGAATTAACTGTTTAATTCGTATACAATATTTTACATATATCGATATGTATTTAAATACATTTCTTTCAAACCTAATGTTTGGCGCATTTGATGCACCTCATAAGCTTGTTCTCCATATTTACCTCTAACGTGTTTTACTAATCACATTTTTTGCATAGACGTTTTAATTTAAACTATATTAAATAGATAACAGTTAAGAAATCAAAAACAAGTACTCAGTTAAGGATACCGTTGCACATTTTGTTTACCAAATACTGTTCTTTTACAAAAGACATTATAAAATGAATCATGTTTTTTTAATCCTCATTACAATTGATACTGCAATTTTAACAAGTGTTAAGTATTATTTAGTAAAACCTGATATTTTTTAAGGCAATATTTGCATCTCGGGCTGAAGAACAGCTGGTAGGTGACCTTGAAATATTGTGTATAGAAACACATCGGTATGCAGTAGGCTTACGTAGCCTTATATAATATGATGCAAATTGGGTTGAAAATATGAGTCATACAGTAGGCTATACACTGCATGACACATAATTTAATTACAAAATCTTAACGTATGCAATGTTATTCCTCGAGAAGTCCAAGTAATCGAAACACTCTTAAAGCGAGAATAAATATCGATATCTTAACATTGTAACTTCCCTAAGGTATAAAACAATACGTTTTAATATTTGAAAGTGTAATTTTGTATTCTTGAGTTATATTGAGTCATATATCGGTTTAAAAAATTTTAATTTATAAAGTACTAGTTTGATAGTGGAAAAATCGACTTCACAAATTTGTTCGATAGATTTTCAGTTTTGCCCATAAAAAAAGCAGGCGTTTCCTTATTCGTTTGTTTATTTACTGGACTGCTTGACCGCTTCCAGTGAAGTTGTACATGCGTGTATATATTCTTTTATTTCAAAATCATATGCCTACATTTCGAGAACATTTCTTCATTTAACAACACATCACTTTCCTGTTCTTTACTACTTTTAAACCTTTAAAAATTTCCAAAATAATTCAAATGCCTTTAAGCAACGAATCAAAACGTATTTTTGTTATAAATCACATATTTCTTAAAATATTGTTTACTTACTGCTCTACTCAAACCAGTGTACACAATTATAAATTTAAAAAAATTACTGTTATTGATTAAAGTTTTAAAAACGATAAAACTGCTGTTCTGCTTATTTGTTCTTTTCATTTCATCCTTGAACTTTAAATATCTTTACTTCAAACTTTCTACATTGTCTAAAGTTTTGAATCGAATCTTCATCTATGAACATAATTTAAGCAAAACCTTTTTTTTTAATAATCTGATTTGCCACTTTTAATCGATGCTTTGAAATGATTTTCGAAGAAATAATTGAAAGAGTTTGTGTAATATTTTCCTCCGTTTATTTAGGCCTATAAATAAAATCTTAGGTTTCCTTCATTATTACGCTACATTCTACTCGATGTAGATATCGCGGGAACAGACAATCTTGTTTAGCGGAAAAACTATGATCGACAACTGAGATCGAAAACACGAACTTGCCCTAGTTGCGGCAATGCAGATGGTAATCTATTTATCCTAGACCTACAGGTATGCTCGTGAGACTCTGCAGTATTCCTGAAACATGCTAGGTGTTCTGAACAAGCTTACAGCCTGCTTCAACAAACAGTTGTGAATTTTTAACCACTCTTAGTCGTTATAACCGAAGAAGCTGTGTATTTTTTCGGTTTCCTCAACGCTGGATAGAGATAACCACGATTAAATATGAGTTAACCATGGTAATATTTAAAAGCACTTAATTGCCCTGTTTAATTTTTTAACTGTACTTGAATGGTGCTGTAAAACTGAAATACTTGTGTACATTTTCATTTCTTAACAATGTTTTTATTGAATTTTGTAAATAATATTTGTCTGTTAGTACTGAATATATTAGCCGCCTCGGTGGTCTAGTGGATAGCGTACTAGGCTTTAGGATAATTTACCGTCTGCATTATAGATAGTCAGATGTTAAAAAAAAAAAATAATAATAATAAAAAAAAATGTACTGAATATTTTTTCCTCTTTGAAGAACATGCTTTAATAATTTATTCATTATAGATATTGCTATTGATTTGCAGCCATATACCTACCGCCGGGATAAACTTTAATTACAGATTAGTACGATGTAAAACGTTTTTATATTATTAAATGTTAGGTAGGATCCGAGAGAGCAGACCTGTTTAATTTGACAAGACACAACTGAACGTCTTAAATGACGTGACATTTATATTTAGTTATAGACGATAAAAAAAACGTTTTTTAAAATTACCGTACTTAGTTAAAATGATAGATATTAAGAATAGCCAACTAACAGGAATAATCATTTACTATAACAGAATAAATATTAATGTTTTTATTTTTTTTGTCTGTGGACGTTTTTTAGATTGTGATAGATAATGTCAAGGTATTAGCAAATCCACAGTATATATAATATTATATATATATATATAGATAATATATATATATATATATATATATATTTTACAGAATATCTGAGATAAGCCTTTTTCTTTTAAAATTATTTCATCTTTTTTTCACTATTATTTTCTTATACACTCCAAAAATGTTTAAAATTAATTGGTGCCTTCCTTCTGTTTTACAATTGCAATAATTTCTTTTTTACAACAATTATTTTTATTCCCCTTTTGATAGGTCTAGCCGTAAATCAAAATAGATATAATCTTATGCAACATAATTCTTTAACCAAGTGATTGTATACATAGTGAGAGGATATAAAGTACTTTCTTAACCAATCAGAGCTCTTGTTTTATTTCATGCAATGCCATATAAATTTAAAATCTGAATATGAATGGTTGTTTTTGACCACGTTTAAATGTTTTTGGTGAAACACAAACATATTTAAACATTGTTAAATATTTCAACCACTGTTAAATATCCGCGGTTAGATAAACTTTAACGAAGTTTCGGAGACGCGTGCTGTTAGTATGTTTTTCACCACAAACTGAAGATGTAAAAATATAATATGAAATTTTTGATTTATTATTTACAAATAACCTAATAAATCTAAAAACAAAACCACAAGTTTTTGATTATTTAAATCAAACTATTTAACTACCTCACACTCCTAAATACCGGAAATGACTATACCTTGATTATACAAATAACATAAACAGTATAATCGTGTAATATTTAACTTTTAAATTTTAATTGTGTTCACGAAAACGGCTTTTTGACCAATTTCGATTTGTTCGACATGTAGTTTGTTTTAATTTCATGACTATTGAACCTAATTTTCGTCTTCAAAACTGTTTTTCTTTAACAGCAGTTTTTTTCTCAAAAATCCTAATTTTCTTTAACAACTTTTTTAACGATTTTCGTAAAATTTCGCTCTAACATAGTTTAAAGTAGAACACCTATCTCTGTAAATTATATGATTCAAGAAATATCCACAAATAAAAAATAACTTGAAACCGTTTACACGAATCTGTTGACATTTTTATCATTTCTTAAGACTTATAAGTCAAATAAGAATACCAATTTTTTTTTAAAAAGTTCAGATTTATGGTAGAAAAATATATTTTTTGAATATGGTAAGAAAAATAAACCAATAGTTGTCAAAAGTAATTAACGTGCTTTTAATTTCGAATTTTATTAGATAAAAACCATTAAATGTGGCTTTTATTTAAAAACTTCAAATGTAGTCAAAATTTTAACAAGAATATCATGTACTTTTTCGATCTTCTGGAAGCTAAACAACATCAATATTAAAAATAAAGTATACTGTTTTCCTATTTTTGACATCATTATTGTGTTGCCAAATAATTATTACGATTGTAATACAAAAATAAGTTAGTGAAAAATCAAACAAAACCATACTGCAAAAATAAATTCATTTTTGCAACACAGCCACCGGACCACATATTTAAGTAATTAGGATTATGACTTATTCTTCCCGCCAGTGGTCTATCCACTAACCTCGTAAACGCTACCGCGGTTTCGACTATCGTTTCATCTTCAGGCCGTTATAAAAAATGTTAAATCCCTCAGTTGAGGTCGTCACAAAGTCAAACAAAACATTAAAAACATACGTCACAAACACTGAGCACATTTACACATTTATACATTGTATGCAATGTTGTGAAATTGCATCATTTTTTTAAATTTATGTAATTTAATAATATAGGCTACTTATCAAATGCATAACGGTTTTCATTCGTGTATGTATATTATTTTCGATTTATTTTTACTAAATCATCCCTTATGTTTTAGTGCATTTATTTTTACTGCAACGTGTTCTACGTAAGTAGCCGATGTTACCACAATACGATTTACGACTAATACGCTACATATGGAAAGCTACTTTACAGTAATTTTATTATTATTGTGATTATTCACTATCAACTATGATTGATAAAGCTTATGTAAGCTGCAGTAATTAACTTTTAAGTTAATTAACTATTATTGTTTCTAAATAATAGCTAAATTAGAATCGTTTAAACTCAAAGTAAAGTGGTAATAATTTACTTTTTATGAAACACAAATATAAAAAAATCGCGACACGCAGCTGTCTCACTGACGTGATGGAAGGAATTTCAAATAATATTTTTCTCTACCTTACCCTTTTTGAAATTCTGATTTCACCATCATAATTAGCAGTAATACCTACATATATTAGCATTAAACATTCAAACTTCATGGACAAACGCGTTATTTTTTTTTTTAATTTTAAATAGCCGCCATTTTGAAACTTTTGAGCAAACTTGTCGGTGTATATATATATATATATATATATATATATATATATATATATATATATATATATATATATATATATATACTAACAGTTACAACTTACAGATGGTTCTGAAATCCTTTTTTGAAAATATAAATATAAATTTCACTGTAATAGTAGCTGTGTACTTTATGAACTTACATAATTGCATTGGTATAAGCTAGTAATTATTTAAAATAATAAAATACAGTATTTTTCGGGTTTACGTTTTACTTTTTCAAAAAAAAATAAATGTTTTCCTCCAATCACATAATATTTTGTTATATATCCACTTTTCTTTATAAAATTTCACAATTTTAGACTAGCTATCAAAAACATAGTTCAAAATTTTATTTTTAATATTACTTTACTTTTTCGAAAAGATTAAAAACAAAATACAAAACCTATTTAGTGACAAGACATTTCAATTAGGCCTGTTACACATGATCGAAAATGTTGTATCGAACATAAAACAAAATTATTATTCGATTTTCTTAATGTTATAACAATTTGCTAAGATGAATAAAATAAATATTATTTTTAAACATTTGTTTGTTAAAAACAATTATAAAGTTTTAAAAGACGGTAACATTTGTTTTAAGTTTTCTTACAAATCAGTCCAAAATTGCAATTTTTACAAACTATGTACTTGGCTACATTCATTTTGGTTCATTGAATTTTTCGTTCTTGATGACTGAAAATGAGGCTTCATTACTATAAACTGTTCATAATACTTGAAAGAAAATATGCGTAACCAATGTTTTGAAAACTGTTTGTTACGGCACTAAAATCTATATAATTGTTGAACAACGCTTAAGACAATTTTTCTAATTACTTCATTTACCTCTTCCTCTGCTGTCACTGTATTAACGGAGTCCATGCTCTGGCACAGTGCCACTTGGTTTTCCGTAGCGCCGATGTTCATGGTAGGTTCGAGGAGGCGTCGCTTGAATGCGGGTGAGCCAGGGGCAGACGGGGGTGGTGTTACCGTCACTGCTCCTCCGAGATGACTCCTGACTCTCTTTAAATTGAAGGTATCCACGATTCGTTCGGTTATAAGAATTCAAAGTTCACTGGTACACTGTCACAGTTAACGGTTACCGGAACAAAACAAAGCACAATTAAAAAAAAACACTGAAAATTCTGACACTGGAGAAAACTGTTTATTGTTTTGATATATTTACACCATTATTGTGTCCGCACGTGTATAACACATCTGTGCTCGCGGAGGTATGTGCACACACTACGGAGTGAACGCTACGACTGAGTGTTCACGTTCCCTGACGTCACGCTCGTGGACAAAAGGACCGGAAGAGGAAATAAAAGGTGGGGGAGAGACGTAGAGGGGGGTACCGCCGGTAGTGGGAGGAACGGAGAGGATCGTTTGAATTAAACACGACTAGAATTAAGGTGGGCACCGCGGACCGAAGGATGGACGATATTATCACAGGTAAACGCGACACTGCACTAGGATATCGGTCGGGTGAAGCCTAGGGATAGGGGAAAGGGGAAAAGAAACGCGAACTCTTGAGTCCACTACGGCAATAGATTTTCCGACGCTGTGCAGGATATATAAGGAATAAGGGAGTGCTCTAGCCGTGAGATCGTGTGTATACGTGCGTGTGTAGGGGTCGGTATCACGTCTCTTACTGTTACTGAAGTGAAGCTAAGGGCAGAAGCGGAGCGGGCATGCGCCGTGCCACCCACCCACCTGAACGAGGTAATCTATAACAACATTTCCCGTCGACGGCGCTAGAGTACACCACCGGCCGCAGTTCTTTCGACCTTGAAATTGCCTCCCGAGATTAACTCAAACACTAAATTTAAATAGTAGAAACCATCGGAAAGTGTGCAATTAAACTTTGTTGCCGGTTAAATTAAAACTGCGCTTCGGATGAGGACACCGAGTTGGTTTGTTTGAGATTGTTGTCTGTTGTAAGTTTTGTTTGACCTCGAGCGGGTTAGGGCGTAATAGGTCATTGAATAATTCATACCATCGATCAGAACGCCAATTTTGTAGCTACTTAATACTTAAACGCAATTGCGCACGTATCTACCTATGTTTGTTGGATTAAATATTCATGACGTATATTGTACAAGTAGTTTTATTTAATTAATTCAAAAAAATTGCACAAAATATACAACACTCTAAACACTTTTAAACAACAAATTTATAATATTAAACATTATTTTATGGTTTATTTAATACAATTAATTTGTAGCCGCCTCGGTGGCCTAGTTGATTTCACCCCGAGGACCCGGGTTCGATTCCCGGCCAGGGCTTGGCATTTTCATACGCTATAAATCATACCATCGTCTGCATTAGCCCAAGTGTGCACAACAGTCGGACGTTAAACACACAAAAAAAAACAAACAAAAAACAATTAATTTGTTTGATATTCAAATAAAGGTATTTTTTATAAAGTGATTAAATAAATGTATTATAATAATTTTAAAAAATTCTAGGAAATATTAGTTGGCAAATTTAGTTTTGAAATGAGGGATTGGAGACGGAGACTTGTAAAAAAAAAAAAAAACTTTCGTCATCGTTCGCCAATTGTTTTGAAACAAACAAACTTCATATGCCCTGGTGAAAAAAACCTCCAACATCACTATCCTTGTTACTGATCAAGCCAAAGTTTCCTTTTTTGGTGATGTTTTTGATTTCCATTCAGCAATCTGACTTTTCGCCAGAGGCCGTAAAGGAAATATCATGTTTTTACCACCGAATTTGTATCTGTTTTAACGACTGAAAATGACACTTAAAAGAAACTGTTTTGCTTATTCGCAAGAGGTGATGGTAAATGCGACGAAGCGGCTAATTTGTTTTTTTAAGGCGAAAAGCACATTTAAGGCTATTATCGCCTCCCTAAATGTAAGTGTGAGTGTAAAGTGTTAAACTCGTAAGTGTAGTGTTGTAAGTGTAAGTGTGTTAGACTCGGGTAAAATTACTTTCCAAAAATGGCTTTCAGAAGTGTTTCCAACATTGTATGATCGGTAGAGGAAGTGTCTACATGCAGAACGAGAGTAATTCAAAGAAAAATAAGGTTAAAATATTAAACTTATTTTTAACAAATTTTCATTGATCAATTTAAATATATATATATCTGTAATGAAAATTCTCTAATGAGATCGATGATTTCCGATCAATCAAGTAGTACTCGTACACTAACAGAATTCATTGGATTAAAAAAATGACTATATATAAACCATATATATTTTAGATGACTGAATGTTTATTTGGCTTTTAAAACACAAACTTTAAATTTACAATCACAACTAAAGATTGTAATGGAGAACTGTGCTCAAGGAGGACAAGGTCCTACGCGGTCCGTAACGTTATGGACTATAGAGATAAGGTAAGGTGTAGTGTTTCTTAATACGCGACCGGTCATACTATAGTGATTACCGTTTATAGTTTGTACATTTGTCAAGGGTAATCTACAAATGTATTTGTAGACACAGACAATAGATTTATTACATCGTATAGTCTCTGTAAATATGCCTTTTTTGTGTGGTTTTACCACTTCATTTTAACTTCAATGTTCTAAATAAAATCGACGTTAATCTTATACCAACAATGGCATGTTTATGTTTAACCTACTGATACCACTGACGTATAAATTATTAAATCTTGTTAAAACGATTAGGTTCTACAATTCAACGTTTACTTAACTTAATATACATCAATAAGCTTTATTATTGTAACATAGCCACCGGACCACATATTCAAATGATTACGATTATATACCTATTCTTCCCGTCAGCCCGAAATGTAACGACGTACGAGTCGCGTGTGTAGCTTGGCCAAGCCGAATTTCATAATGAATATTTTAAATGTGTAATTCTGCTTAATGTTTGTGATGTATGTTTTAATGTTTTGTTCGACTTTGTGACGACCTCGACAGAGGGATTTAACATTTTGTATGGCCTGAAGATGAAACTATAGAGTTTCGAAACCGCGGTAGCCTTTATGAGGTGAGTTGATAGACCACTGACGGGAAGAATAGGTATATAATCCTAATCAATAAGTTTTAAGATAGCGACAAAGATTTTTAACTCACTGCAAATGGAGTTAGCTGCCATTTAAAAACAGATTAAATCAAGGTTGTGTTTAAAAAATGTAAAAATAGGAAACATTTTATTAAGGCTATGTCCTCTGTAATATATTTCATAGTTCAGTCTTACATTAAGAAACCGGACCAAATATTTCGGGAACACTTTGTATACACAGAAATACACGATTTGTGTTTTAAACAAAAACAGATTTTAAGAAATGAGTGGGTGTTTTCAATGTCAGGGATTTCTGAGGGGATATTTTATTGTTTCGTGAAGACAATTAAAGGACAACATCGCCAAAGATCGTGAAAAAATCTGTTTTCGTTTTCATGACATAAGTTCAATTAGAAAAATAATTTTTTAATAGAATCTTTTGGGATGAGGCAGCTGTACCTCAGTATTTTCCCTTGGTCCCTAAAAACCTTTATCTAAAAAGGTAAAAAATATTCGAAACACAAAAACACATACTTTTATATATTATTTTGAACACATACACCATTAAGACAGTGTTTTAACACATTACATAACCCTATTTATTTAGATTTCTTGCACACTTACTACATCTTAGATGACTGAAAAGTAAACAGCTTTGTGTCGCGATAAAGTAAACATAATTATTTGCAATTAAACTGGAAATTTATGAGGCAATTATTTAATTAATAATAATTTTATCATGGCTGCCCGTAATTGTAATTTGTAGAGGTGTGTGACGTAACGCGTTATTAATAAACACGAACGGTTTATCCACAAATATATTTCCTGTTTACATTGCTACCATTTATTTTGTGCAGAAATTAGGAATCACGACAAGATCTTTTACAGCGGCGAAAGGGAAATATAAAAAAACATTGAAAAAATTACATACACAAATACTGTCTAAAAGTTAAATTTAAGTGTGTATGTTACAAAACTTTCAGAATATAAATTCTGAAATCATAACTTCTTACATTACACATTTTTTTAACGTTTTGAAGTTCTAGAATTTAATTTGACGGTGATCAGTGTTCATTCCCGTACATTTAGTGTAATTTAGAAAGCCTAATGTAAGTTGATTTTAATGTTATTTGTAATGGTGAAGTACAAGTTTCAAAAATAGGGTAAGAAATAATGCACATTACTTTTTGAAAATTTGCTTCCATCACGTCAGCGAGACAGATGCGTGCCGCGATTATTTAAATCTAACTTCACTATGTAAATGATGTTTAAATAATAATAGCTCGTAGCTGGCGTTTTGGTTTATGGAAACGAATTTTCAAAAAGTATAAAAGGGCGTTCTAAAAATAAACCGACAAATACACTTAAATTATCTTTTTTGGTTCATCAGATTTTGCCAAAATAATTCGGTTCAAAACTTAAGACACAGTAAAACAATAATAATAATAATTAAAAGAACCCTGACCGCAGTCGGTTTTATTTTTGTTCTTTGACTTTCTCTTGGGTCATTAACTTACTGTTCAGTTAACACTGATCGAAATTTTAGTAAAATCTAAATAAACCCTACTTCATAATTTTTAAACTGAAAATGTGTTTGGTGATAGATCACTTGAGATGTATGCTACTTGAACGAGCATTGGACTAGAACCTGATATTGCAGGATACATTTTATGTTTTCTTTTTTTTTTGTGTTTAACGTTCGACTATTGTGCACACTTGGGCTAGTGCAGACGTGCAGACGATGGGATTACTTATAGCTTATGAAAATTCCAAGCCCTGGCCGGGATTCGAACCCGGGGTCCTCGGGGTGAAAGGTTAGTACGCTATCCACTAGGCTCACACACATTTTACATTTTATATGTACAGAAATATGATATCTTTTGTTTTTCAATTAGGAGGATCCTAGTATCTTAAAATTATTTTTAAAGTACAAAGTCCCAATTTTATGATAAAAATATATCACTTTTTAAATTATCGCTCCGTCATTCTCGACGGGTAAAACACTTGAATTACTTCCATTAAAAAGTACTTACGGAAATGTTCTTGAATTTAATTTTTTTTACTACAAAATGAAAAAAGAGTTTTCACTTTTCCGTACCTATTAGCGAAATCTTGAAACTGTCACGATAACAATTGGTGTTAGAAATCGTTTCACTAGAACTTTGACGAAACCTGCGCAAACATTTAAGAAAGCCTTCCTCGTTCATTTCCCGCTATAATCATATTCCGAAGTGTGTTTTTCAATTCAGAACCAGTCCCGGCCGTTACAGGATTTAAATCTAGTGAAAATAAAAGGAGAGAACGAAAGCGACGGCAATAGAGCAAGAGAAGAGGAAGCTTTAGGAAGACGTGCTCGCAATAACAATGGCCTTGATCAGCTGACATTAAGTCACGTGACGTCCATTCAGCTGGAAACGGTCTTATAAGGAATAAGGGAGTGCTCTAGCCGTGAGATCGTGTGTATACGTGCGAGTGTAGGGGTCGGTATCACGTCTCTTACTGTTACTGAAGTGAAGCTAAGGGCAGAAGCGGAGCGGGCATGCGCCGTGCCACCCACCCACCTGAACGAGGTAATCTATAACAACATTTCCCGTCGACGGCGCTAGAGTACACCACCGGCCGCAGTTCTTTCGACCTTGAAATTGCCTCCCGAGATTAACTCAAACACTAAATTTAAATAGTAGAAACCATCGGAAAGTGTGCAATTAAACTTTGTTGCCGGTTAAATTAAAACTGCGCTTCGGATGAGGACACCGAGTTGGTTTGTTTGAGATTGTTGTCTGTTGTAAGTTTTGTTTGACCTCGAGCGGGTTAGGGCGTAATAGGTCATTGAATAATTCATACCATCGATCAGAACGCCAATTTTGTAGCTACTTAATACTTAAACGCAATCGGGCACGTATCTACCTATGTTTGTTGGATTAAATATTCATGACGTATATTGTACAAGTAGTTTTATTTAATTAATTCAAAAAAATTGCACAAAATATACAACACTCTAAACACTTTTAAACAACAAATTTATAATATTAAACATTATTTTATGGTTTATTTAATACAATTAATTTGTAGCCGCCTCGGTGGCCTAGTTGATTTCACCCCGAGGACCCGGGTTCGATTCCCGGCCAGGGCTTGGCATTTTCATACGCTATAAATCATACCATCGTCTGCATTAGCCCAAGTGTGCACAACAGTCGGACGTTAAACACACAAAAAAAAACAAACAAACAAACAATTAATTTGTTTGATATTCAAATAAAGGTATTTTTTATAAAGTGATTAAATAAATGTATTATAATAATTTTAAAAAATTCTAGGAAATATTAGTTGGCAAATTTAGTTTTGAAATGAGGGATTGGAGACGGAGACTTGTAAAAATAAAATAACAAAACGTTTCGTCATCGTTCGCCAATTGTTTTGAAACAAACAAACTTCATATGCCCTGGTGAAAAAAACCTCCAACATCACTATCCTTGTTACTGATCAAGCCAAAGTTTCCTTTTTTAGTGATGTTTTTGATTTCCATTCAGCAATCTGTTTTTTCTCCAGAGGCCGTAAAGGAAATATCATGTTTTTACCACCGAATTTGTATCTGTTTTAACGACTAAAAATGACACTTAAAAGAAACTGTTTTGCTTATTCGCAAGAGGTGATGGTAAATGCGACGAAGCGGCTAATTTGTTTTTTTAAGGCGAAAAGCACATTTAAGGCTATTATCGCCTCCCTAAATGTAAGTGTGAGTGTAAAGTGTTAAACTCGTAAGTGTAGTGTTGTAAGTGTAAGTGTGTTAGACTCGGGTAAATGGCTTTCCAAAAATGGCTTTCAGGAGTGTTTCCAACATTGTATGATCGGTAGAGGAAGTATCTACATGCAGAACGAGAGTACTTCAAAAAAAAGGTTTAATTATTAAAATTTTTAATAAACTTATTGATTTAACAAATTTTCATTGATCAATTTATAATATATATATATCTGTAATGAAAATTCTCTAATGAGATCGATGATTTCTGATGTCTATCAAGTAGTACTCGTACAGTAACAGAATTTGATTGGATTAAAAAATGACTATATATAAACCATATATATTTTAGATGACTGAATGTTTATTTGGCTTTTAAAACACAAACTTTAAATTTACAATCACAACTAAAGATTGTAATGGAGAACTGTGCTCAAGGAGGACAAGGTCCTACGCGGTCCGTAACGTTATGGACTATAGAGATAAGGTAAGGTGTAGTGTTTCTTAATACGCGACCGGTCATACTATAGTGATTACCGTTTATAGTTTGTACATTTGTCAAGGGTAATCTACAAATGTATTTGTAGACACAGACAATAGATTTATTACATCGTATAGTCTCTGTAAATATGCCTTCTTTATGTGTGGTTTTACCACTTCATTTTAACTTAAATGTTCTAAATAAAATCGACGTTAATCTTATACCAACAATGGCATGTTTATGTTTAACCTACTGATATACCACTGACGTATAAATTATTAAATCTTGTTAAAACGATTAGGTTCTACAATTCAACGTTTACTTAACTTAATATACATCAATAAGTTTTATTATTGTAACATAGCCACCGGACCACATATTCAAATGATTACGATTATATACCTATTCTTCCCGTCAGTCCGAAATGTAACGACGTACGAGTCGTGTGTGTAGCTTGGCCAAGCCGAATTTCATAATGAATATTTTAAATGTGTAATTCTGCTTAATGTTTGTGATGTATGTTTTAATGTTTTGTTCGACTTTGTGACGACCTCGACAGAGGGATTTAACATTTTGTATGGCCTGAAGATGAAACTATAGAGTTTCGAAACCGCGGTAGCCTTTATGAGGTGAGTTGATAGACCACTGACGGGAAGAATAGGTATATAATCCTAATCAATAAGTTTTAAGATAGCGACAAAGATTTTTAACTCACTGCAAATGGAGTTAGCTGCCATTTAAAAACAGATTAAATCAAGGTTGTGTTTAAAAAAATGTAAAAAATAGGAAACATTTTATTAAGGCTATGTCCTCTGTAATATATTTCATGGTTCAGTCTTACATTAAGAAACCGGACCAAATATTTCGGGAACACTTTGTATACACAGAAATACACGATTTGTGTTTTAAACAAAAACAGATTTTAAGAAATGAGTGGGTGTTTTCAATGTCAGGGATTTCTGAGGGGATATTTTATTGTTTCGTGAAGACAATTAAAGAACAACATCGCCAAAGATCGTGAACAAAAATCTGTTTTCGTTTTCATGACATAAGTTCAATTAGAAAAATAATTTTTTAATAGAATCTTTTGGGATGAGGCAGCTGTACCTCAGTATTTTCCCTTGGTCCCTAAAAACCTTTATCTAAAAAGGTAAAAAATATTCGAAACACAAAAACACATACTTTTATATATTATTTTGAACACATACACCATTAAGACAGTGTTTTAACACATTACATAACCCTATTTATTTAGATTTCTTGCACACTTACTACATCTTAGATGACTGAAAAGTAAACAGCTTTGTGTCGCGATAAAGTAAACATAATTATTTGCAATTATACTGGAAATTTATGAGGCAATTATTTAATTAATAATAATTTTATCATGGCTGCCCGTAATTGTAATTTGTAGAGGTGTGTGACGTAACGCGTTGTTAATAAACACGAACGGTTTATCTACAAATATATTTCCTGTTTACATTGCTACATTTATTTTGTGCAGAAATTAGGAATCACGACAAGATCTTTTACAGCGGCGAAAGGGAAATATAAAAAATATTGAAAAAATTACATACACAAATACTGTCTGCAAGTTAAATTTAAGTGTGTATGTCACAAAACTTTCAGAAATATAAATTCTGAAATCATAACTTCTTACATTACACATTTTTTTAACGTTTTGAAGTTCTAGAATTTAATTTGACTGCGATCAGTGTTCATTCCCGTACATTCAGTGTAATTTGAAAGCCTAATGTAAGTTGATTTTAATGCTATTTGTAATGGTGAAGCACAAGTTAAAAATAGGGTAAAGAATAATGCACATTACTTTTTGAAAATTTGCTTCCATCACGTCAGCGAGACAGATGCGTGCCGCGATTATTTAAATCTAACTTCACTATGTAAATGATGTTTAAATAATAATAGCTCGTAGCTGGCGTTTTGGTTTATGGAAACGAATTTTCAAAAAGTATAAAAGGGCGTTCTAAAAATAAACCGACAAATACACTTAAATTATCTTTTTTGGTTCATCAGATTTTGCCAAAATAATTCGGTTCAAAACTTAAGACACAGTAAAACAATAATAATAATAATTAAAAGAACCCTGACCGCAGTCGGTTTTATTTTTGTTCTTTGACTTTCTCTTGGGTCATTAACTCACTGTTCAGTTAACACTGATCGAAATTTTAGTAAAATCTAAATAAACCCTACTTCATAATTTTTAAACTGAAAATGTGTTTGGTAATAGATCACTTGAGATGTATGCTACTTGAACGAGCATTGGACTGATATTGCAGGATACATTTTATGTTTTCTTTTTTTTTGTGTTTAACGTTCGACTATTGTGCACACTTGGGCTAGTGCAGACGTGCAGACGATGGGATTACTTATAGCTTATGAAAATTCCAAGCCCTGGCCGGGATTCGAACCCGGGGTCCTCGGGGTGAAAGCTTAGTACGCTATCCACTAGGCTCACACACATTTTACATTTTATATGTACAGAAATATGATATCTTTTGTTTTTCAATTAGGAGGATCCTAGTATCTTAAAATTATTTTTAAAGTACAAAGTCCCAATTTTATGATAAAAATATATCACTTTTTAAATTATCGCTCCGTCATTCTCGACGGGTAAAACACTTGAATTACTTCCATTAAAAAGTACTTACGGAAATGTTCTTGAATTTAATTTTTTTTACTACAAAATGAAAAAAGAGTTTTCACTTTTCCGTACCTATTAGCGAAATCTTGGAAACTGTCACGATAACAATTGGTGTTAGAAATCGTTTCACTAGAACTTTGACGAAACCTGCGCAAACATTTAAGAAAGCCTTCCTCGTTCATTTCCCGCTATAATCATATTCCGAAGTGTGTTTTTCAATTCAGAACCAGTCCCGGCCGTTACAGGATTTAAATCTAGTGAAAATAAAAGGAGAGAACGAAAGCGACGGCAATAGAGCAAGAGAAGAGGAAGCTTTAGGAAGACGTGCTCGCAATAACAATGGCCTTGATCAGCTGACATTAAGTCACGTGACGTCCATTCAGCTGGAAACGGTCTTACGGTGTTTCTCAATTATGTCGGCAAACAGTTCCCGTATTGTATGAGAACTGTTGGGCAACCAGTCAACTGTGAAACTTCCGATTTCGAGTTTCACTCAATTTAAGATAACGCTTAGCGTTGGAGGCCGTGTCGTTTATCTGTTTTAAGTGACGCTTTTTTGTCTAGGTTATGTAAAACGACTGTTTTAATGAGGCGAATTCAGAAATAGAATGCTTGCTTCCACTTAACCTCGACACAATGTAATCTTTGAACACGTTTATTTACATCACAGTGTGCAGTACGTAAATCTCTCAATCTACACACACGGACGAACACGCACACACACACGCGCGCACGCGCACACACACACACACACACACACACACACACACACACACACACACACACACACACACACACACACACACACACACACACACACACACACTACTTCTCTTAGTGCAAGAGGACTGCAAATGTAATTATTATTTTTTTTTTTTAACGTCCGACTATTGTGTACAATATGGCTAATGCAGACGATGGGATGATTTATAGCGTATGAAAATACCAAGCCCTGGCCAGGAATCGAACCCGGATCGAACCGAATCGAACCGGGGTGAAAGCCCAGTACGCTATCAACTAGGCCACCGAGGCGGCTCAAATTTAAAGAAACCTATCTATTAATTAAATGTAATAGATTATGGAATAATTAGCTGCTGGTAGCCGTGTAATCAATACTGGTCTTAGAAGTGTTTGAAACGCCCAAATCTGGCACTTTTACTAAAATAAATAAATGTTCTTTAACAAAATTAACAAACCTCTTTCAAGAATTTTTAAATTAACAAAATTCTTTCAAGAATAATTACATCCCATTAATTAAACAAAATAGAATTATTACAGGGATTAAAGTCAGGGTATTTGTTAACTTTAAAAAAATAAAAGGCTAAAATGTATATGTATTTATTGTGGGAAATTTAGGGGAAAAAGAATGTACAAATAAATACAGGGGAACAACTTAAACTCCATTTTTTTTTAATCAAGACCATAAAGATTTGTATAACTATATAGTTACACCTATAACAATGTGTATGCGTAGTTTTTAATAATAGTAAAGTATCTTACGTTCTATATAACTTGCCGAAGCTATTACCACCATCGATTCTTTGCGCCCTAACTATCAAATGTCGATGAAAATACGAAAAAGAAACCATTTCGTACTTTTATTGTAATTTAAAAAATTCAAAATACTTTTTCATGTAACGCAGAATATCTAGTTGAAATTGGATTTTCAAAACAATTCTAAGACAAAAAAATGAAGACTTTTTTATACATCAACTTAACTTTTTTCTGTAAAACTTAAGAATACTAAGTTTTTTTGCATTTCAATGCGAGAATAGTAATAATAATACACTAAACTGGTATGACGCATTTATTCATTAAGAACAATCTGTGTCACTGATTACGAGTAGTGCATATACGTTTTCCCTTGCACCATTAATCTTACAGTTCAGCAGACAAATGCGTTAAGTCGTGATGAATTATACAGGGTCCGCCAGTGAAACGGAATGATTAAATAAAATAACTGATTGTTGAAAAAAAACTTTTTTAATATTGTTTTAGTAAATAATTGAAAGTATAAGAATAACCATTATGGGTACAATATGAAAAAAATATTCTGAACACTACGTCTACCAAATGTCCTCCATTGCAGTTAAGGCATTCTTCGAGCCTGGTTTGCAAGTTTTGCATGACCTCTCGCAGCATGTTGACAGGTATTGCCGCAATCTCGTCTACAATTTGTTGTTTGAGGGCTTGAATGGTTGTAGGTGGATCTGCTTCAAACAAATTTGTTTTTAGGTATTCCCAAAAAGCAAAAACAGCCGACTCGGTGGCCTAGTGGATAGCGTACTAGGCTTTCATCCCGAGGACCCGGGTTCGATTCCCGGCCAGGGTTCGGAATTTTCATACGCTTTAAATCATCCCATCGTCTGTATTAGCCCAAGTGTGCACAATAGTCGGACGTTAAAAAAAAAAAAAAATTTTTTAAATTATGCAAAAACAGGTATCCCCCCGATGTGTAACTTATTCCAATGCGAGGGGTATGTTTGGCTGATCGGCATAGCCTGTTGAACAGCTGCGATGTGTTCAGGGGTTCGAACAGCTTTTACACTCCTGCCTTTTTTTTAAGACGTTGATACCGTTTGCTCGAAGTTGTTTATCCATGTTCGAATTGCATTATATGACGGAACAGGCTGGTTATGCGGCAATTAAAATAACGTCGGAAAGCACGTCGAGCTTGCAAAATATATTCGCCATTTTGATAATACGCTTTCACCGCGTAGCCGTGTTGTTCATCCGTCCAACGATCCATTGCAACTAAATGGTAGATTGTGCAGGTGGTGAAGCGCCAGTAACCATCCCCCCCACTACCTGCCAACTTAGTATCAAGACCACCTACAATCATCCCGTTTCATTGGCGGATCCTGTAGATTCCACAATGCAGATGAGAATTTAAAAAATATACATAGGCTTATTTCCTTGATGCATTTTATATTTATTGCATTTTATTGATATATATATATTATATATATATATATTATATTATATATATATTATATATATGATATATATATATATATATATATATATATATATATATATATATATATATATATATAAGTTATATAGGCAATAATTGTAGACTTTGCTAGATTTAGTGATGGCAATGTAGTTTTTAGCATGATAAGCATGTTTATTGTATGTGGAGAGGGAGGAGCATAAGCTCAGTGTTAGTCGAGGTTTCACTCAGTTCGCATCTCAATGAATATGAGATGAACTTAAATAATTATTATAAGTTTTTAAGTGTATATAAAATTCTTATTGTAATTAATAAAAGTTGTTTTTCGAAAAAGCGACATCCTCGAAACCATACCATAAGTGGCGCAGTCGGTAGGACTCCCTTGAAAGTTCTTAAGTGAATATTTTGATCTTTTCGGTACCAACCGTTAACAAGGCGGGACAACACGATTTGGAAAGTTAAGAGTATATTGATCTTCCAGAGTAAGGCTTCTGAAGAATTAAGCGAATATTGATTCGGCAGAGCAAGATACCAGGAGAGTTAAGGCATATAACGTCCGTCGGTGTCAAAGAAGAAAGAAGAGAGAAGAAGAAAAAAAAAAGAAGAGAGAAGAAAGAAGGAGAAGAAAGAAGAAAGAAAACGAAGAAAGAAGAGAGAAGAAGGAATAGTTAGTCTCACTGTCATTAAGAGTTCGACTAGCATACGCTATGGGAAGGTCTTTTCAATTTTTACTTGGCTTAAAATTGCTCCTATTGTAAAATTGCTAGTGTTAGTGGTTAATATAAATTCCTTTTCGAAATCGGGGTATTGTAAAATTGGTTCGTTAGTCAATATGTTTTTGCATGTTTCAAAGCAATTCAAGTAGTCGGGGTTCACTTCAAAAACTCTCAACTTTTATTAGTTAAATGTAACTCTAAATTACTAGATATAACCGATGAGGAAGACATTCGAAAGATTATAAAAAACTACCACTTAAGCAAAACCAATCACTGTGACATTCAAGAAACGTATGAACAAATTAAAAGGAAATATTATTGGCCTAATATAAAGGGACACATTCAAAACTTTATTAATTCTTGTGAAATATGTTTAAAGACCTTCTAATGGATTAATTGAAAGATTCCATTCCACCCTAATTGAACACATAAGGCTTTTAAATAACCAGGTAGAATTTAAAAACGATAATATTACAAAGAAAGTAAAACATGCAATCATAGCTTACAATAATAGCATCCATTCAGTAACAAAATTAACACCATTTGAAGTATTATATGGACATATTGACTCAAATCATGTTTTGAATATTGACATTGAAAATCAGGTCACTAACGATTATGTAATAAGTCAAAAAGAAAAAACAAAGAAATTATACGAACATATAAGAGAAACTAACCAGAAGACTAATGAAAAAATTCAAACTAAAATGTATCAGAATAGAGAGCCTTTATCCGAAATCCCAACAGACGTTTATGTAGAAAATTTGCAGAAACAAAGTAAAACCAAAAATAAATTTAACAAAGAAGAAGTGTTTTCAACAAATCAAAAGAAAAACAGCTGAAATAAAACCAAGACACCATAATACTAAGCAGAAAATTCATTTATCTAAAATTAAAAGACCGAGGAAATTCAAAAACATAAAAAGTAAGTCAGCCCTAAACCCTGCTTCAGGTTCCTCCCGTTCCTTGACAGAGCCACTGCCGACCCAGCAGAATTTAAGGATGTCTCCAAAAACTTAGGAATGATTCCAATAGATTTAGGACCAGCAAAACTGAAGTCTTCATTTCATACTTTTGTACACTACTTTAATTTAAGTGATTTGATTGTACAGTTAAATAATATTCATGTCTATTACAATAACGTGTTGAATTTTTTTATAGAAATTGTAGCAATTACCATGCTAATAGACAAGAAAGAATTAAAAACTAAATTATAATTCGTAAATGATGGAAGTTAATTGTAAGTTAGGTTCAAATAACATTGTGTATTTTATAAACATGCCTATTGTTTAAAAAACTAATTTTAATATTTATAAGTTATATTCTTTACCAGCTAAGTATCAATCAGAATTCGTAACTATTATACTTAGAGTCTTAACAAGATAATTGGGAAAACTTCGAGGGAAGCTGCTGTTCAACCACCCCCGGAAGTTTTGTTTAGGGGTGGAGGAGGTAATAATTGTAGACTTTGCTAGATTTAGTTGTGACAATGTAGTTTTTAGCATGGTAAGCATTTTCATTGTATGTGGAGAGCGAGGAGCATAAGCTCAGTGTTAGTCGAGGTTTCACTCAGTTCGCATCTAAATGAATATGAGACGAACTTAAATAATTATTATAAGTTTTTAAGTGTATATTAAATTCTTATTGTAATTAATAAAAAGTTGTTTTTTTAAAGCGACATCCCCGAAATCATACCATAAGTTACATATATATATATATATATATATATATATATATATATATATATATATATATTAAAAATTTATTTTCGCAATGGCTTAAACAAATACGATCCAAAACTGATTATTTTTAAAAGGTCGAACGGTCTTTGCTGGATAAAAACTTGTTAAATCTGTTTTCAAAAGCGATTCTTTGATCACACGTAAACCTGACAAAAGAATGTTTGTGTATTAATATTTATATCGATTCTTTGCCTGTAAATTGTAAAAAAAAACATGCTATCAGATTTGTTTCATGTCATGATCTATGATTAATTATAATAGCTTCTGAAAATATTCATTTTCCCTTGGATATTTATTTGCTAATAATATAGTTTTCATACTACACATTACCCTGTGCGAGCACTAGACTAACTTATACACCATTCGTGCTGAGTGAGTGACGCACGAACTGAAATAATAAACGGTTACTTTTTGTTTCGGAATTTTAGAGATCTTATTGCTTGTATTAAAATATATGGTCTTTTATACACACAAATGTGATGTTTGATGAGCGATTACCGGACTTATGGACGCTAGATATCTATAGTAACTGGCTATCTGTAAAATTCGATGTCATTATTGCGCTGTAGAACGCCAGCGCAAACTTCCAAAGCTACTGCCAGAGTAACAAATAGAGAGGGACATAGGGAATTCAATAGGAAGCAGGGCTTTATGCTATGCATAGCCCGTGTGCTGCTTCAATAAAGCACAAATATCCTTTGCATCGTAATCATTAAATGCGTTTTGTAACTGTCCATCTGTAACTGTGATATCAGAATTGAGTAAACATACAGAACAATTTTTTTTGTAAATTAATTTAATTACTTGTTCAAATTGTTAGGCTTAAAAGTTTTATTTTTTTCATTAAATGGAAAACCGTATATATTGTTAGCTGAAAGGTTATTAAAAACTAGTTTCTATATAGAATATTTAATAAGAACTTAGGAACAGTTAAGAATAGAAGTCCTTATTCCGAAAAATTTAATAACCAATATGAATGGAATAAAAACGAATACATGTCACTTCTTTCTGAACCAAAATAAAAATTAATTTAATTATCCATTACTAATAAATATTAATTCTAAAACAAATAATGAATAAATAAATAACAGTTTTTATTTATAAACTAGTTTATAAAAACATTAAAAATACGAAGTTTCAACTTATCATTATAGCACATTCAGTATCTAACTCTAATAGGATGTACTACAGTGTATATATATATATATATATATATATATATATATATATATATATAATATTTTAATACATAAAATTAACCTTACTTTAAAATTTTTATTTCAATATTTTTAAATATTAATTTTACACAATGAATTTGATTAATACTTGATTCACTTCTACTGAGACTCAAGTACTAGGCTTTCACCCCGAGGACCCGGGTTCGATTCCCGGCGAGGGCTTGGCATTTTCATACGCTATAAATCATCCCATCGTCTGCATTAGCCCAAGTGTGCACAATAGTCGGACGTTAACAAAAAAAAAAAAAAAAAAATCTACTGACACTCATTATTGATTATTCCTATTATTGAGGCATTGATTATTCTTAATCTCGGTTTTCTGGTTCGATAACTCAGATATATTTATATTCAAATTTATAACTACAAATATTTTCTGAAGCGAAGCGTTTAATATTAGCTTTGGCGAGGGGAGTAAATACGTCTGCCAAATGAAAGAATGTAACGGAAATATGTAACGAACGAAACAAATTTCGTCTCTCTATTTCTGTCTCTTTCTTTTTCTTCCTCCTTTTCGATAACAGTACACACGTATTATAAGAAAACGTTGTGTTCCTTTAGTTTCGGTATTTTCCCTTAGCTGAAGAACACGTGCATTTTGTAACCGCTTATAAAATATTCGAAATTAATAAAAACTTTTATAATAATTATTGTTAATATTGCTGGTTTTTAACAACATAACCTGAAACTTATTATAGCCTATCAGTTTTTCATTGAAATCAGCTGATCGTTAGAAATTAATGTAAAACAACTGATATTTTACTATAAATATAGTAAAACATATCTAAGCTAGGCTTACGTATTTATTTATTTAAACATAACAAGATATCTGTAAACATATCTTCAAACTAAATATATATTAAGCAAAGAGGTTCGCTTTTGTCGGTAACTCGTCGAGTTCTACACGTGTACTAATTTCATACACTCGAAGTTCCCATGTATATACCACCTTCCACATTATTACAATAAAATTTAAGTTTATTAGTTCATATTCATTTTTTTAAAACATATTATAAACTGATACTTTATCTCACAAAATAATTATTATAAATTTTGAAATTTCCTTATTAATTATTTAGAAAATTTAAAATGTTTCTCATCGTACATGCACGGTTAAAATAATTACAATCCCTTTAGCTTATTAATTATTGACTTTAATTTGCATTCTATTTTTAAATTTATATATTTGATGTGGAGCTTTACTGTTTTTGTATTTCTCTCTCTCTCTCTCTCTCTCTCTCTCTATATATATATATATATATATATATATATATATATATATATATATATATATATATATATATACACGAGGGTTGATCAAATATAAACGAGACTGACTTTCTAAAAACTTTTCCGTTGGACATTGAACTCTAAAGGGTGGGGTTTCAGGTAGCCTGGGAGGTTTGGGACGGGCGTAGACGGGAAACATTTCCGTTCGGACCCTTCAGTATAAAACTATACAATGAGTGAGAGTGAAGTGCACGTTTCCGTGGAGCAGAGAATTATTATTAAGTTTTTGGCCAAGGAGGGGGTCAATCCGACTGAAATCTTTCGTAGATTGACGGCTCAATACGGGGACAGGACCCTGTCAAGAGCTCGCGTTTTGCTTGGCACAAGGAATTCGCCGAAGGACGGGAAGCAGTAGAAAACCTCAGCCATGATCGTCGCCCGACCACTTCCGTCACGGACGAAAACATTGATGCTGTTCGGAAGCTCCTGGATGAAGACAGACGTATATCGCTGCGATTTATTGCAGATGAACTCCAGTTGAGCTATGGTAGCGTTCAAAAATCGTTACATCAAACCTGGAACTCAGCAAAGTATCTGCAAGGTGGGTTCCACGAATTTTGACCGACGTTCACAAACGGAATCGTTTGGAGATTTGCCAGCGACTATTGACCCAATTTGAACGAGATGGTGAGGCATTATTAAACCGGATTGTCACCTGTGACGAAACATGGGTTCACCATTACACTCCCGAGTCGAAACAGGCAAGTATAGAGTGGCGGAAGAGGGGAGAGAGGGCGCCTCTGAAGGCCAAATCACGATCGTCGGCCGGGAAGGTAATGGCCACTGTATTTTTCGACAATCAAGGCGCCTTTCAGGTCGATTTTCTCCATCAACGACGCACAATAAATGCACAATATTATTGCGATGTTTTAGAGGCCGCAAAACAGTCTTTTCGTAGGAAAAGGAAATCTAAACCGGCGAGAAACGTCATTCTTCTTCACGATAATGCCCGACCACATTCGGCGAACGCTACGAGGCTTAAACTCGATCAAATTGGCTGGGAACCAATGGAACATCCCCCATACAGTCCCGACTTATCACCCTGCGACTATCACCTGTTTGGGCCACTGAAAGAGGCGCTTGGAGGCCAGCGTTTCGAAGACGATTCTGCGGTGGAGACCTTCGTGCTCCAATGGTTCAATGAACGCCCGAGAACTTTTTACGAAGATGGAATTAAAAAACTTCCAATCCGGTGGGAAAAATGTGTTACTCGTGCGGGAGACTATGTAGAAAAATAAGTTATATCAAGAATAATTTGTAAGTAAGCAATAAATTTTTTAAAAATCAGTCTCGTTTATATTTGATCAACCCTCGTATATATATATATATATATATATATATATATATATATATATATATATATATATATATATATATGTGTGTGTGTGTGTGTGTGTGTGTGTGTGTTGAAGGTTTTTCGATTAATATCGAATCGAAACTTTTCAGAGTAATATCTTGGTGCAATTTGTAGTTTTATATAAAGCCGATGGGATTAAACACCATTTACTACTGCTTCCAATCTGCCGCCTTCCACAATAGCCAAACCTTTTCTATTGCCTACTTATGTGACTATGGAACATTTAAAGGTTTTTTTTCTATTTGTTGTTATCTGTCATTGTGCTGTTCACAGTGTTTTCGCGCGTGTATCTGTGTGTCTGTAGTGTTTCTTGAAATAACTATTCAGAAATAAAACACTGTGAACAGCACAATGACAGATAACAACAAATAGAAACAAAAAACCTTTAAACGTTCCATAGTCACATAAGTAGGCAACAGCAAAATGTTTGGCTATTGTGGAAGGCGGCAGATTGGAAGCAGTAGTAAATGGTGTTTAATCCCATCGGCTTTATATTCAACTACAAATTGCACCAAGATATTACTCTGTAAAGTTTCGATTCGATATTAATTGTAGTTTATGTGCTGCAACTATTAATACTTGTCGGACTTACTTAAAGATCTAATTTCAACTATTCCGTTTCCTTGGATATTCTCTGAAATTTAGTTATTTACTTAGCCTTTAATTTACCACCAATATAGGTAGCTCTCTCTCTCTCTCTCTCTCTCTCTCTCTCTCTCTCTCTCTCTCTCTCTCTCTCTCTCTCTCTTCTCTCTCTCTGTTTTTATAAATAAATAAATATATATATTGTTTATATATATAAAATATATATATATATATATATATATATATATATATATATATATATATTGTTTTTGTTTCAAAACAGATTTTCAAAAAAATGTAAAAAAAGTTATGATCTTTTTCCATTTTTTCATAGCCACCATTAAACGGACTTTGTTGATAAGCGAACTTGTCAAAGCTATTGCCAACATCGATTTTTGTACTGTTTTAATCAAATCACCAAATTAACTTTCAAATTTCATTGCAAATAAGAAAATGAACTCAGGTCAGTTTTTGTATTTTCACTGAAATTTGAAAATTCAAAATGCGGTTTCGTGTAAATTTTAACGCCGATTAGGTTGGTGAAATCGGATTTTCAAAATAATTGGGAGACAAAAAAGATTTTTTTTAATTTGAAATAGTCGCCAATTTAACACTGTTGAAATAGATTTATCCGCGTTACAGTTTTGTTCAAGTAACACTTACCAAAATCGGGTTTGAGTCAAGTTTTAATCAAATTGGACCACAACTGCGAAATTAAATACTATATAACACATGAATATCAGCCTATATAATTTAGAAATTATGATCTGATTTAATTCAAACTGACTCAAAACCGACTCAAGATAATCTCGCAGAACGCAGCAGACTGACCGGTGACTTAACCATATTTACCACCGACCCCTTCACCTTTAAATTAAGTTACTAACCTAGAAAACGTTCCACTGTTATTTTTAAATAAAATAAATTTAATTTAAATATTAAAATCATATTGTTATCTTTTCAAAGTTCAAAACTTTTAGGTTTTTTAATTTTATAATTAAAATGTTAAATTTTGAATTTGAAAAAGTTTATATATTAAATTTAGCTACAGCGAACAATGTAAACACTATAGATGTGTTGTTAGTTTCCGTAGTTCATTGATCATAAACCAATTAAAATTATTATAATTATATTATGATTTATAAAATTTGTGCTCAGATATTTTCAACCAATTGTAATTTTATGAGAAAAACTCACGTCAAAACTGAAGTAATTGTGTTCGGTAAAATTGCACAACATTTATGCGTAAATGTATTTATACTAATTGCAGTTACGGCTTGAACCTATTGTTACCTAAATTTTATCCAATCGTTGTAAAACTTTCGCACAAAATCATTCACCATACATACGTAACCATAAAACGTGCATGCAGTTATTCAAAAACGCACAAACAATTATCAAATTGAAAAGTAATTCCTTTATGTTATCTCACGTTTTCTAAATAAAATTAAAACATTCAGGTACAAAAATAACGCCGGCAAACAGCTGTTGTATGTTAGGATACGGCTACGGCTCTTTCTACACACCTGTTTTCATAGTACAGTACAGGTGTTGCGATCAATAGGCAACTACTATACTGCGTTCATTGAAAGATTATTTAACCGCTGTAATCTGTTTGAACTCGCAGTTCAAAGGTCAAACTGCAATATTCACACGGTCATTACTGGTCTCGTGGTTGCATGTTTCGACGGACAAACATGCCCGACAACCAATCGCAAGTAAACTAATCACGAGACTGGAACAATGACTTCAAACAACTCGAAAATTGTCATACATTATAAACTTTTGTTGAAATTTTGTTTAGTAGAAAAGTTTTGATTTCTGGTTTAATTTTCGTAAACAACTGTTCTTTTATAACAAATAATCTTGTAGCTAAGTTAGCAAAATCGATTTTTGTGCCAAGTTTGAATTCAATTTGAGAAAATGAGAATGATAACACACATGTATGTAATGAGAGAACTTTACTAATAATAAATATATACGATCGTTTAAAAATTTACCAATCGTCTGCATTAGCCCAAGTGTTCACAATATTCGGACGTTAAAAAAAAATTAAAAAATTTACATAGAGGTCAAGCATTTATTTCAAAGTCCTAACACTGGGAGTTACTTTAATGAGGGCTGTTAATTATAAATACACGCAAAAATACACCAATGAAAAAATAGATAATATTATTAGTGAACTAATAAAATATATTTTTTTTTACCACTAATCAGTATTGATCTCTTATATAAAACAAACTGAAAAACAGCATTAATTAAATGAAGAACTAATGCATACTGTAGCTAATGAAGTTAGTGAATAGTACAGTCATTCAATACAAAATATTACGTAATTGAAGGTAGGTAAATTAATGTTAGGCAAATAACAGATTTGGTCAAAATATTATTGTTATATTATATAACATAAAATACTTATTGTAGTTATAATGGTTAAATCTATACATAAACAGTGTATTAAGAATAAATAGTTATTGATTTATCTTTAGAGTCCACTGCTTTGTTCATAAAATCAAATATTTTACTCTCTCTCGATCCATCTGACTTTCCTTTACCGCTCACTACGCTCGTAGCTAGAAATTCGATTTTCTTTATACAACAAGCACATATTCTCAAAGTAATAAAGAAAAATTTATTTTAAAAAACTGAAATATTTTATAGGTATAATATTATTAGTTTAATTTTCAAAATAAATAAACAATCTGATTAACTTTTGCTCTGGATTAACTATTTTATTCAATCTAAAAAATCTAAATTGTTGTTTTTTTTAATAAATACTAATGAAATACAAAAGTAAAAAGCACACATTAAATAACATAATAAAAATTACCACGAAACTAACATGTCAACTCAATAAAGTAATATAAGTTTCTCGTTGCACTGGATAAGGTGAACTTTTAAATTAGCATATAAATTAACTTCCTCTGACATACGTCCTCAGGCCTTGATTGTGTAGTAGTACAGGGCGTACTGGCAGTTTGTACAAGTGGATGCCACAATGGTACAAATTTTAAATTACACTTAATTAATTTTATTAAATACTGACACTTAAGATTTGTACATATCAAATTATTTAATAAACGCGGCAAGCAGATCAAAGTGCAACCAGAAGCGAGGGATCACTACGTAATCAAAGTAGAGGCGAGGAATTAATCTGTCCTAAAATTAGAGGAAGTAATAAATTAGTACTCAAATCAAAGGTGAAATTAGGCTCAGTACTCAAGTTAGAGGCACCGAATTACGATTTACCTAAATTGAAGACGCGATATTGCAATTTAACAGCGAAATTTCGTTTGATTTATTGTATTTATTTGAGGCGAAATTAGTATCATTAAATACTCTCTTCTACTTAACCAAACAACAGCTTACAATGAAAACATAACAAATTGAATAATAATTTACAATTTGACAGTGATAATTATTTATACATAACATTTAAAAAAATGTCGGCCTAATAATTAAAAAACAAAATCATAATCTAACAAAAATTAAAAAAGAAAGAAAAAAGAAAAAGTAAAAATATTTTAAAATAAAACAAAACAAATTTCCACATTAAATAAAACAAACTACATCTGATCATTTGAAACTAAAAATATCTAATAAAATCAAAATATTTACGCTCACAATAATACATTAAGCTTTATAAAATATATGAATAAAATGCACATACGAACAAGAATCACTACACACCCTGATATAATGTTGTTTAAGCGACCTTGAACACTGAACACTGAAGCTGGCATTAATCGACTTCAGAAATCTGATAACGAATTCCACAAACGGCACGCCGGTACCGTTAAAGATTTTTTAACAATACCGTTTCATGTTTAGGTGTAATCAACATTGTTGAGTCCTTTCTTGTACTCTTACTACTTATATCTGAGGCAAAAACGAAATGATTTGCCAAGTCATCAATCCAGTTTGAAGAACTGATTAAGGCCGTGTAGCCACCAAATATCGCTAGGCTCCGCTTCACGTGTCTACTCTGTCTAGGTTAGGTTTTGAAGCCGACTCCGCTTCCCTACCACGCTGACCACGACTCGTAAGTTATTACTGCTTGTTACCTAGGTTACGGTTTTTAAATATAGTAGTTTCCTAGAATCCGTTAGAAAAGGCATAAATATGTGAATTTAAAAGATAAACGCGCTCATTTAAGAAAGAGAGAGAGAGAGAGAGATTATATTTTTCGGAAAATTAAAAAAAGGGTAAAGAACATAAATCCATAATAACCAACGTATTTAATTAAAATAACAAAAAAAATGTGTTTTGTAAATATTTTTGTTTAGTTCCCTCCTTTTATTGCACAATTTAAAATTCAAGGAAATTGCGTCAACTTTTCACAAAACTATAGCGATATTTATTACCACTCTATTACAATAGAGTTAATAGGCAAGTTAATTTTAGTCACAATAGGCATTGTGAACTACGTCAAAAATTGTAGTTTATAACCTATCAGCGAAAACCATGAAAAAAATAGTAAAAGTGAAAATTTAAAAAACCCAATTTATCAAAATCAGTTTGACAGATCTGGCCCAATGTTTAATCATAAATATAACATAATATAACTCAAATCTATCTTGGAAAAGTGTATTTAAAATATCTTCCAACTTACATTTTTTTGTGAACGTGAGTATAACAGTTTCATTTCACCTTGAGGTTTACGTTGTTCTACTTAGGTGTTAATTCGTCAACCACTTTCAAAGTATGTTGATTGTAACGGTATAATTTATGCAAGATCGTCCGATAATATTGTCGTTGCAGTCTGTAATCGAAACCATTGAGAGTGTATTTGCGTATACAACATAACAACTTACCCGTTGTCTACTAACAAGTCGGAAGTTTGTTTACCATTTATTTGTCACACAACATTTCTTTTTACTACTTGCGCGCTAATTCATCCAGTTACGGCAGTCGATACCAAAGGCGGCAAACCGAGATCGAGCTCAGCCGGCGAAACGGACGAGGAATTCCTTACAGTCCATTTCACATTACTAGATAGTAGACACAGATATAGGCCTAGGGCGTGCGGCTGCAAAGGACAAAGAGTTGCCTACAGTTCATTCCACATTACTAGATAGTAGACACAGATATACGGCGTGCGGCTGCAAATGGACAAGGAGTTGCCTACAGTCTATTCCATATTACTCGATAGTAGACACAGAAATACGGCGTGCGGCTGCAAATGGACAAGGAGTTGCCTACAGTCTATTCCATATTACTAGATAGTAGACACAGAAATAAGGCGTGCGGCTGCAAATGGACAAGGAATTGCCTACAGTCTATTGCACATTACTAGATAGTAGACATAGATATACGGCGTGCGGCTGCAAATGGACAAAGAGTTGCCTACAGTCTATTCCACATTACTAGATAGTAGACACAGATATACGGCGTGCGGCTGCAAATGGACAAAGAGTTGCCTACAGTCTATTCCACATTACTAGATAGTAGACACAGAAATACGGCGTGCGGCTGCAAATGGACAAGGAGTTGCTTACAGTTCATTCCACATTACTAGATAGTAGACACAGAAATACGGCGTGCGGCTGCAAATAACAAGGAGTTGCCTACAGTCTATTCCACATTACTAGATAGTAGACACAGAAATACGGTGTGCGGCTGCAAATGGACAAGGAGTTGCCTACAGTCCATTCCACATTACTAGATAGTAGACACAGGTAAGCCGCGTCCAGCTGGAACGTTTCGTCCTAACATGAGAAACCTTATTTGCACTTATCTATTAAGCATTTGAAAAAATGTGTCTTCTTAGTCATATGTTTCTTAAAAAATATACCCACTATATATATATATATATATATATATATATATATATATATATATATATACACACAATACATTGCCTACGTTTTTTTACATTTCCATTTCGCGTGACGGCGATAATACCTGATTTGTTTTTCGCCGATAAAAAAAGAAAAAATGAACGGATCCTACATAGTAATAAGTCACTAAAAAAACATTACATTTAAGACATACAATACGAGGTGTGGTTACCAAATAATCGGATTAATGGTATCGCCTTCGTTATTTTTATTTCTTCACAACTTCAACAGTGATCCTTTCTATATTCTCCCCTCCAAGATTCCGACACCGCTCCTTGCGAATTTTTTCATAAATCAAAGCCGTTTTTAAGTAATTTTTAAAAGCATGTTCAGGATCTTCGTTGCTTTTGTATTCATAGCCCTTAACTGCTTCAATTGTCGTCCCATTAATGCTAATTTCACTTGCAGGAAGAAAAAAAAAGACTGAGTAAGTTTTGGTCAGTAGAGAGGGTGTTCCAACACAGGGATCCCATTCTTAGCCAAAAAAGTCTTGACAACCAAAGTAGTATGGACTGCTGTGTTGTCTTCTTAAAGAATCCATGACTTGTTTTCCACAACACGGACGCTTTCTTCTTACTTGTTTAAGGAGATTAATTAGAACCTCAAGATATGAAATTTTTATTCAAGGTTTGACCTTCGGGTTCCCAATGTACGTACTCAATCCCATGAATGTCGAAAAACACAATAATCATGTTTTTGAATTTCGATTTGGACAATCGAGCTATCTTCAGTTTCGGGAATGGGGCTCTTCTACTGTACCGATTAACGCTTAGTGTCTGCATTGTAAGTAAAATACCGCACATCATCACATGTTATTACTCTTTCCAAGAGTTTAGGATTTCTTTTGATGGATTTCATAGAGTCAGCACAAATGTTCATTGGTGAGTTTTCCTGCTCAGATGAGATTTTTGTGAACCATTTTTAAGCACATTTTCTACATGTTAAAATATTTATGCAAAATTTGCCGAACTGATTGTCGATTTCGACGATCTCAGTGACAGCGCGAATGTTGTCTTTTCTTATTAAATGGCTGATATATTTATTCTTCTCGTCCTTAGTTGAAGTCGAAGGCCATCCTGGATGTGGATCATCCACAATATTTTCTAACTTTTCTTTGAACCATTTAAACTACTCAAATACCGGAATGCACGATAAACATTCATTACCTTACACTTGTTAACAAAAATAGTTTCTGTAATGGGTTTTTTGTGTTTTACTAAAAATCTTCTCATTAATGCGCTCTTTTTTTAAAAAGTAAGGCATTTTCCGGTGTTTAACACAATCTAATACGAACAAAGGCCACAGCGCTACTAAATGTTTAAAAGTCGTATCAGTGACAAGAATGGAAAAAGGAGATCTTACTTCACTCGACAATGTAGCGTTTGACCTTGACGCACTCGCTGTTTTTTCAGAAATGTTACTTTTTAGCTACATCGTATTGTAATATACTTATTACTTTTGAATTTGGAATACAGGTTAAAAAGTTATTGTGTATAGCTCGCACTAAACTTCCATCGGTTTCTTATAACGCTCTGTCAACTAATATAGAATGGACTATAGTTTGTTTTTAAAAATAGCCGCGAGAAAGTTTGTGCAGTGTGTTTATTGTTTATTGGAAATAGTGAAATCACGCACGACCGCCGTGATGGCTTGTGGTCTGTGGTCCCGTTTGTAAAATACAGTTCAAATAACAACAAACCAAACTGTGCAATAACAAGTTATTGTTACAGTTGTAATGCACGTCCAATCGTTATAGTTGTTCCTTGTCAAGCGAAACACTCGATCAACTTAACAAACTCAGTTGCGCATTCGTTTACACGAAACTAATTTGAAACTAAATTTTATTTAATTGTTGAAACTTGTTTTTGTACTATTTAAACAGTGCCGAAACTTTGAGTATCCTAGAAATTTCCATTTCTAATAACAATGCTTTAAAAGTAAAATAACTTTAATTATAATAATTCCGTAGGACGAAATTTATACAAAAATGTGTTACGAAGATAAACATCAAGAAAACAAACAAGGCATGTTAAATCAAACTAAGTACATGACCGTTTTCACATTGAAAGCAATTTTAAATTAAATTTGCACAAATTTTAATTAAAACCCGTGAAATTATGCATTTTGTAAATATGGTTTTGAATAGCCCAAATGTGATGAAGCAGTTCCTTCGTTATAATAAAGTAGAATAACCACTGATCATAGCCATGTTTATTCTGTTGGGTTTTTTGTACTTATTTTTCATTTTAAATTTGAACTAGTGTTTTGAGTTTTTTTTGTGTATAACAAATATCGTAGATTTTTTTTTTAAATTATGTCTGGAATTTTTTTATTCACACTTTTTTGACGATATGTATTGCACCGAAATGTTTTGGTGGCTGAACTATGTTTTTGGCGCAATAACGTAAATACAACGAAGATATTTCATATATAAATTTCAGAATTTTGAAAAGTACTAAAAGTGTTTTTTATTTAATAAAAGAATCTGTTTCATTTTTCAAAATAATATTTTTATAACTCTTGATGACAAATTCGTTACTGACCAAACGTAACGCAGTTTCAAAATCAGAAAAATAGAAACGAAAATGCAGATTTTCATTAAAAAAAATTATAGAACTAAAATTGTCTGCAATAACAAAAATCTGCTTAATCAATAATATTATTAACAATATTAGCGAATTTTTGGAAATGGCTTAATGGGAAACCTGAACCAAAAATTTACCTCGGTCAAGCCTTAACCTTTAGAACACGATTAAATGGTTGTGAAAACGTTATTGACTCAGCAAAGCGAGGTTTCTGTTTAAACCCGACAGTTAGGCATTTGGTTTGTGTTTCGTTACTCAGTTTTGGCCAAACTCATTGCCAACTGTTTTAAAATTTATTACGAAGATACCTTACATAAAGCCCAAAAGACTTATGTATAAGATTGTTTTTCATTCACGACCGTTTCAAGATGGCTGCTTCTGATTTAACGATAATGAACGTAGTTCCTATGTAATCATGCAATTCTTGCTGGACGGCTTGTCCTTCACAACTTTGACCGTATTGCGGAGAAAAAGCATACAATTTTCAAAAAAAAAAGTTGGTCCAGTGACATTTTTTGTAAATATTAACAGTTACCGGTTAAATTTCTAGAAAAGTTGAGACCACGTCAGAGAGCTGCCGTTGATGATAACTCATCAAATGATGATAAGATAATAGAGGCGTAATAAGTTTCAAGAAAACAATAACAAGTAAACAATAGTATAATTATTTCATACCAAACAATTGGTAATTATATTTGATGAGAAATAGCTTTAACAAATTACGAATAAAAACAAATGTGTTTTTTAGATTTTTTAGGTGGGAATAATTATGGAACCACAATATATTCTCATAATTTCTTTTTATCACTTACTAAATAACAACAATAATTTTTGTAATTAATATCTTATTAAATTTTCTTGAATTAATATCTTATTTAAATTTGTAGCCTATTTTTACAACAGTATACTCGTACTAATATGCCTAAGCCTACAGTATCTCTATTACTAATGATATTTTGGTTTTTATGTGTTTACCTAGCTTACTTTCTTTTCAGTCAGTTCAACTCTGTTATGATATTGGATTAATTTTTATTAAGAAAAGAGCAACTCCGTGTTATTGTAATACTTCTAAGTAGCAAAAATAAGGAATACGGCAAAGCTGTAATGTCCCCAAAAATATTTCAACATAACGTATTCCAAGCACTTTATGCCTTAAAAAATAAACATTCACGTAAAAACTTAGCGTCCTAAACACAAAAAAATAGAAATTTCGGTAGGGCCTAACTTATTTTTGAAATTAGAGCTTCCAAACACTATTGACATTATTTTTCTTTCGCAATTCTATTAAATTTCACAATCCTTAATAAGTCAGTTATAAATTCTCTAAAATAAAAGAATCATAAACCTTGGTTTTTGACACTGTCCAAACCGTAAATTTAATGTAGTATATTCAGTGCAGTATATTTAATGTAGTAATGTAATGTAGTATATTTAATTTTATCTTGGGAGGAACAGCTTCTCAAAAGCACACATTGTTGCACACGACAATGCCAGTCAAAGGAAAAGTCACGTCATTATTTTAAAATTAAAAAAGACTGCATCTTCCATCATCTCTAGCAAAATTCCATTCGCTCGATGTTATAAGCAACTCGTTGAATCAGTTGTAGTATGTAGAGTATGTATGTAGGCGCTACAGTTGCTGCGAACGTTGTTAAGCGAGATCCGGTGACCTTGGCTTGAAGCTTGGTTCCTCCACTCCCAATCCCCACTTTGCGAGCGGTCTGCGACGCTCAGTCTTGGCTTGGTAGCCGTTAATAATGGAATGGATTTTTCTGTTTCCCGCCAGGTGCGAATTACAGTCTATGATTAGTTTTTTGTATGCAAAAAACACCGCGCCGGTGGACATTCATATCCAACTGTGTGAAGTCTGCGGAGAAAAATGTATGAGCATGGAACACGTGCGCGAATGGTGCAGAGAATTCAAAGACGGACGTTCATGACGAACAGCGTTCCGGACGGCCATCTGTTTCGGACGAAACGATTGCGAAAGTGGAAGAAGCAATGCTGAACGATCGAAGGGTGACTGTTCGGAAGCTCTCCGAGATGATCCCTGATGCAAAATCTGCATTTATAATATTTTGACAGACCATTTAGGGTATAGCAAGGTTTGTGCAAAATGGGTCCCAAGCAGACCACAAACGGCAACGGATTGATGCGGCCCGCGAATTTCTTCAGGCCTACGAAACCGATGGCAAGAAATTCTTGGACTCCATTGTCACTAGGGACGAGGCCTGGGTACACTTTACGATATCGGAAACGAAAGAACAATCACGTCATTGGAAACATCCAGAGTCGCCGAAGCCGCGTTAGTTAAAACAAACATTGTCTGCCGGCAAAGTCATGGCGAGAGTGTTTTGAGACAGGAAGGGATTATTGTTGTGCGAATTCATGGATACCGATACAACAATCAATGCTGAACGTTACTGTGATACGTTAAAGGACCTTCGCCGCGCGATTCAAAACAAAAGGAGATACATGCTTACGAAGGGAGTTTGTTTCCATCAAGACAACGCTCATCCGCACACCGCCCGTGTAACAATCGATCTCATCAACCAATTTGGTTCGGATACTGTCACACATCCGTCCTACAACCCGGACTTAGCTCCAAGTGACTACCATCTCTTCCCCAATTTGAATAAACACGTTGGTGGGACGCATTTCAGTACCAGAGAGGAGCTGAAAGAAGAAGTTTTAAGCTTCTTTCGCGGAGCGGAGGGAGAGTTTTTCGACTCAGGCATACAAAAGATAGTTCACCGTATGCAAAAATGCATCGATCTCAACGGCGATTATGTCGAAAAATTTAAAAAAGTGTAAGCTTTCCAAAAATGTATTATTCAATGCAAATAAACATGTTTGTTTTTCATTGTAAAAAATATTAGGAACCTTGTTTTATGGACAAACATTTTACAAATGTTTCACATTATTTCTTAGCACACGACAGAAAGTGAGGTCATATGATCGTCAAGCTAATTACGCTCGACTATTTGTGCCTACGTTGAAACATAACTCGAACTTTCCCGAAACGTATAGTATAGTCCTGAAATTTACCTTTCACAGAGACGCCGAGTTTCTTCAAACAGTCGAAACCACCGCCATTATCACTGTTGAATTTATTTCCGTAAACTCTAAATCTCAGAACACGTTTTGTGGTTTCTTTTGGGTTAGGCTCACACTAGAGCATATTCAGCCATTAGCGACGTCTCATCTTCTTGGCGCATTGTTCCTCCCAATACCTCTTCAGCCTTTGTGATCTCCTTCTCCTAAGTTCTTCTGAAATTGTCATGTACTTTCGGTCGCTTGTTTTTCTAAAGTTGAGTTTCATTTCCGTGTCCTTGTGTATTGCTTTCTCCTCCCCATTCCTCAACTGTTCCTCGGTTATCCCAAGGTCCTTCAGGTCTTGTTCTATCTCCTTGAGCCAATTATTTTTGATCTTTGTGTTCAACTGGTAGTTCAGTAATTTCTTGGTGAGCCTTTCTTCTGGGAGTCTGATCAGGTGTCCGTAAAATTCTAAGCGTCTCTTTCCAAATACACGTATAAAATTCATCACGATAAGGTGTTCGGTCTCCTTATTAACCAGTGCTCCAGGAAGCAGCCTGTGGTTCCCATTCACTATGTGTTTCTTGTTGATGATCGTTCTTAGTATTCTTCCTTCCACTCTCTGAAGTTCCTCTGTCCTGTTCCGGCTTCTCAGGTTAAAGAGCGTTTCTGCCGCGTACACCACTGCTGGCCTCGTCACTGTGTTGTAATATCTGATCTTTGACTTTATGGATAGATATTTTTTTGTAGGTGTTCCATGTTAATTTTGACGCCGTCTTTAGTTTGGCTGTTCTGTTATCTATTGCCGTTTTCTCCCCATTATTTCTGGTGATGGTTTCTCCCAAATACTTGAACGTGTCGACAATTTTTATCCGTTCGCCTCCGATCTTCATATACCTCTGTGCTGTCCTCTTGGTCGGCATCACTTCCGTTTTTTCGAAGGATATTCGGAGGCCAACTTCTCCGCGATTTTTTTCAGTGACTTGATCTGTTTTTCTGAGTCAACTGTTCGAGAGCGGTTTTGTGGTTTATTTTTAAAGAAATAATTTTTTATCAACTCGCGTAGATCGCTCATATGTCGCTTAGGATCTCGCACTTTCAAATCAAATGTGACAAATGTCATGACAACTTTACTGAACTGAGAATTACGTTACGAAATCGGTTCAAAATTCCATAATAACGATGATTAATTAGCTACTCGTAATATATAACAAAAACGTTTACAATATATAGAAGCAATATAAGTAATAATATCTATATTAAATTTCAAATTTTACGCCTGTTGCACAGTATATTTTGTTATTGTCTGAACAATGACTCGGCTGCTAAAGCCCGCTCCGCTCGGCCGATAGAGCATTACAATTTAACACAAACCGGAAATGGATATGCCACGCGGGCACACTACTTCAGCTTGCCTGCTTGCCGCCTAACGCTGTTACGCCATTTGTTTTTTATATTCATTCTGAAAGTAATTTACAAAGTTGAAATATTTTAATTTGATTACCTTAACTCTAGTGGTGTTTATTTAAAAAAATAATTTTCGTAAAACTATTTAACGAATTTCATTAAGAAAACGAGCTATTGGAGTGGACCTCATAGTGAAACCAAGACCTGTGTCCTTAAAATGAGCGTGAATAATAATTTCTAGACCTGTTATGAAGGGTATTTAAAATTTATATTTATTCTAGAATCTGCAGTTTGATACAATATGATTCAAACTTGAATGAAACAGCTTGGAATATTCCAGTAAAACCTTTCAACAGTTTCAAAATGAAGGTGATTCAAAATCATTTTAAAAAAACTACGTTTTCAAATTTTTATTTCATAATAGTAAATAATTTAATCTGAATAAATTTACGTTTAAAATGCTAATTTATTTAGCTTTTGATATTGTTTGTGATGGTGAAAAGTGTACAATGAAAACACGTGTTAGGCCCTATTTGTAAATTCCCTTTATTACTTCATTTGTTATTTTAAGGCGAAAAGCACTTTGAGGCTATATTTTTTAAAATAACGTCCGACTATTGTTCACACTTGGGCTAATGCAGACGATGGGATGATTTATAGCGTATGAAAATGCCAAGCCCTTGCCGGGAATCGAACCCGGGTCCTCTGGGTGAAAATCCAGTACGATATCAACTAGGTCACCGAGGCGGCGTCAATCGCCTCTCTAAATGTAAGTGTGAGTGTAAAGTGTTACAGTCGTAAGTGTAAGTGTGTGTTAGACTCGGGTACCGCGAGGGACGTCTAAATCCTCTCAATAGATACACCTCCTGCGGGCTTTATCACTTCAGCGAGACAACTGAGTGCGCAAGTTATATATTTGTCGAAGGAAATGTGTTTTACATTTGTACGGCGCAGGTTTGCAATTACCTGATCAGGGAAGCTTAACCTTCGATCAGAGAGTAAAGACGTTTTCGAAACGTAAATATAAAAAAATAACATGAGTTAATATTTAGGTTAATTTCTTCATGAGTTAAAAACAAAAAATTTTGCAACTAATTATGCAAACTTCAACAACTAATTGTACAGCAACTAATTCAAACAAACTATTTATACAAACTTCAGTTGTAACTGAAAAACAACTAATTATGCACTACGGATAATCAATTTGATTCCGCTTAAAACAAAAACAGCCAGCAAATTTAAACTGACTTAAAATTAAGTAGTTTTACTTGGATCTAAAGTCAAATACTGTTAACGTATATCGATGGTTGTAACTGCCGCCTTTTTCGTTATTCAACAGCTCTGAAGAAACACCTACATTCTCGTTCACGAAGACATACGAGTTCGTCGCGTGACCTCTGAGCTACGCCAACAATGTATGTAGTTACGTAGCAGACGTTAAGAGGTTGAAATGGAAATGGCTGGCGCCTTCAAATTGGAACATAACAGCTGCATTACGATAACCGTAATATAGAAGTCTCTTGTTATTTCTTGTTGGTTGATTAGAATTAGCCAGTTTATATTAAAAGAACAAATTGTACCTAAATACTTGAAGCAGAACTCGGAATAAAGATGTTTTTGAGGGGGGGGGTGCTTAACGTCCATACTTTATGCCAGTTAGTATTCACCGTAATGTGAACGAGGGACTAGTGTTAACGGTAAGAGAAAAACGGTGTAACTGCGGCTAGAACTAAAAACCTTTAGGTGCGCAGTTCAGAGACGCAGCAGACTGATCGGGTGAAAGCATCTGGCAGAAAGATACATTCTGGAGGGATTATTTATTTCTGGGTTTAATTAATTACAAAATACACTTCCAAGTTTCAACCAACAGCCATTACAGTTACACAACCTTTCTAATTCACGTGTTGAAAGTGAATTTGTAAAAAGTAAATAACATTATATAAATAAATATTTTAGTACGAAAAAAAGTCTCCATATATCGGCAAATTATGTAAATAGTAAAAGTACGTATTTTAACGTTCTCTAGTGAGGCCAACCAAATTGCAGGAATCTCTCTCTACAGCGGCGAAACACGTGCACACTTCCTACCGTTCTACTCTATTCTCAGTGTGCCAAACGTCATTCGAATGTTAAACACAGTGCGTAGCGCGTCAGCTGAATCGAGTGTTTTGTGACTGGTACATTTTGCAAGTACAGTGTAATGGCGTCTAAAAGGAAAATGTTATCTTAAGATGTAAAGATAAGAGTGTTGCGTGTTAGAGAAAGGTGTGAAGCAAGTAGATGTTTGCTGACATTTTAATTTAGCTAATTCTTCTGTTGGCATTATATTGAAAAAAATCAAAAAAAAATCCGAAACCCATAATTTGAAAGAACTGACGAAACTCTTCTATAGTAGTTTCAGCAGAATATTGAGATTTTTCTCACAATAACATTATTTTATATTTTATTCATAAAGTATTATTTAATAAATTCTGTATTATTTTTAAAGACTTAAAAACCTTTGCACTCGATTAAAAATTAAAATTATAAATAGTGTATAACACGTTTTATACACATTTTGGTTGAGCTCGCTCCCATCCTCTCTCCCTCCCCCTCTCCCCTCTCTCCCGCTCCCTCTCTCCCTCTCCTTCCCTCACTCTCCCTCACCATCTTCCCTCCTATCTCCCCTCCCCCTCTCCCTCCCTCTCCTCTCTCCCTCCTTCCCTCCCACTCTCTCCTTCCCTCCCATCTCTCTCTCCCCCTCTCTCCCTCCCTCTCCCTCATTAGCCCAAGTGTGCACAATAGTCGGACATTAAACACCAACAAAATCCCTCTTTCTCTCCCTCTCTCTCTCTCTCCCTACCTCATTCTCCCCTTTTCCTCTCTCCCTCTCCCTCCCTCTCTTCCTCCCTCCCTCCCTTTCTCCCTTTCCCGTCTCCCTCTCCCTTCCCTCTCCTCTCTCTCTCTCTCTCTCTCTCGCTCTCTCTCCCTCTCTGTAATTGTACTTTGTAATTGAATATACAAAAGTAAGAAAACAATCATCACATATTTCCTAAGCTTGTTACAACGGCGTAATTAACGGGTGGTTGGTTGGTTGGTTGATTGATTGATTGATTGATTGATTGAGTGAGTGAGTGAGTGAGTGAATGAGTGAGTGAGTGAGTGAGTGAGTGAGTGAGTGAGTGAGTGAGTGAGTGAGTGAGTGAGTGAGTGAGTGAGTGAGTGTGTGTGTGTGTGTGTGTGTGTGTGTGTGTGTGTGTGTGTGTCGTGGGGAGGGTTTTTTTACAACAGCAAACTTAGATTCGCAATAACTTCTTTAAACAAAGTAAAAGATTAATAATTTCGTAACAAGGATTTCGCGTATACTCGTTACCATAGCAACAAAAATAATTACAAATGCATAATAGAACAGCTGATCTGTTAACAAGTACAAGCAATGGTACTTCCTAAATTTCTGCAGATATTTGTAGGAAGCTTCTCTAAGTGTACATTATATTATTTAAAATCTTTTGTAATATAATCGTTTCAAACCAAAATTTCACTTTCCTACACAGTGCAATCTAACATACACACAGATGTTAGTGTAAATCATATTTTTATACCATGCAGGCTCGGTGGTGGAAGTGGATAAAGCATCTGTTAGTCTACTCCGTCACTCAACAGCGTACCTAAAGGTTCTTAGTTTGAGCCGCAAATAAAAGCATGCAAATATTTCGACATTGCCATTTTTTACTTCCTTAAAAATTATATAAAATATCAAGTCAGTAACAAAACTAGAAGATAAAAATATTTTAATATGGCGCCTGTGAGTTTCGAATTGTAGCAAAATTCGAGACGTTGCAAAACACCGGTATTTTACTACTTTAAACACAACGTAACATAATAATTATCATTTATTATACTTTATGGCAATGCAAGTGAAACCATTTTTATTGAATTTACGACTAAAAACTAAACTAAAATTGGACACTGTGAAGTAGAGTTCAAGTTTCTTTTCAATTATATCAAAGAATCTAATATTCGCTAAGAAATCGTACTGCGCGCTATCTGTACATCGAGTTCACACTACTAGGTACATCTCGCACGAGGTAAAAGCAGTACGATTTTAAAATATATTACGTCAAGATGAAAAGTGTTTTGTAATAATGTCTCTGTAGATCTACTTAAATGGAATATGGAATGTAAATGGAATATGTCACTGCTAAAAATATAATTTCGTTTTTTTTTTTTGGTAAATATAAATTATTCGCAATAAAAGAAATAATTTTCTAATAAAAAAATAATATTTAAATAATTCAAGTATAGCCTGTGTATTATTGTTATTATTTTCTATATGGTAATACATGAAAAACTAGCTTCAGTTTTAAATTTGAAATATAATTGGATGTGAAATAAGCTATGTCTTTTAAAACCGACATTTAAATATTTAGTTTCTTTCTGTAATTTTTAAGTAGGGTTTGAAATTTTAGATTTACGATCAAAATTTTGCAAAAAAATCAGAAAATAGTTTGAATCACATACGAGGTGTGTTCAGAAAGTAACGAGAATTTTTAAATTTCGCGGACTTGGAGAGTCCGATTGTCAAACATTTTTTTTATTATGTTGGTATACATGCCCTTGAAGTATGATAAAACTTTCAGCTGTTTTTATTGTTGACTTTGTCTGCGACAGCCACTAAGGTTAGACGTGTTTTTATGAGCTCAGCGATTTTCGTTTGTTAAAGGAAATGGATCAAAGAATTTGTATCAAAATTTGCGTAAAAAATGGAATAAAGTGTAACAAAGTGTGGGAAATGTTAACAAAGGCCTATGGTGAGTCTGCTATGAGTAAAGCAAGAGTTTACGAGTGGTACAACCGTTTCCAAGAAGGCCGTGAAACGTTGAAGATGACGAACGCTCTGGACGCCAAAGTACATCAACATCCGATGAAAACGTGGAAAAAGTGAAAGAAATGGTTATGAACAATCGCCGAATCACAATTAGAAAGGTCGCTGATGATATTGGCATATCGATTGGATCATGTCATGACATTGTTTCCAATGTTTTGTGTATGAAAAGCGAGGCAGCAAAATTCGTTCCAAAATTGAACAAAAACAGCGGCGAATGGAAGTTGCTCAGGAGTCGCTAAATGATGTCAACGACGATGCAGAATTACTGAAACGTATTATAATAGGTGACGAAACAGGGGTTTACGGATATGTCGTCGAAACTAAGGCTCAATCATCCCAGTGGAGGATTTCTGGCTCGCCAAGACTGAAAAAGGCTCAACAAGTGCTATCGAACCTGAAGGTTATGCTCACAGTTTTCTTCGATATTAATGGCATAGTGCATCATGAATTCCTGCCACCAGGTGAAACGGTCAATAAGGAGTACTACCTACAAGTTCAACGCCGTTTGCGTGAAGCAATCCGAAAAAAACGCCCGGATCTATGGAATAACAATTCATGACTTTTGCACCACGATAATACACCAGTTCACACTTCATTGCTTGTTCGTGAATTTTTGGCCAAAAACAGTACTGTAACGATGCCCCAGCCTCCATATTCGTCAGACATGGCTCCGTGTGACTTTTTTCTATTTCCAAAAATAAAGAAAACCTTAAAGGGCCGTCATTTTACAGCCGTAGATGACATTAAAAGCGCATCGCTGAAAGAACTAAAGGCTATCTCAAAAATCGAGTTTGAGAAGTGTTTCGAGGATTGGAAGAAGCGCTGGCACAAGTGCATAATCTCAAATGGGGACTATTCTGAAGGCAACAACAATGTAGAAGAATATATAAATATTTTGTTCAAAAAATTTAAATTCTCGTTACTTTCTGAACACACCTCGTATACTTTGGACTACAGTTTTAAAATTATTACGCTTTAGATTACAGTATAAATGAAAGAACTACGAATTATTTTTTAAATTATGATTTTACTATCGTTTTTATCTTCAAATTATAAATTTTATATAGAAGTATAGATTACTAGATCTGGAAGTGAAAGTATTTTAGTTCGTTGAATAAGGTTAGTGTTTATAGTTATAAACGTTTAATGAATGATAAAAATCACCTGAAATTAATTATATAAAAAGTAGTGTTTTTAAGCCACGATTTTACATACAGATAAAGTTCACTTTCAATTTTTTTAATTCTTTACTTATAATTATGATTTATACTTTCTATAAAAATATATGATTATTATTACATATGGTCAATTTAATCAAAAAGCTTTCTGAGTGAAGCCCACAAATACATACAACATAATTTATGACGTCTGCACATATTCAGGGAATAGACTAACAAAGCGCTGTTTACAATAATACACGATTACATATATCGTGGCTTCAAGTAACAATAGGGTTACCATAGCAACAATACAAACAAGGTTATGGTATTGCAGTGGCTCTACTAAATTACTGCATGTTAATTATGATATCAAATTGACTTACACAGGTCAGTTCTGTTGCCTAACACAATGAAGCACCATAATGTGACCAGTAAAGGGATCGCTTTCAATTTAGGTTTAAATTATTCGTTATTTAAAATATTGGTTATTTTTATTTTTAAAATTGTAGTAGTAAAAATTAGTTACTGCGTTAAAAAAAAATTAACAGCTCTATAAAAGGCTAACTAACGACATCCGAAAAACATTTCTTGGAATTGTTCGTTTTTCATATTTTTTAGATTCAAGCATTAACACTGTAGCATTTTGTTTTTGAAAATCAGACTTTCTGTTATTATATCACGACAAATTAAGCTAATAGGGTAGTTTAAATACATATCGGTATTCATTATCGCTGATGTTTTAGAAGCGAATTTCGACCAATTTTTTCTTACACTTCAATCAGAATTAAAATAATTATGAATTATCACCTTAACTTCAAATTAAATTGAAAATAGAAAATAAACTCTGACAGCCATCGGTTTAATTTACATATTTTTAACTGAATTTGAAAATTGTCAATGATAATCAGTGCAGAAATTAACGTTGACTGCGTTTAATTAATCAAATTTTCGAAAAAGTGAGGTTATAATTTCTCTTGAGATTTGAAATGTTCTTAAAACTGTTAAAACTTAATGGTTAACTTAAATGTTTATAACCAAGTTATTACCAAAGTCGATATGTACGTCAAATTTCAATTAAGTCGTAATAAAGGAACACTTTCAAATTTCGTTAAAACACGAAAACGAAACCTGACACCATCAGATTTGTTTTCGTATTTCCAATAAAAAAAGAACTTTTAACATTCTTATTTATGCAAAAACGACGATTTAACCAAATTTTCAAAAGTCTGTAAGGTAAAAAATATGTTTTTTAATTTTGGGATGGCCGTAATTTCAAAACTGTTGAATCGACTTTCCTGGCTTACGACAAAATTGTTCAAACTATTATGTAGATCAATTTTTCGTGATAAATTTGAATACAATTGGAATAAATTAGTATTTAACTTTAAAATGTTATTTCAATTTAATTCAACCTTAACGTAAAAATCGATATTGTTACGACTAAAGCAGTTGAATAATCGATAATTGGCGCCGTTGCAAATCTATAAAAAACATAACTTTTATTTTTCATTATTCATTGTCATAATCAGCATTTTCTGCTTTTAAAACATAAATTTCAATCATTTTCAAACAAAAGTGTTAATAAAATCCTACTTCGACAACTTTAGTTAATATTTCAGTTTTTCTAGAGTTTTCGAAGAGGAACGTTCTATACAGCTTATGTTTTGTTTTGTGTTTTTTTTTAAAGTAGTTTAACAAATTTATAAAAAATGTTTATTCTTTATAATTTGTTAACTAGAAAGACGTTTACATGGAATTTTTAAAAAGACGTAGGCAAATAACACCTAGGCCTACATACCAAAGTTTATGGAAACCAGTTTAAGTACACGCAGAAGAGCACAACATCAAAATTAGATTTTCTTAAACTCAGACGACTTGGAAACTAAGTCTATCCATGAAGTTCTTAAGATCGATTCCTTCCTAAACATAACATGGGGACTCGATGGTCAATGTGGTGAAGTTACGGACAGTCTGCTGCGTCTCTGAACTGCGCACCAAAGGTTCTTAGTTCTAGCCGCAGTTACTCCCGTTGCTGTTCCCTTACAGTTAACGCAGATCCCTCGTCCTCATTACTCTAAGTAGCACAAAATATGAACGTGAAGCAAAAAACTCCTTCCTAAAAATAATTTTATTTTTTCTCGGATTACAAACGTACAACCCAATGTAAATTAGTAATTCATCCAATGCAATGCAGTGGTGTGTTTTACGTAAACATTGTCGGGTAAATTACATTGGACACCACAAATCCCTTAACTATTACAAACACAGATTCGCGTAATAAAACTAGCTGTGGCGTATAACAAGAACAGAATGAAAATTTCTGAATTTGAATGATGCATAGAAAATAAAGCACTTTAAAATAATCCAGTAATAATAAATTGTAAATTAATAAATTTATGTAGGTACAAAGAAACCAAAGTTTACAGAGAATTTATTTAGTGCTGCAATAATGAATGGCTATTATAATTATTAATGATTGACATAACGGCTAATTAAAATTTGCGTTCTGTTTCTAAAAAAATTAACTAATCATAAATAAGTTTATATTAACTTTCAATAAAGATAATTTGGAGGGGATATGGCTGTTTTCAAATTAACAGTCAACATGTCTTACAATTTTTAGGTTAAGCTGTTTACTTTTTTTATCTTAGTTAAATTGTGCTACAATGTTTTTTAATAATGTATTCAATTTTAAACTTGTCTGTTGGTTATAGCCACACACTCCTACCAATAGTGTAGAACAAATATTTTAAATTAGGCTTAAAAAGTGAGTAACGCCTTTCTTGCTGAATCTAAATCAGAAAAATAATTATATGAAATGAAAGTTCTACTACTTAATAACCCAATTACTTCTGTTAACTTTTCATTTGAACTGATATTACCATAATTTTTTATACTCGTAAATTTATTGCAATTAAAGCCTACAATTAATTTACAGGTTGATACCAATAAATAATTTGGAGAAAGGAACTGGTGAACACTAAAAATGTAATGAATAAAATTCAAACATTTAAGTAAAACCGTGCATACATATTAACCTAAAAATATTTGTGAAACTAATTAACAGCTTAAACAGCTTGGCTTCAAAAGGGTTTTTCAATATTAAAATTGGTCGCGAGGAAGAAGCAACTCCGACCTGCACTGAAAAACGTTTTAATATCCTCAGAAGGATAAATAAGTAAAAACAACTTGTTTGGTCTTAGACAATCTGAAAATTTATAGATCTATTAAAATCTCAAAACAAATTTTTCACATTCGCCAATATTTCTTATAGTGAGAGAGTAGAAAGGACAATTTAAAAATTCCTTAAAGATTAAAATCGAATATCCTATTTAACCACAAATACATACTTTGCCCCTTCATTACTTGAAACGGCAATAAGTAATTCACAATGACGTTGCATGTTTCATGGCATGAAGATAAGGCGCTTGTATTTTAATAATCTTATAGTAAAAAACATGCAATTCTGCAAGTTATGCTAACATGCCACTTGATAAGTCTTTTTATGCGATGGTAAAATATGCAAGATGAAAGCTGTAACTATTAATGCTATATTTTTTTAATTAGAAACAGCAGCTGAAATACGGTAAGATTTTTCGTTATATGATTTTGTTGAAAATTCAATATAGAATTTGATTACAATAATAATAAAAAGTGAAAACAATTAAAAACCTATCTCACTATTGATTTTATTATTTTTGCAAAAATTACCGGATGATATTGACAAGTAGCTGGTAGTTCAATCGAATTTTTCAAAATCTGTTTAACAAAATTATATAAAACTAGCTGTTACCCGTTGCGGCTTTGCCAGAAATTATAAAATTTATAGTCGCTTTTCAAAATCAGAATAGGTCATTTCATTTTAATATATTTCTATTAACAATATTATACGATTTATGGTTTTCGGCCAAGAAATATAAATTTTTGCTACTCGATACTCTAAAACAGGGTCATGTCATATTTTAATAAAATACAATAATATTAAAAAGTCATTATTACACAATTAAACTGGAATAGTATTGTGTTTATCTCAAAATACCTAAACCGTATTTATACCAAATTTAATCTCATTTGGTCCAGTAGTTAAAGTGTGATTGAATAACAAACAAATAAACAAAAAAAACTTTCAGAAATATAATATGATTACCTGTTACCCGTCACGGCTTTGCCCGCAATCATAATATACATTAAAGATCATGCATCATCGTGTTAGGACCAACAACCGTGTTAGTTAAGTTATGGAGTACTCTTTTTAAAAAAATGAATAAAGTTTTTTTAATGCATCACCGTGTTAGGCCTAACAACTATGTTAGTTAGCTTATGGAGTATTCTGTAAAAAAATATAAAGATTTTTCACGCATCACTATGTTAGGCCTAACAACCGTGTCAGTTAGGATAAGTAGTATTCTTTAAAAAAATATAAAGGTTTTTTTACGCATCACAGTGTTAGGCCTAACTATCGTGTCAATTAGGATATGTGGTATTCTTTAAGAAAATATAAAGGTTTTTTTAAGCACCACCGTGTCAGGCCTAACAACAGTGTCAGTTAGGATATGTAGCCTAGTATTCTTTAAAAAGATATAAAGGTTTTTTGACGCATCACCGTGTTAGGCATAACAACCGTGTCAGTTAAGGTTTGGAGTACTCTTTAAAAAAATAAAGGTTTTTTTCACACATCACCATGATAGGCCCAACAACCATGTCAGTTAGGATATGTAGTATTTTTTAAAAAAATATAAAAGTTTTTTTACGCATCACAGTGTTAGGCCTAACAACCGTGTCAGTTAGGATATGTGGTATTCTTTAAAAAAATATAATAGTTTTTTCAGAATCACCGGTTAGGCCTAACAACCGTGTCAGTTAGGTTATGCACTATTCTTTTATAAAATGGGTTTCCTATCATCCAAACCCGTGTTAGACGTATTTTTATTGTTTTACCGATCTACAACACGGTACCGATTTTCGCCGGTAGCAATTTTGAGGTTATGTTGGTCACTTTTATTTTCGATTTTTATCGTAACTTCTCGTGCTTTCATATTTTGGATTCTTGCTTTTGGCACATAATAAAGCATTTTAGTAACAAAAATATCGAAAAATTCAGGATATGCTACACTGCATATTTACCATTTTTTTATATAATGTAATTAAACAAATATATATACTACCTTACAATTGGTACTCTGCGTAGGGATTTTTTTACTTTTAATATTGAAAATTCAACACAAAGTAACAAATTAAAGTCAGTTTTGAAAAAAATTTCAACTAAAATAATGTAAAATGTTAGATTAAAAGCAATAATTTTGCAATAAATAAAACACAGATTAAGATTTGTAAAATTGGATTAAATCTATGTCCATCTCTGAGGCCTAAATATCATGTCCAGTAAACAGTATTTAAACCTAACTACAGTTAACACATGTTACAAAACTAAATACTAATAATTATTTTGGGCTGGTTAAGTAGTATAATGACTTTTTTAAAACAGGAATAGGCCTATGTGTATTTCAGATACTTAACCATATTCGTACCAAATTTCATCTTAAGTGGTCCAGTGGTTAAAGCGTGATTGAATAACAAACAAACAAACAAACAAACAAACAAACACAAAAACTTTCAAAAATATAATATGAACTAGCTGTTACCCGTTGCGGCTTTGCCTGCAATTATAATGTAAGCAATAAAATTTATAGTCGATTTTCAAAATCAGAAAAGGTTATTACATTTTAATATATTACTATATACAATATTATACGATTTATGGTTTTCGGTCGACATATAAATTTTTGCTACTCGATACGCTAAAACAGGGTCATGTCATATTTTAATTAAATACAGTATTATTAAAAAGTCACTATTATACAATTAAACTGGAATAGTATTGTGTTTATCTCAGGTACCTAAACCGTGTTCATACCAAATTTAATCTCAATTGGTCCAGTAGTTAAAGTGTGATTGAATAACAAACAAATAAACAAAAACAAACTTTCAGAAATATAATATGATTACCTGTTACCCGTCACGGCTTTGCCCGCAATCGTAATATACACTAAAGATCACGCATCACCGTGTTAGGACCAACAACCGTGTCAGTTAAGTTATGGTGAATTTCTTATTTAAAATAAAGGTTTTTTAACGCACCATCGTGTTAGTTAAGTTATGGAGTACTTTTCAAAAAAAACTAAGGCTTTTTACCTGCATCATCGTATTAGGCCCAACAACCGTGTCAGTTAGGTTCAGGAATTCTTTTTTAAAAAATAAATAAAGGTTTTTTAATGCATCACCACGTTAGGCCTAACAACCATGTTAGTTAACTTATGGAGTATTCTTTAAAAAAAATATAAAGATTTTTCACGCATTACCATGTTAGGCCTAACAACCATCTCAGTTAAGGTTAGGAGTACTCTTTAAAAGAATAACGGTTTTTTTCACACATTGCCATGATAGGCCCAACAACCATGTCAATTAGGATATGTGGTATTCTTTAAAAAAATACAAAGGTTTTTTTACGCACCACCGTGACAGTTAGGATATGTAGCCTAGTATTCTTTAAAAAAATTTAGGGTTTTTTCACGCATCACCGTGTTAGGCCTAAAAACTGTGTCAGTTAGGATATGTAGCCTAGTATTCTTTAAAAAAATATAAAGGTTTTTTCACGCATAATCGTGATAGGCCCAACAACCGTGTCAGGATAAGTAGTATTCTTTAACAAAATATAAAGGTTTTTCACGCATCACCGTGTTAGGCCTAACAACCGTGTCAATTAGGTTATGTAGTGTTCTTTACACAAATAAAATTTTTTTTCACACATCACCGTGATAGGCCCAACATCCGTGTCAGTTATGTTATGTAGTATTCTTTAAAACAATATACAGGTTTTTTCATGCATCACCGTGTTAGGCCTAACAACCGTGTCTATTAGTATATGTAGTATTCTTTAAAAAAATATAAAGGTTTTTTTACGTATCACCGTGATAGGCCCAACAACATTGTCAGGATATATAGTAGGCTATTTTTTAAAAAATATGAAGGTTTTTTCACGCATCACCTTGTTAGGCCTAACAACCATGTCAGTTTGGATATGCAGTATTCTTTTAAAAAATGGGTTTTTTTATCACCCAAAATACGTGTTAGCCGTATTTTTATTGTTTTACCGATTTACAACACGTTACTGATTTTCACCGGGTAGCAATATTAAGGTTATGTAGGTCATTTTTATTTTCGATTTTTATCGTACTTCTCTTGCTTTCATATTTTGGATTCTTGCTTTTGGGCACATAATAAAGCATTTTAGTAACAAAAATATCGAAAAATCCAGGATATGCTACACTGCATATTTACCATTTTTTCATATAATGTAAATAAACAAATATATATTTATACTACCTTACAATTGGCACTCTGCGTAGGGATTTTTTTTACATTTAATATTGAAAATTCAACACAAAGTAACAAATTAAAGTCAGTTTTGAAAAAAATTTCAACTAAAATATTGAAAATGTTACATTAAAAGCAATAATTTTGCAATAAATAAAACACAGATTAAGATTCTTAAAATAGAATTGAATCTATGTTCATCTCAGGTCCAGTAAATAACTAGAGTTTTACATTATATGAAAAAATGGTAAATATGCAGTGAAGCATATCCTGGATTTTACGATATTTTTGTTACTAAAATGCTTTATTATGTGCCAAAAGCAAGAATCTAAAATATGAAAGCACAAGAAGTACGATAAAATCGAAAATAAAAGTGAAAAACACAGTGTGAAAAGTGTGAAAAAATTGCTACCGGCGAAAATCGGTAACTTGTTGTAGATCGGTAAAACAAGAAAAATACGTCTAACACGGGTTTTGTGTAATAAGAAATCCATTTTTTAAAGAATATTGCATATCCTAACTGACACGGTTGTTAGGCCTATCACGGTGATGCGTAAAAAAACCTGTATATTTTTTTAAAGAATACTACAAAACCTAACTGACACGAATGTTGGGCCTATCACGGTGATGTGTAAAAAAAAAAATTATATATTTTTTTAAGACTACTCCATAAGCTAACTAACATGGTTGTTAGGCCTAACACAGTGATCCATTAAAGAAACCTTTATTTATTTTTTTAAAAGAATACTACAAACCTAACTGACACGGTTGTTGGGCCTAATACGGTGATGCATGAAAAAAAAACCTTTATATTTTTTTAAAGAGTACGCCATAACTTAACTAACACGGTTGTTGGGCCTAATACGGTGATGTATGAAAAAAACCTTTATATTTTTTTAAAGAGTACGCCATAACTTAACTAACACGGTTGTTAGACCTAACACGGTGATGTGTAAAAAAACCTTTATATTTTTTTTTAAAGAAAAGGCTACTACATATCCTGAGAGGGTTGTTGGGCCTATAACGGTGATGCGTGAAAAAACATTTTTTTTTAAAGAATACTACATAACCTAACTGACACGAATGTTGGGACTAATACGGTGATGCATGAAAAGAACCTTTATTTTTTTAAAGAATACTCCAAACTTAACTGACATGGTTGTTAGGCCTAACACGGTGATGCGTGAAAAATCTTTATATTTTTTTAAAGAATACTATATTCCTAACTGACACGGTCGTTGGGCCTATCACTGTGACGTGTGAAAAAAACTTTATTTTTTTTTAAAGTGTACTCAAAACCTTCACTGACACGGTTGTTAGACCTAACATGGTGATGCATGAAAAAAACAATAATATTTTTTAAAGGATACTCCATAAGCTAATTAACATGGTTGTTAGGCCTAACACAGTGATGCATTAAAAAAACCTTTATTTATTTTTTTAAAAAGAGTACTCCAAACCTGACACGGTTGTTGGGCCTAATACGGTGATGCAGGAAAAAAAACCTTAATTTTTTTTAAAGAGTACTCCATAACTTAACTAACACGGCGATGCGTTAAAAAACCTTTATTTTAAAAAAGAAATTCACCTTAACCTAACTGACACGGTTTTTGGTCCTAACACGGTCATGCGTGATCTTTAATGTATATTATGATTGCGGGCAAAGCCGTGACGGGTAGAAGTTGATCATATTACATTTCTGAAAGTTTATTTTCGTGTATTTGTTTCTTATTTAATCACACTTTAACTACTGGACCAAATTGGATTAAATTTGGTGTGAACACGCTTTAGGTATCTGACATAAACACAATACTATTCAAGTTTAATTGTATAATAGTGACTTTTTAATAATGCTGTATTTTATTAAAATATGACAGGACCCAGTTTTAGAGTATCGAGTAGTAAAATGTATATGTCCTGGCCGAAAACCATAAATCGTATAATATTGTATATAGAAATATATTAAAATGAAATCACCTATACTGATTTTGAAAATTCACTCTAAATTTTATTGCCTACATTATAATTGCAGGCAAAGCCACAACGGGTAAGAGCTAGTAATTATATAATTACACACACTTATTGACTACAATAATAAATAAAATTACGTTTTTAACCCAAGTAAAAGCATCACTTCGGTCTACAATGTTTATTTAGAATTTTAAGAAAAGCAATTATTTTCAGTGAACATCAGTTAACATGTTGCATGTCGGTTTGTACAGGATACAACTTAACGTAACTCAAATACAGCCTCCCTACGGTATACACAAGTTACGCAGCTGTGGTAATTACGTTATGGGGATTAAGATCTCATCCCCATGCGGGAAATAGCCTGTTCATCCCTCCGCCCCACGGTCTTGTCACATGGCTAAATGTCGGAATTAATTTTACAATCATTGTTGTTCAAATTGGAATACGATAGCTAGAAGCAGTACTGGTGCAATCACAGTTAATTACAACCATTGAAGAGTAATTCAGTGACATTAGTCTGGCTTATTTTTTAAACAATTATTATTTCTGAAATACCACCAACAATTGGTATACGTAATATTCAAAACTGTTATATTGATCAACGATCGTATTAACAATTTAAAAAAAATATAAATTATATATAATAATGAATTTATACACACACCACTCATATATATATATATATATATATATATATATATATATATATATATATATATATATATATATATATAACACGACCCCTCAAAAGCTTTAAGGTTTATGACAATCCACTACACAATTTTTTTCAGCAATGCAAACACTTATATATGTTTTTTAAAGTTTTATTCTTTTAGGGGATGAATTCTGAAAACTGGGGAAATACGTGTTTCATAATTTTTTTTCAGAATGTGTATCTAGAATATACGATGATAAAATAGTTTTCCAATGCAAGATTGTATATTCACTGTTTGCCTTTCTGCCCCCTTTTAATCTTTTTGAACGATAAACTTTGAAAAATTGTGCAAACTATACATCATCATATGTGTTTTAGAGGAATTATGTTAAGTTTCAAGAAGATCCAACCAAAGTATAATTTTTCTAATAAAAACATTTCTACGCCATTTTCACCCCTTTAGGAAAATCGTTTCTTAGTGCACCCCTACATGGGGTACACTTGGTATACTACATGGTAGTGTACACTGAATATATCATATCTAGCTATTATAGTTTCATCTGTGCATTGATGGCACAGTCAGTCAAGACAAAAAGAGTAGCTTATAAGATCTTTCGCGATTGTATATTGTATAAAAGGTTATACAAAATAATAATAATAACCTTTAAAATTAAAAGCAAATTTTACTAATGGTACAAAAATGGAACGAGGTACGATCAGATGATCCACCTTTTAACTAGAATCACGTGTTGATCTGCTGTTTTGTAAGCTATGCAAAATTACTGTAAAAATCACTACGATTTGAATACATTTAAGTTTTGCATTTTTTAAAACTTAATTTAATTAATTTTGGATTTTGAAAATAAATAATTCCGATTTAAGTAAATTAATTTTAAATTTTGAATTAAATAATTCAAAATTAAATAAACAAAATGTAACATATTACATTTTCGCGGTATATTGAAATGTTTAAGTTTCAATAAATAAATAAATAAATATATATATATATATAGGCTATATATACATCCTATAAGAGTACGCTGACCAGTTTCCCCAAAATAACGGTAAGTTTAAAGACAAAATTTATACCATAACACGGAAGAAGGACTTGTACCCATTTCAAAACTTTATATTTTTTTAATATTTAACAATTTTAAACTGTGAAAATTACAAATTGTTGTATTTTTGCGGAGAACTGAATTTTTTTGGTTTCAAATTAATACATATTTTTCATGAGTATAGGAAAACTAAAAAGTAGTTCCTACAAAAAAATCTATTTGAATAACATGGTATTTTTTAAATATTTCTCAGTAAATATAATGTGTGTGTGTGTGTGTGTGTGTGTGTGTCCGATATGATTCGACTAGCAAAAATTCTATTTTGATTACACCTTGTTGGGCAAATTCGTTGACAAACAAAATCGTCAAATAGTTTCGAAATGGCTACCGTTTCAATTCATAAAAAATGTAAAATTTCTAAAGCTTACATATTTTGAAAATATGATTTCCATTATCGTAATCCGAGTCAGAATATGAAAATATTAGCACTACAAGAAAGGTAAAAAAATGATTGTTATATGGCACTTGTTACATGATACATTTTAAAAAATTGCTTCCATCATGTCAGCGAGATTTGCTGTGCTCTTCTTCAGTAATATTTTCAGTAGTTTTATATAGGTTAAAGACCAACTATCTACAAGCCTATCTTGAAACAAAATAATGATATTTGCAAATTTTGCTAATGTTTTGTGAGCGTAAAATATTTGCTACAAATAAATTGCAATATCATAATTACTTAGAAAACGCGTTAGTTCAAAAAGGTAGGTCCAAAAGTTTGACAAAAAATATCAGAATGTTGCTCAATGTTCAGCAGTGGCTCAGAAGCGATAGCAAAATAAATATAAGAAAAGTAATTAAGATACTTTAGATTGAAGGAAACTTACTCATTATTGGGTATTAAAATAACTGTTCTTGTTAATCTGTTTCAAACATTGGGTTCAAGGTAATAATATTCCTAAATAATGTGTCATAAAAACGCACATATAACTATAAAAACTGTACATAATTATTTCAAATAATAAAGAACAAAGACGTTATTTTCATAAAAAGATATTAAAAACGTATAAATGAATAATAAATTAATTGCTACGTTACAGGTAATTAGAACTAATAATGCACGAAATTAATAAATACTTGAAATGAGAAGGTCAAGGAATAGCGTGTGCCTTAGTGATAGTTTTTTAATGTGGCATTTTGTAACATACATTACTGCGTGTTTTCAATACGGCTGCATGGAATGTATAATGGCATTCAGCCTTGTTGCAGTATTTATTAATGTTTGACCTGTATTGTTCTGGTAATTGAGAACTTCTAAAAGAAAATTGTTGTTACAATCTACCATTAACTTGTAACAAATAAATCAATCTAACAATAATCTATCTATAATTCGGTCTACAACGTTCTACGCCGTCTTCCGATCTCCAACCTCCACCGATCGCGGTCCCACCACAGGTCTTCTGTTAGATCCCTTTTTTTAATTTCCTTTTCGACTCCCTCTCTCCAGCTCAGTCTCGGCCTTCCTCGTTTTCTTCTTTCAGGTGTTCGCCATTACATGATTTTTTTGGGAATTCGCTTATCCGGCATTCTTTGTACATGCCCGTACCAAACCAGTTGTTTTGTTCTTATGTCCTCTACAATTGTATGCCTTACGTCCATTATCCTCCGTATACTTTCATTTCTCTTCTTGATCTTCCTGCCGCTCTTCTCCAAAAGTCCATCTCAGTAGCCAGCAGCATTCTTTCTGTTCTCCTCTTAATTGGACATACCTCACTACCATATGTTATAATGCTTTTTACAATTGTGTCATAAATTCTTTTTTTTCCAATCTAACAATAATAATTGGACTAAAACATTGCAAAATATATTATTTTAAATAAAATTCTTTAAAAGACCCCAATATCATCTAAACGGTAACCAACAAATAAAACGTAAAGAAATGTCAAAGAAACCTGTTTCACAAGCATTTACCAATAAATAACGTAATTTAAAAAGTCGTAGGCCCCTATTTTCTCAAAATCTATCGACCGGGATTGCCAGAATTCCAATCATATTTATACATCAAATCCATTCTAATTTACGTGAGAAATTTTTAAATAATTTTTAAAACTACCTAAATCATCAGTTTTCTATGAATATAGTATGTGTGTATTGCTTGCCCATATCTAAAAACATTTTTTTAATTTTACAAAAACAGTTTTTTGGGGCCCATTTTCCCTCAAATGTAGTTCCACAAGCACACAAAAAAAACGTATGGGTATCTAAGAAAAAATGTTGTTCGAGAATTAAACCTACAAAAACCAAATCGGTTAATTATAATTTGCTCAAATTTATTTATTTGTCGTAAGATTGTCTAAAAAAAAATTTAATGTTAGGCCTGCGTTTCGGGAGCAAATAGAAAATAATCTGCCGTGCAGCTGACGTGATGGAAACGAATTTTCAAAATGTATTTTTCTATATTTTGCCATTTTTTAAAAATGTTCACTTAACCAGAAAATTAGCATTATCTGCATATATTAGCATTTTAAGCTTCTAAATTACGCTGAGAAAACAAAAATTAACACCGACCGCTGTCAACTTAAATTTTTTAATTTCAATGGATTTTGAAAATTCAAAATTTTAACTTATACAGTTCTACATGCTTACTACCACTGTGAAATCAAAACACTTTAAGACAAAAAAAAATTAATATTTGAAATCGAATGAGTGAATATATAAAAAAAATAAAGCAGAAGTTCATGTTTCAGGTATTTTGTACTTGAATGAACTTGGGTTTTTCAACTTTAAAATAACTATAAATAATTTCCACTTTTACGATAAGGCCATTTTTTTAAGTTACTTTTAAAGACCGATTTTTATTTTAATGAATTTTAAATGATTAGCCCGATAAATAACAACTTTTTGGATATTTGAAAATATTCCTTTATTTATTAGGCCAACCCGATTCAACGTTAGGCCTAATTAATTATTCATGTCCTGTATTATTATTTATCATTAAACTTATTTCATGAAACTGCAGTAACAGTCTACATTAACTACTTCCACGTCTGAACTAGCGATTCGTTAAAAGTTTATGTATTTCATGTCCGTCCAAAAACGTTAACTGGCAATTAAAAAAGTAACATTGTACAGAATCAGGAATTTCCCACATAGGCCCTATGTCCATTTGTACCTAATAAAATATCGATTAAGCGTAAAACCTACCAATTACAGCCAGTACTGACCTGCTAGTACTGCGGCAGTAGGAATACTATTATAAGACTTAATACATTTAAGGAATAAAAACATTGTTTTTACGACCTATGTATAAAAATGGTATTAATGCATTTCAGGGACTTTTAAGAAAATCATTATTTCACAGATTTCGTTTTCTTTATTATACGTTACGTCATTTTCATGAGCTATTAAGGCGCAGAAGATAACATTTATTGCGGTAAATGCAAAAAAATAACATTTGTAGCTGTTTATTACTAACTAACGTAGCCTATATTTCTAACCTATATTCTGACGTCATAAATGTTTACTTTGCATGAATGCACTTCCATGTTTACTTTACATTGATTTGTTTGTTTACTTTGTAAGATAAGTTTACTTCATTAGATTATTAACGACTTTATAATAAATCAGTTTATTATCGTGAAAGTTCTTGTTCTGAAAACATCGGCTGCCGTTAATCGTGAACTTAGCGATTTGCCTCCTTTTGTTAGTTTGTAGGAATTACGGTCTCGTTGTTAAATTTCTTATTAACCACGGCATCTTTATACAATCATATTCGCATTCTAAATTTTGCCAGAATAGTGAAATTGACAGAGAAATATTTCAGTTTCGTTGCAACTGGTGTGTTATAGTTCGTCGCCGTATAAATGCTTAACAGCCGAGTCGAGTTAGGTTATGGAATTTTTTTTTAAGAAGGTTTCCTTCAAGCATCACCGTGTTAGGCCTAACAACTGCGTCAGCTAGGTTATGGAGTATTCTTTGTTAAAGAAATAAAAGGTTTTCTTCACGCATCACCGTGTTAGGTCTAACAACCGTGTCAGTTAGGTTATTGGGTATTTTTTTAAAATAAAGTTTTTATCACGCAAAACCCGTTTTAGACGTATTTTTATCGTTTTACCGATTTACAACACAACGACTTTCGCGCGATAGCAATTTTGAGGTTATGTTAGTCACTTTTATTTTTGATTTTTTATCGCACTTCTCGTGGTTTCCGCGCTTTTATATTTTGGATTATTACTTTTGGGCATGTAATAAAGCACTTTAGTAAAAATATATGGGAAAATACATGACAGGCTACACTGGATAATTACCATAACGCACATTAAATGTATCGTTTTCGCTGTTTTAAATACGTTTTTCACTTTCGCACCATAGTCATTTTGAGGTTATATTTGGCACTTTTATTTTCACTTTTTTTGAAACTTCCCGTTGTTCCCGTAGTTTTATATTTTTTATTATTAATATTGTGCATATTGTGAAGAGTTTAAGGGTAAAAATTACGAAAATGGGCAAAAATCCCTAAACTGCATTTTTACCTAAAAATATTAACACCCAATAATGTATTACTTAGTAGGTTATTAATATGTAGTGTTATTTTTAAAATACAGGAGGAATCAGTTTTTTTTAATTTTATAAAAATTTCATATATGGATTATTATTATTAATTTCATAATTTATTAAATGTAAATTTTGATAGTTGAATGCACATATTTACGTAATCAAAATACATTTTATTGAACAAGTCTAGGTTAGTTTTATAAATGCTTAAAACGTATTTGTAGCCTTTGTTTTACACAAACATTTTAATCCAAATAATTGCCCAAACATGTAACTCAGCCTAAATGAACGAGTCAGATCATAATTACTTCGATGAAATTTTAAGTTTGAACATAGCCTTCAGACTTTTTAATTATTAGACTGTTTATAAGCCTTTAGGCTATTTGATTATTTGTATAAAATTATAATAGGTCATATTTTAACACATTGAGACTAACTACTAATGAGGCGTACAAAAACAAAATAAACTAATATTAAATCAAATTAAATTTACAATCATACAAGGAAGAAAATAAATCGATTTACCTAAAGCCGCTCGTGAAACGTAATGCAGCGCACAAATTATTCACAAAACGCACAACAGCTAATCGTTAATAAAATATTATAACCTACAAAATTTCTGACAACGCACCTTTAAATCGATAACTGAGTGTTTAAAGTTGTAACAAGGAATTGAGGGGAGGGGATAGTAAAACTGTTGAAGGTTGGACAAGGTCATTGTTAACATCGTCCACTGTGAACTTTGATTAAAGTAAGAACATTGCATACATTCGAGAAAATTATTAAACGTTATCATTTCTTTATTGTTACACGAGGGTTCTGTTTTTATCGACCGTTTGGCTTTGTGTGTGTGTGTGTGTGTGTGTGTGTGTGTGTTTGATTGAGTGATGGTTTGTTTCGCTCTTTTGACTAAACGAATTGACCGATTTTCTTTTATTTATTTTTTTTTGAAATTTAGTACAAATATGTATAAAGTGTATACATTTTGTACAATGACGTAAGTATAAATTTTGTTCCACCCGCCTCGGTGGCCTAGTGGATAGCGTACTGGGCTTTCACCCCGAGGACCCGGGTTCGATTCCCGGCGAGGGCTTGGCATTTTCATACGCTATAAATCATCCCATCGTCTGCACAATAGCCGGACGTTAAACACCAAAAAAATAAATAAATTTTGTTTCCTATTTACTTCCGTTTTAAGATTAGGGTCTCAAACTTAACGATGATAAGAATATATGATTTTAATCAAAAGCATCAGCAGATTGTTCTGAAACTTTGTACGACGTTACGTTGTATAAAACACGAAATGAATATGCTGAAGATTGTTTCCCATTCACTTACGTTTCAAGATGGCGGGTTCTAATTCAACGTTGAGTGTAGTTGCCAATTCATATATAGTGTATTTCATGTATAAAAATATTGTTTTTTCATAAATATGTAAGCCAAATAAACGTTAGCATTAAAAAAATTATACAACAGGAGAAGTATGAAAGTATAAATTATATTTATTTTTATAGATGGTTTTTGAACCAAATATTTTTAATAAAAGCTTCTTAATCATAAATAATTTGTGTAGTCACACTGCAAAACAAATTTCTATGTTTTAGGTCTTAACTAACACAACACATTTAAGCACAAATTGATTTTTCGGAGTAGCTTACAATTTGTAATTACAAACCTTATCAAGCAACGTTTCATTTTAAAGCTCTTGGTTAATCATAAAACCATTCCAGCAACTAAATAATCAACCCTTGTCCTGATGTGCAATCGTTTACAAAAAAAAATTAATAGTATTAAAATTTGTTTTTTGTTTCTATCTATACGATGTATAAAGACACGTGGTCCATCATTGGCCTTTTTAAGATCCTTTGAATTTAAGAAAGTGGGTTTTACTTAAATATCTGTGTGTTTGTGCACATATCAGGATGTGTGTTCATTGATAAAGCTAAACTAAATGACAGATTTTTAAGGAGATTTGCATGTAGCACTTCCAATATTTGAGAACCACTTTTTAGTTATTGAAAATTGTTGAAATTGAAAATAGTTTTTGAAATTGTTTACATCATCAACTATTAAAATCATTTTTTTAAAAACAGCATAAACTACTTTTATTTAAATTTGGCAAATGTAACCAATACGAACCCTAATATAGCGTATAGAGCACTATATTCTGAAGATTTTAAAATCAGGAATTGAAATTCAAAATTCCTTATCAAGCCTTTTTTTGCTTAAAAAAATCTAAAATTAAACAGAAGTTATATTTTTACAAAATTGGTTTTGTCGATTTTGATCTCATTTTGTTCAGGACTTTCCACACTTTTCTTATGTATCCAAAAAATCCTTTTGCAAGCTAGCCAAATAAACAGGAAAATCGCACAAATTTACAAAAAAAATATTCATGGTAATTAAATTTTGATTGTGTAACAATTTCCATAAATCAAATCAGTGTAAAAAAATTTACAAAATATAGATACTTAGCATTAGAGAGTGAATAGAAAAACGACATAAACTGTACGACATTTCTGTTTTACGTCAATACCTTCAGAATCGGAATTTTTAAACAAACAAAATGCATTTCATATGCGTACGATTGTGCCATGTTTTAGGTTATTTTTAGGTCCGTAGGAAAAATCATTGCCTTATAAATTGACGTTCATATCCGTCTATCAGTAATGCAATTGTGATAGGATACGACCGATCACTATCAAATTTGGCAAAAATGACTGGTATTGACCCCAACCGAGAGAAAATATAGATGTTGGAGAATATATATATATATATATATATATATATATATATATATATATATATATATATATTTCTGTGGAACCAAAAACAAAAATCATGCATCATGTTTTCTCTTCCTTTCTTATTTTAACTATGATAATTTGTTCGAAAAAACGACAAATTAACGACAAGTTTTAACAACATAACTGAAACTTATAGCTTATCAGCTGTTCAATGAAATCAGCTGATCCTTAAGAATTAATAAAAAAGAATCGATCTTTTAATATAACTACCTAGATTAAATTAACGATTCATTTCATATACTTAGGCCTAAATCGGTCAAACTTCATCGTAGTTTCCGTAGTGAAGGGATCGAATTGGGGGCCAAAAGCGTAAGGTCTCCAGTTCGATCCCTGACGAACAAAGTAGTTTTTAATTATAATTAATTAATATGAGACTTGCGATGCGCAAAATACACTGTACATTTATTTATATAAACGTGTTAATCTTATCACGCTTCCGGAAAAATCCAACATCACATTCAGCTCTATAACCTGACACACACACACACACACACATATATATATATATATATATATATATACATATATACATGAACCCTTCCTGATCACAACTGGAGTTCGCCAAGGAGTGGACTCTCGCCTCTCCTTTTCAATCTGGTGTTGGACGAAGTTATCAGGAAATGGGAGAAAGAATTAAAAATTGAAGGGCACTGGAAACCAGTTTGACTTGGAAGACCTAAGGACAACACAGAAATCGCGTGCCTAGCTTTTGCAGATGACCTGGCCATACTCACAGATAATGAAACAACAGCGATTAAACAGATAGAAGTCCTAAAGAAATGTGCAGAGAGGGTCGGTCTACAGATCTCGTTTTAAAAACCGAATTCTTCTGTTCAAAATTTAAATATTCAAAAACTTAACACAAAATATGGTAAGAAAAACAGAGTCAAGCACTTCAAATATCTGGGAGAAATTCTTGAGCCCACGGGTGGCGAGAAGGCTGCGCAAAGGGTTCGGTTACTGAGAATGAAGAGGACTCTTGGTATAACGCGTGATATCTACAATAAGAGATGTATGTCGACGCACAAAAAATCATACAGTACAACACAGTCATAAAACCGGACGCATTATATGCAAGCGAGACGCTAGCACTCTACACAAAAGCTACCATGGAGGGTATTTTGAAGGAAGAACGCAAAATCTTGAGGAAGATCCTTGGCCCGAGATTAACAGAAGATGGATACAGGTTGCACTCCCAGAAGACTACAGAGAAGATATGGAACCTGGCAGCAGATATCAGAAGAAGGATGCTTCGGTTCTATGGACACTTCAGTAGACTCCCAACAACGAGACTTGCCAACAGAATCCTTAAGTATATACAAAGAGTCAAATCAACAAGTCGTGGATCACACAAGTCAGAATAGACCTAAATGACGCAGAAATAGACTCAACAGATACTGAAGACAGGAACGCATACAGGAGAAAGATGCTCGGTTGGAAGATTCCAGAGAATGAAATCCCAAAGAGAGCAGGGGTAAAATGGACGGAGGAGCGACAGAGGATCCATGGGGACAGGATGAGGGAGATGTGGAGGATTAGAAGGAGCAAGACATGAGTCGGAGTGCTTTGCGTGATCCAACAGGGTCTATACGCAGATAATAATAATACATATACATGAGAGTCGCCAGACCTCACAAAAAGTACAAGTTTCCATGTACATCTTTCTAATTTTGATTTGTTAGGTCAAAAACTTAGTTAGAATCAAAGCAAAAAAAATGTTTTTATTTTTTATTTTAAATACATTTTAATTATTGAACTAAACAAAAGCGTGTTTTTATAAATCTTTCGACAATAATAAAAGGGGGATTTTACGGCACCTAACCTTTCGCTTTGTAAGTAAAAATAAATAGAATAATATTCAAAAGTCATTTGTAAGTTTAGGCCTCAAACAAGTTTTGAAAACAGCACTTAAACGTACAGCCCGCGTTACTGCAAAGCATTAGGATACTATTCTTCTGCTTCGTCTACAACGGCAACAAAATAAACGTTCTGAAGCCTACGAAGCTTCAAAAAGCATGAGCTTGACCATTTCCTTTGGCTTTGGTTCCTAGCAACGCACCCTGTACACAAATTATTTGTTAGGAACGCAAGAACAAATCTGTTAGACAATCCTTACTCGCTCATTGTTTATAATTAACGAATTCCGTGTTCATTAAGGAGGCCTAATTCGGTTAGTTAATGCTGCTATGGAAGGGTTTATTACTGCTATTTGTTGTAGCAAACTGATTGTGTCTCAACATTCCCATTCCTTTGTATGTAGCATTTCTGCAAATGTTTTTACCCGGGAAAATCATATGTTAAACATAATCTTATTTAGCTTGTTTTCTCACATCAAGAAAAGTAATCCATTTTCGACAATATTAATTCGAAAATTTATAGGATATTAAAATTAAATTAAAATATTGTTTTAAGATTACAAATTTGCATACATTAGAACTACTTTTTTCTCTTAATAATAATAATAATACCTACGTAAAAGGTACAACAAAATTACACATAAGGTATTATTCCTTATTTTTCGTCGAAAACTTTACTTTAGGGCCAGATATGTATTAATATGTAATCGAAATATGTAGTAGCGTTAACGAAAAAAAAAAAAACAATTCAAAATTTATAAAATCACAACACACAGCTGTCTATCCGTCGTCAAGGAAGAAAATTTTAAGAAATTATCAACATCACAAAACAATTTTTTAACTCTTTAAAAAAATCTGATTAGCGAAACCTGACCGCCTTCAGGTTCCTTTTTGCTTTTAAGTAAATATGAAAATTATACTTTATGTAGCTTATAATGATGAAAAAAATTTGTTAACGTTTTTAAGATTTGAATGACCGCCATTTTGAAGTATCGATTTTCTTCGAGATGGTATAGGTCTAAATAAAAGTATCTGTCTCTAAGACAGACAGACAGACAGACAGACAGACAGACACAGACAGACACACACACACACACACACACACACACACATAACTCAAATTCCACAAATGTTAAGATCGGCGATCATTTTAAGATCACAGGTTTATCTATATATATATATATATAAGGCAATGTCCTGACTGACTGACTGATCAACGTACAGCCGAAACTATAAAACCTAGAAACTTGAAATTTTGAGGATACCTTCGTTTTAATATGTAAGCGCGTACTAAGAAAGGATTTTGCAAAATTTTGATTTTGACGTCATTAAACTGCTTACCCAGTACAAATTTAATAAACAACGTACAGCCAATACTATTATAGCTAGAGACTTGAAATTTTCAAGGTATTTTCATACAACAATATCAAGATGCATTAAGAAAGGATTTTGCAAAAATTTGATTCTGACGCCATTAAACTACTTACCCAGTTCAAATTTAATAAACAACGTACAACCAATACTATTACAGCTACAGACTTGAAATTTTCACGGTATCTTCTTACAACAATGTCAAGGTGCATTAAGGAAGGATTTTGCAAAAATTTGATTTTTATGGCATTAAAGTACTTACCCAGTCCAACTTTAATAATCAAAGTATAGCCGAGACTATAATAGCTAAAGATTTGAAATTTTTAGGGTTACCACCACATGTAGCGGTGCACTGAAAAACGATTATTCAGTATTCACCCCATAAAGAGATAAAAATGACGTACAACAATTTTTATTGGAAAAATATGTTTTTCTTCTGACCTTCTTAAAGCGTAACTTAGTCACTCTTAAATATACGTAATGAAATATATTTTTCACCATTTCCCAAAATTTATCCCGTAAAGAGATTGAAAGATGGTAGAAAATGTAGAAAGGGGTATACAATTTTGCATTGAAAAAATATTGTTTTGGATCGTATATTCTAGAAATATGCTATGAAACACAAATAATGAAACACATATTTCAACATTTTTCCGAATTCATCCCCTAAAAGAATAAAAATGTAAAAAAGAGGTATAGTTGGAGAAAAAGAGTGTTTTCATTGGAGAAAAATATTTTTTATCGGCTTTTCTTAAAAGTAAACAAAATATTCTAAAACACAAATTATAATACAAATAATTCAGCATCCCCCCCACCGAATTCATCCCCTAAAAGGACAAAATTATAAAAGAGGTATAAATGTTTGTAATGGAGAAAAATATTTTTTATCAGATTTTCTTAAATTCGAATGGAAACAATAAAACAACATATTCAGGTTATAATATTTTTTCATATTCACTGTAAAATAATCATGAGTTTAGATAAACACGCTTTTATTAATATATTTTTTTTTATGTTTCTAAATTATTATATTACTGAAAAAGTTTATGTTTCGTGGGCGAAGCCGCGACGGGCAATGCTAGTGTTTGTATAATTATAATTATGTTTACTCTCAAATTCCTCATTCCCCAATTGAAATCAGTTAAAAATTAAAATTGTGTAAGTTCCACCACTTCAACTTAAACTTTTCCAGAAACATTTTTAAGAACAAATCACTCAATACTGGTTATGTGTGCAATATAAATATATCACTGGTTATTCCTACAAAATAACAGTAATGTATGATAATGCTGAAATGAATTACGTAAGAAGCCAAGAACAAATGAAACATATTTAAACTAAGTGATGGTACAGATTTGTCTGAACCTTTGGATTGATGCAATTAATTTAAGTTGAGGTTAGTTTGTTAGACTGTACAAATAATGTTGAGGTTTTATAAGGACGTAATGAAGCGAATGGAATTAGAGCAACGTTGCTTCGAAGTATGTTAATTAAAACCCGACTACTTGCTACGCTCGAAGCTGCAAATTCGTAAAACAATTTTTAAAATAATTTGTACTCGATATTATTGAAACTGCTTTCATAAACTAGGAATGAACAATAAGTGATTCAAGCTCGAGGTTATGAACCAGAATATCTTGCAGTGAACATAACATAAATGCAAACTGCTATTTCATGAATATTTAATATATTTTGTTTGAATAAATAATGGAAGAACATTACACAAACTTTTTACACATCTGATTTTTCCTACAGAAATTCTGGATCGGATGCTATAGGTTATTTCCAATCAGAATTTGCTTAGAATTTATGAATGACTGTCTAGGGTTACTACTGCATTACGACCTTGTAGTTATATTGTACGCCATTTCTATATTCGTGAGATCCTCAGTTATAACTTCTTCACCAATACTAGCCTATTTATAAAGTCTACGGTTTAGAGAGGATTGAAAGTAATTGGTAATTCTAATTGGTGACTTCCCCACTCATTACTAAGTTGCTTATTCTGTTAATTGCCTAACAATTTCTCCCCCCTTATCACGGAGGTCGTGTCCCATTTTGTCAGCTTTTTGTTGCTCGATGAGTTTCCGCACATTCTATTTATATTCTTACAAATGGGAACATGAGTAGCTAGGGAAATTATGTTCGCCCACATAGAGCTCCGCATGCATGGGTAAGGTTAAGGAACACTGGATGGTTGATCCGTTTGTTACACTATTAAGCCAGTGTTATGCACTCCATCAGCACGGGTCGTTAGGGGTAGTATAAGAGTAGTATGAGCTAGAGGTACGGTGGGATCGCTAAAACCATCACTGCTCATTCCAGCTGCCTCCCCCGGTTAGATTTTGGATATACATGAAGAATCAAAACTCAAAGCAGGGTACCCTTTAATGTAAAAAAACAAAGGTGGTGGGTTTTTTCTCTCTCACTTTTTCAACAGCAATGTTCGTTTTACTTCAAATGTGCAACACTAACTTGCCACATAACAGGAAAACACTAACTGAATCCTTTTATATGGCAGGAATTTCATGAAAATCCGATGAAACAATTGTAAGAAATTATGCCTATTTTTTTATTCTTTCAATACTTTGAACCAATTTTTTTCAAAAAACCCTTGCGTTTATTTTGGTGCTTATTAGAATAGGTTTTTATTTGGACTTGTTCAAAAAATGTTAACAGTTTTTTTACGAAAAGGATACTTGAAAAAACGTTTTTAAATTAAAAAGTTGTCCTGACAAAATATGGAAAAATCAAACTTTCATGCTAACTTGTTCTTTTGAACGAGTCTTGCGTTGTGTAAAACACACACACACACACACACACACACACACACACACACACACACACACACACACACACGAAACAAATACTTTTTTTAAAAAATCAGGGTACTTCCAAACGGATATATCAATCAAAATCAAAATTTTCACTTTTTTTCATAATCATCCAAATTTCTTATACTTCATATTGTGAGAAAATAAAAATCAAATAGTAAAAAAATCTTATTTACAAAAGGGAAGAAAGTTTGTGCAATGTTTATACATAATTTTAAATAACGTCATTGTGTGTGTGTGTGTGTGTGTGTGTGTGTGTGTGTGTAAGTTTTAAATATTTTACAAATATTTTTCAGCGAATAATGCACCTTTTTTTATAGAAAATAAGTGATTTTGAAGAATGATGAAGTACGGATTAAATCATATAATAGTTTCTTCAGCCAATGGTACAATCATATCCGAAAAATAACGATTAACGTAAAACTTAAAACGTATCATAAAAACAAATTTTGAACAAAATTTGCATCATATTCAAGATACGATAGCCGTGCTTGTCGGGTAATTACCTAACGAAAGCTATAACATAACAACATAACTTTATGTGCTGCTTTGTTTACTACCATCTCCATGGTAACAGTCATAAATATTCAGTTGTTTACAAGCTCTATTCGACTTATTGATGTAACAAAGTTAGTGATTTTTGACATATGAATTTTGTTGCCATGCAAATATAAATGTAAAGTAACAATGAATAGGTCTTTTAGTTTGAAAGAGAAAAATTCTATTTGATTTTTATTCAATGCGTTAGCTTACTCTTAGGCCTATCTGAAAACAAAATGTTAATAGCCTTTAAAAATGTACACTATTATTACTTATCAATACATTTAATAGCTATTTTGATGTTTTAGCTTTTGTTAGATTTAAAAAGAATCGTAGATTGTCTAAAAACAACAAAATGTGCACTGATCCTACTTCTATAGAGTACAAAAATTTACTATTTAAAAATACCGGTGGGGGGGTAGTTACAGCATGGATATCGACTGACAAAAGTAAAAACTTAAAAAAATGAATTAATCCCTGCCCAATGTTGATTTGCACTTGTTGATAAAATACTGATCCCATTGCTCAGTTGAAATTATGCACAACTGATATTACAGAAAATATTCCTTGTATATATTATCTTAATATATAAAAGAAGAAGTCCTGACTGACTGACTGACTGATTCATAATAAACGCAGAGCCAGAACTATTTTAGCTAGAGACTTGAAATTTTCAGGGTACATTTATGTTACCATGTAGGCGTGCACTAAGAAAGGATTTTGCAAAAAAATTATTTTAATGCTATTAAACTACTTACCCAGTCCACATTTAATAATCAACGTACAGCCAATACTATTATAGCTAGAGATTTGAAATTATCATGATACCTTCTTACAACGACGTCAAGGTACACTGAGAAAGGATTTCGCAAGAATTTCATTTTGACGCCATTAAACTACTTACTGAGTCCAAATTTAATGAACAACGTACAGTCAATACTATTATAGCTAGAGACTTGAAATTTTTAGGGTACCTTCTAACAACAATGTCAAGATGCACAAAGAAAGGATTTTGCAAACATTTTATTTTAACGCCATTAAACTACTTACCCAGTCCAATTTTAATAATCAACGTACAGCAGAGACTAATATAACTAGAGATTTATAAATTTAAATTTATATAAATAACTTTAAACTTTCACTTTCTTTCAACAATGTCGGTGTGCACTAAGAATGGATTAAACAAAAATTTGATTTTAACGCCTTTAAACAACTTACCCAGTCCAGCTATAATAATCAACGTACAGCCAATACTATTATAGCTAGAGACTTGAAATTTTCAGGGTACCTCCTTAAAACATTGTCGAAGTGCACTTAGAGAGACTTTTGCTTAAAAATTGATTTTAACGCCATTAAACTACTTACCCGTTCTAACTTCAATATTCAACGTATAGCCGAAACTATAATAGCTAAATATTTGAAATTTTCAGGGTTACCACCACATGTACCAATGTGGTACAACCATTTTTATAAAAAATATATTTTTCGTCTGACCTTTTTAAAACGTAATATAATCACTCTAAATATAAGTAACAAATTATATGTTTCGCCATTTCCCAAAACTCATCCCCTAAAGAGATTGAAAGGGGGTATAAAAATGTAAAAAATGGATTTTTTGCATTGAACAAATATTTGTTTTGGATCGTATATTCTAGAAATATGCTATGAAACACAAATAATTAAACATATTTCAACATGTTACATTTCAACATTATACCAAAGACGAATAATTGGAGAAAAAAAGTATTTTCATTGGAGAAAAATATTTTTATCGACTTTCTTAAAAGTAAACAAAATAATCTAAAACAAAAATTATGATACATGTAATTCAGCATTCCCCCCGGGTAAATCATCCCCTAAAAAAACAAAAATATAAAAGAGATATAAATGTTTATATTGGAGAAAAATATTTTTTATCAGATTTTCTTAAATTCGAATGGAACACGTTTGAGGACAATAAAACAACATATTCAAGTTGTAATATTTTTCATATTCACTGTAAAATAATCACGAGTTTAGATGATCACGCTTTTATTAATATATTTTTTTATGTTTCTAAATTATTACATTACTGGAACAGTTTAAGTTTCGTGGGCGAAGCCGCGTCAGGTAATGCAAGTAACTACATAAATATAAAACATCAATCTTGTACAATAACGTTGTGTGCTATAATAATGGTGATGACAGGTTTATGCATGTAGTACAACGGCGTTCGTTAATAGATTAAATATTTATTAATGACCTTATTTGTACTGCTTACAATGTGCTAGGTGATGGATCGGGTTGTAATCTAATGAATGGATCGGATTATAGTCTAGTGGATGGATCGGGTTGCAGTCTAGTAGGTGGATCGGGTTGTAGTCTAATGGATGGATAGGGTTGTAGTTTAGTGGATGGATCGGGTTGTAGTCTAGTGGATGGATCGGGTTGTAGTCTAGCGGATGGATCGGGTTGTAGTCTAGTGGATGGATCGGGTTGTAGTCTAGTGGATGGATCGGTTTGTAGTCTAGTGGGTGGATCGGGTTGTAGTCTAGCGGATGGATCGGTTTGTAGTCTAGTGGAAGGATCTGGTTGTAGTCTAGTGGATGGATCGGGTTGTAGTCTACTGGATGGATGGGGTTGTAGCCTAGTAAGTGAATCGGATTGTAGTCTAGTGGATGGATCGGTTTGTAGTCTAGTGGGTGGATCGGGTTGTAGTCTAGTGGATGGATCGGGTTGTAGTCTAGTGGATGGATCGGGTTGTAGTCTAGTAGATGAATCGGGTTGTAGTCTAGTGGATGGATCGGGTTGTAGTCTAGCGGATGGATCGGGTTGTAGTCTAGTGGATGGATCGGGTTGTAGTCTAGTGGATGGATCGGTTTGTAGTCTAGTGGGTGGATCGGGTTGTAGTCTAGAGGATGGATCGGGTTGTAGTCTAGAGGATGGATCGGGTTGTAGTCTAGTGGATGGATCGGGTTGTAGTCTAGTGGATGGATCGGGTTGTAGTCTAGTGGATGGATGGGGTTGTAGTCTAGTGGATGGATCGGGTTGTAGTCTAGCGGATGGATCGGGTTGTAGTCTAGTGGATGGATCGGGTTGTAGTCTAGTGGGTGGATCGGGTTGTAGTCTAATGGATGGATCGGTTGTAGTCTAGTGGATGGATCGGGTTGTAGTCTAGCGGATGGATCGGGTTGTAGTCTAGTGGGTGGATCGGGTTGTGGTCTAGTGGATGGATCGGGTTGTAGTCTAGTGGGTGGATCGGGTTGTAGTCTAGAGGATGGATTGGGTTGTAGTATAGAGGATGGATCGGGTTGTAGTCTAGTGGATGGATCGGGTTGTAGTCTGGTGGATGGATCGGGTTGTAGTCTAGTGGATGGATCGGGTTGTAGTCTAGCGGATGGATCGGGTTGTAGTCTAGTGGATTGATTGGGTTGTAGTCTAGTGGGTGGATCGGGTTGTAGTCTAGAGGATGGATCGGCAGTAGTCTAGTGGATGGATCGGGTTGTAGTCTAGTGGATGGATCGGTTGTAGTCTAGTGGATGGATCGGGTTGTTGTCTAGTGGATGGATCGGGTTGTAGTCTAGTGGATGGATCGGGTTGTATTCTAGTGGATGGATCGGGTTGTAGTCTATCGGATGGATCGGGTTGTAGTCTAGTGGGTGGATCGGGTTGTAGTCTAATGGATGGATCGGGTTGTAGTCTAGAGGATGGATCGGGTTGTAGTCTAGCGGATGGATCGGGTTGTAGTCTAGTGGATGGATCGGGTTGTAGTCTAATGGATGGATCGGTTGTAGTCTAGTGGATGGATCGGGTTGTAGTCTAGTGGATGGATTGGGTTGTAGTCTAGTGGATGGATCGGGTTGTAGTCTAGCGGATGGATCGGGTTGTAGTCTAGTGGATGGATCGGGTTGTAGTCTAGTGGGTGGATCGGGTTGTAATCTAATGGATGGATCGGTTGTAGTCTAGTGGATGGATCGGTTTGTAGTTTAGCGGATGGATCGGGTTGTAGTCTAGAGGATGGATCGGGTTGTAGTCTAGTGGATGGATCGGGTTGTAGTCTAGTGGATGGATCGGTTGTAGTGTAGTGGATGGATCGGGTTGTAGTCTAGCGGATGGATCGGGTTGTAGTCTAGAGGATGGATCGAGTTGTAGTCTAATGGATGGATCGGGTTGTAGTCTAGTGGATTGATCGGGTTGTAGTCTAGCGGATGGATCGGGTTGTAGTCTAGTGGGTGGATCGGGTTGTGGTCTAGCGGAATTAATAACAATTTGTGTATTTACCAGTTAACATCTTTAGTTACACAATTTTAAACAAATAAAGAAAAATTAATAAATAAATATAAAATACAAATAAACATAACTTTACTATGACATAAAGTCAATAGCGTGTGTTTAACTCACTTACCAAAGTTTCACTGGGAATACGATTGAAGGATGCTAATTATATATATATATATATATATATATATATATATATATATATATATATATATATATATAATAACGCACATAAAAAGCGTTACACTTTTACAAGTTTTTCGTGCTATGGTAAGTTTCTATTTTCCCCTCCAAAAATGTCTACGCCTGTCTAAAGATGTCTGCATTTCAAAAATCCCATCAACTATTTCTGGTTTTGAAACAATTTGTTTTTATTCTCACTATAAAGAAAAGATATCGAAAACACTTACTAATGGCTTTGAATTTAACGTGTATCAGTGTATGTATCTGCGAACATGCCTTTATACTAAACGAATTGACCAATTTCGATGAAAATCTTTTAAGTATCGTCGACAATAGATGATCGCTGGCAATGTTTTCTAATTTAATCTTTTTCAGTTCCAAAACTACTTAAAAATTTTCAATTTTTTTCTATCTGTTTTAAACATTAGATCGATATTTGCACAAGTACAAAAAAAGAGATAACGTGATTTAATTGCCCGAAAAACCGCTTCAGAAGCAATGACAAAATTTATTAAAATCTGATGAAAAAATAAACTTCGCTCAAATTTTTGTAATAACGTATGTATATAGGCCTACATAATTCAGTATTAAATATCAATTTGATATAGGCTAAATTAAATTTACTGATTTAGAATAAATCGGAAAGAACAACAGTTTATGTAGTCCTAGACTACAACTAGTGAGCAGATGCACATGTTTTTAAAAAGACAAAAATGTTTAAGCACGAGATTTTCCTAATGCAGAATTTTTCTCAAGTTGAAAATAGACACTTTGTACACGTATTACACTTACAATTTTTTTCTATAGTAGTATTTAAAAGCACGATTCGACAGTACACATTTACAGCTCAAACACAGTTTGAGGTTATGTGATTCAAACTTCTTAAAATATGTAAGAAATAAAACATTGTAACATTGAGGTTGCATGTTAACTATAAATAAACTGAATGTTGCCAACTTAAATACCGAAAACATAAAAATACCCTTAGTTCTAACAATAACGCACGAATACTTTAATTATTATTATTGAATTTTTATTTAAACCTATTTTTCAAACGTATTTTAAATTAACATTTTAGTTTACAAATACACTTTACGCGGAACTATATTTACGCGGAAATACTACGTCATTCAACTTACAGTAAACTTGCAGTAAAAATTTGATGTGTTGTTAAAACTTAAATTTTATTTAGTTGTTTTTGAGGAGTGTGGAGAAGTAAAAACACTGAGCAAAGTTCAAGTTGGTTCACTATTGTAATTCCTAAGCGTTATGTTTATTTTTTAATTTTACTTCCGAAAGGCATTCGAATTTATATACAAATTTGAGTTACGTATTGAGTTATGCTAACAAAAAGCAAAATTTTATTTTGATAGATATGATATTTCAGTTTTTACGATAATTTCTAAAGTGAAAATTTTCAAAAAAATATAATTTGAAAATTTACGAGGTGTGTTCAGAAAGTAACGAGAATTTTTTAATTTCGAGGGCTTGGAAAGTCCGATTTTCAAACATTTTTTTTATTATGTTGGCATACATGCCCTTGAAGTATGATAAGACTTTCAGCTGTTGACTTTCTCTGTGACAGCCACTAAGATTAAACGTGTTTTTATGAGCTTGGCGATTTTCGTTTGTTAAAAGAAATGAATCAAAGAATTTGTAACAAATCTTACGTAAAAATAGAATAAAGTGTAACAAACTGTGAGAAATGTTAACAAAGGCCTACGGTGAGTCTGCTATGAGTAAAGCAAGAGTTTATAGTAGTATAAGCGTTTCCAAGAAGGCCGTGAAGACGTTGAAGATGACGAACGCCCTGGACGCCCCAGCACATCAAACGTGGAAAAAATGAAAGAAATGGTTATGAACAATCGCCGAATCACAATTAGAGAGGTCGCTGATGATGTTGGCATATCGATTGGATCATGTCAACATTGTTTCCAATGTTATGTGTATGAAACGCGTGGCAGCAAAATTCGTTCCAAAATTATTGAATTTTGAACAAAAACAGCGGCGAATGGAAGTTGCTCAGGAGTCACTAAATGAAGTCAACGACAATGCAGAATTACTGAAACGTATTATAACAGGTGACGAAACATGGGTTTACGGATATGACGTCGAAAGTAAGGCTCAATCATCCCAGTGGAGGAATTCTGGCTCGCCAAGACCGAAAAAGGCTTGACAAGTGTGGTCGAACGTGAAGGTTATGTTCACTGTGTTCTTCGATATTAATGGCATAGTGCATCATGAATTCCTGCCACCAGGTGAAACGGTCAATAAGGACCGTTTAAAATAAGGTGAAACTTGTCCTACCTACAAGTTCAACGCCGTTTGCGTGAAGCAATCCGAAAAAAATGCCCGGATCTGTGGAAAAACAATTCATGGCTTTTGAACCACGATAATGCACCAGCTCACACTTCATTGCTTATTCGTGAATTTTTTGCCAAAAACAGTACTGTAACGATGCCCCAGCCTCCATATTCGCCAGACATGGCTCCGTGTGACTTTTTCCTATTTTCAAAAATAAAGAGAACCTTAAAGGGCCGTCGTTTTACAGCCGTAGATGACATTAAAAGGGCATCGCTGAAAGAACTAAAGGCTATCTCAAAGATCGAATTTGAGAAGTGTTTCGAGGATTGGAAGAAGCGCTGACACAAGTGCATAATCTCCAATGGGAACTATTTTGAAGGCGATAACATCAATGTAGAAGAATAAATAAATATTTTGTTCAACAAATTAAAATTCTCGTTACTTTTTGAACACACCTCGTATGTGTTTGTCCATGTTTATTTTTCTTGTAATTGAAGTGTTGTATTTCAATTCCCTTTTTAAGTAATATGATATGGTCCTTATAAATATATTGATTTTCAGCCAGTCTGTCAATGGGTTTTGAATGAAAATCAAAAAAATTATATATATTTTTGACGATCTGAAACTTTATTGAGTTAAATGTGTTACACACAGTGAAAGATATTTAATTGTTATTGATTAAATAAGGAGATTAAATGAAAAGGTCTTAATTATTCATTTAAAAAATGTTTAATTGATGGTGAGGAAAATTATCCGTATCCCCCGTGATTGCAGTAAAGCAGTAACAAACTGTAAAGGAATGGGGGAGGTTCGTTAGGATGTTTTGCAGCTTTTAAATTAAATGCAAACATTTTACTCCATGAATCGTTGTATAAAGTGAAAAGTCGGCTTTACTGAAAAGCTTAACTTTTGCCAAAAGTGAAAAACTAGCAATTACCTAGATGTAAACAGATATTGTTACAAAAAATTTTTAATTTGTTAACTTTAAATAATTACCAGTTAGATAAATCAGTTCCGAAGTATCTTTATAATATTTTAGCATCTCTAGTTTTGGGCTTGCTTCCGTAGTCAACTGACGAAGAAAATCAGTTGCTTTTTGATAACAATTTTGTGAATTTATTTCCACTGAAAAGTTTCTTCATTATTGTAAGACCTATATCTTTTTAGAGGTCGTCAGAATTATATAAATAGGCGATATAATTGAAAGGTTACTACATTATGTGTATATGACTACGTTGTAGTGTTTGCAATTTTGATCTGTGTGTTCCAAGCAGGGGTGGAGACACACACACACTCACACTCATACACACACACACACTCACACTCATACACACACACACTGACACAAACACACACACACACACACACACACACACTCATACTCATACACACACATAAATACTTACACACACACTCACACTCTGCACTTATTGAGAGGATTTAGACGTCTCTCGCGGTATCCGAGTCTAACACTTACAACACTACACTTACGACTTTAACACTTACATTTACACATTCATATACACAAACACACTCACACTCATACACACACACACACACACACACACACACACACACTCACACTCATACACACTCACTCACTCTCACACTCATACACACACACACACACACACACACACACACACACACTCATATTCATACACACACATAAATACTTACACACACACTCACACTCTGCACCTATTGAGAGGATTTAGACGTCTCTCGCGGTATCCGAGTCTAACACTTACAACACTACACTTACTACTTTAACACACACACACACACACACACACACACACACACACACACACACACACTCACACTCATACACACACACAAACACTCACACTCATACACACACACACACACACACACACACACACACACACACACACACACACACACACACTCACACACACTCACACACACTCACACACACACACACACACACACACACACACACACACACACACACACACACTCATACTCATACACACACATAAATACTTACACACGCACTCACACTCTGCACCTATTGAGAGGATTTAGACGTCTCTCGCGGTATCCGAGTCTAACACTTACAACACTACACTTACGACTTTAACACTTACATTTACACTCACACTTACATTTAGGGAGGCGATAATAGCCTCAATGTGCTTTTTGCCTTAAAATCATAACAACAAAACAAACAAAATTATCTATGTGTATGTTTGTACACTAGCTTTCATTATTGTTGTCCATTTTTGGTTCACAGTTGAACATCGATTTTGGTGATAGTTTAAACAAAATCGTTACCAATAAAAATGCGTTCAATTATTTTAAAATGTCAGACATTTCAGATAGTTAAAACTAAAACTTGTTGTTAACATTTTTTTAATGTTTGGCCATCTGAATTGGAGTGCAAATTTGCGACATCAACATTTCAAATTTTAAAATTTCGTTATGTGTAAGATTGAATTTCTTTCGAATTTCATTAAATATATGATCGATTTTCATTCAAGCTTTACGATCATCAGAATTTATTTTCGTATTTTTCGAGTAACTGGAAAATGCATAATGCTAATATACTCTATTTTTAATGCAGACTCTGAAATCATATTTCTGAAAAGCGTGAAATAAAAAGCAGTTTTTGAAAACTAATTTCAACCACTTCAGCGCGATTTTTCTTTATTAAACATTTGAATTGATTTTTCTTTCTTTAACACTTAAAAAAATTAGTTTTTATCTGCCTTGTACCTTTAGTTCTGAATTTTAAAAAATGCAAACCAATACCTTCAAATAATATATCCAAAATTTAATAATTTTGCAGAAATTTCATACGAGTAACTGAGAATATCTCGTACTTTTTATTCAAAAATCACTTTTATTCAAAAATTGTAAGAAATACTCACATACTTTGTAAAAATTCCAATTGTTATTTCGGAATTAAATTGGTTACAAACACATTCAAATTTTGTAATAATACTCACGATTGTAGTCCGCTTTAATGTGATACAAAAACAGGAACTATTTTTCTGATATTTACTCCCAATAGTTAAATTCCATTGGAAAAATAAGCTATTGAAAAGGCTAATATGGTAAAAGACCACCGATCCTGACCTCTAGATCACTTTGTGAGGTGTGTGTGTGTGTGTGTGTGTGTGTGTGTGTGTGTGTGTGTGTGTGTGTGTGTGTGTGTGTGTGTGTGTGTGTGTGTGTGTGTGTGTGTAGGTGTGCGAGTGCGCGCACATGAATGTTAGCAGGCTCACGTTTGCAATTTTGGTCTGGTTTGATTCGAACTTTACAGAAAAATGGATTATAGTAACAGCTTGGACAAGTTCGTTAACTAGCAAAATTCGTTCTATAGTTTCAAAATGTCGGTTATTTCAAATTTTCAATTGTCATAAATTTTGTGCGTTACATTTTTTTTAGATCTAATTTTATACCATCGTAATCAGCGTTAAAATTAACGTAACTGCCTAAATTAACATTTGAATTATGAAAATGCGTTGAAATTAGGGAAGTTTTTGACGGCGGTCAAGGTTCATTTTCTTCTTTTCAATGCAATTTGGAACTTAAAAGCGTTAATAGACCTATATGCAGATTGTAATGCTGATTATGACAGTCAAATCGGAATTACAAAAAGGGTGAGATATAGAAAAATATTTCTGGCAATTCGCTCCTATCATGTCAGTGAGGTAGTGGTGTGCCTCGATTGTAATATAATGGATATGCTATAATGTATTCTTTTTTATGTTTACTTTATGCCAGTTAGGCTAATGAGGATGGATGATCAGCGTTATCGGCAAGAAGAGCTGCAGTAACTCTATACCTGACTCGCCGCTATAGTAGAGTACGCCAATTCCCTATTAACATTATAGTTTCTACAGTCCTTTATACGAGGGTTGTCCGTAAAATAAGGTTCCCAATAATTTTTCACAATGAAAAACATGTTTACTTGCATTGAATAATGTATTTTTGGAAATCTTACACTTTTTCTATTTTTCGACGTAATCGCCGTTGAGATCGATGCATTTTTACATACGGTAAACCATATTTTGTATGCCTGAGTCGAAAAACTCTCCTGCCGCGCCGCGAAGGTAGCTTAAAACGTTTTCTTTCAGCTCCTCTCCGGAACTGAAATGCGTCCCACCTAGGTGTTTCTTCAAATTAGGGAAAAGATGGTAGTCACTTGGGGTTAAGTCCGAGCTGTAGGGTGGATGTGTGACAGTATCCTATCCAAATTATTTGATGAAATCGGTTGATACACGGGCGGTGTGCGGACGAGCGTTGTATTGATGGAAACAAACTCGTGAGCATGCCTCTCCTCTTGTTTCGAATCACGCAGCATCTCACAGTAACGTTCAGCATTGATTGTTGTGCTGGTATCTGTGAATTCGCACAATAACCTTTCCTGTCCCAAAACACACTCGCCATGACTTTGCCGGCAGACAGTGTTTGTTTGAACTTTCACGGCTTCGGCGACTCTAGATGTTTCCAATGACGTGATTGCTTTTTCGTTTCCAATGTCGTATAGTGTACCCAGGTCTCGTCCCCAGTGACAATGGAGTCCAAGAATTTCTCTCCATCGGTTTCGTATACCTAAAGAAATTCGCGGGCCGCATCAATCCGTTGCCGTTGTGGTCTGCTTGGGACCCATTTTGCACAAACCTTGCTATACCCTAAATGGTCTGTCAAAATTTTATTAATGCAGGTCTTCCTGACATCGGAGAGCTTCCGAACAGTCACCCTTCGATCGTTTAGCATTGCTTCTTCCACTTTCGCAATCGTTTCGACAGATGGCCGTCCGGAACGCTGTTCGTCATGAACGTCCATCTTTGAATTCTCTGCATCATTTGCGCACGTGTTGTATGCTCATACACTTTTCTCTGTAAACTTCACACAGTTGGATATGAATGTTCACCGGCGCAGTGTTTTTTACACACAAAAAACGAATCACAGAGCGTAATTCGCACCTGGCGGGAGACAGTAGAGGCAATTCCATTATTAACGGTTACCAAACCAAGACTGAGCGTCGCAGACCGCTCGCAAATTGGGGATTGGGAGTGGAGGAACCAAACTGCAAGCCAAGGTCGTTGGATCCCGCGTAACAACGTTCGCAGCGACTATAGTGCCTTGGGAACCGTACTTTACGGACAACCCTCGTATACTGTACGCTTGTGGTCAATATCCACGTGAAGACAACCTGCGGACAGATAAAGTCTGATAGGCTGTAATATAGTTCGATGAAATTTGGCGTGAGGGGTTACATGACGGTGAGGATATATGCCTCATGGTTATATATAAAAAATATATGAAGGGTTCGAATCAATGATGTCATAAGACCAACTATGTTCGTTGGCCTCCAAATTCTCATTAGTTATTGAATAAGACCTTGAAAACGTAAGGTTTCTAGTACAAAAACTAAGTCAATAGAGACGAAATTCGTTTGCTCCTTCGTAATAAATTTCCATTTTCTATTCACTCCTCTCGCCAAAAGCTAACATCGCTTCTATAAAAAAAATTAAATTAATTATAACTATGCCTCTAAAACAAACAAAAATATTACAGTTGAGACAATAAATAAAATATTCTATTGAAATTTACTTATGAACAGGTTATTTGTTAGGTTACGTTCCAGCTGCACGTAATGCTCAGATAATTACTTCAAACACAATACTTAAAGCAATACCACAACTGAAGGGTACAACACGCATGCGCTGCGGCAACGATGCGTAACTTAATTACAAAGCTGGCAACGCGCCTAATTATTATTTGTTATGCCGCAGGAAAAGCGCATCTCTGCAGAACATTCAGGTGTAGCCGAAAATTACTAATGTTTTGTAATGCAATCAGCATTACAAAATGACCATCGGTATTGTAATGCTCATATTTTTCCATTTTTAGTACTTTTATATATGTTCTGTAATTCCATACATTCTAAAATGACAATATTAATAATCTACGTTCTAATGGGGACAATGTTTTCTCAATTACGTGTATGTATTCTTACATAAATCATTAGAGAGCATTGTTTAAGAGCTAGTGTCCACCGAATGCGGAGCGGAGTCGCGTTAAGCTGAGCCGAGCGGAGCAGACAAGATAAACGGTAACCGGAAGCGGAGTTCAGTAAGTTTAAAGAACGCGTTTGTGTCTTTTAAATTTAAAAATGTAGGTCTACTGTAACGGATTCGAGGAAATTACTAAGTTTAAAAGGCCACGGTAACCTAGGTAACGAGAAATAGTAAGTTTGGAGGAGTGGTCAGCGTGAGGAAAAGCGGAGTCAACTTCAAAACCGAACTGGGCAGAGTCGAAGCTACGCGTAGCGGAGCCCAGCGACGCCGCGTGACTCCACTCAGTTCTGTTACGTTTCAATGGCCACAAGCACATTAAAAACTATTGTTAGGTTTCGAATGCTCAGTCCGTTCCGCATTTTGTGACCACCCAGGACGGGAAGGACCAGCAATAACGAACTGTTTTCGGTTAATTGATTTTTACTTTGTACTACCTAAGCTAGTGATCACTACACTCTAACTTGTTAACCAATGCGATTGTAAATATATTCCGCCAGGAAAATCTGTATTTTCACACACACACACACATACACACACACACACATATATATATATATATATATATATATATATATATATATATATATATATGTATATATGTATATATGTGTGTGTGTGTGTGTGTGTGTGTTTGTGTGTTTTCCAATCTCGCGTTCGCAATTTTTGTCCTATTTAAATAAAAAGTGGCACGAAAATGATTGCAGTAAGACCAAGCAGTCTTAATAGGAATCAATTTTGTTAGACCAGCAGAATCTGTGCAACAGTTTCAAAATGGCAGTCAATCAAATCCTTAAAGGTAACGTTTTTAACACACATTTAATCAAAATTAAATTGCATCATCGTAATCATGTTTACAATGAAAATCAAATTTAAAATTTCACTTTAAAACGAAATTAAGTTTAAAATGCTAGTTTGAGCAGGTTTCAATAACGATTTTGATTATGAAATCAGATTTTTAAATGGTTATAACAATTTTAGAATTCGCTTCCATCACGTCGGCGAGACGGTTACGTCCAGGGATTACTTTTACTAAGATCAAGAAATCCAAAAAAATATTTTAAAGGTTTATTTTACGCTTACACAATCAAAATTAATTGAAACAATAAATCTATCCTCGTTTACAAAACACGTCTCATATTAATATCTCGTTATACTGACATCATAACATCATAGTGATATATTTGAATAAAATATAAAAAAAAGGTGTGGATCTCGGGGAGCTACCGAAGAAGAAAGCTTCTTTTTGTTAATGATATTTTTTTCTGAAATATATATATATATATATATATATATATATATATATATATATATATATATATTGCTACTCATTTTTACAGCATGAACATGTTAGTATATGACTATGTTTATTGAATAAACCTAGGTAAATCAAGCTGGAACAATATGTTCCTATATATAGCCCATAACTATATATATATATATTATTTGCGTATAGACCCTGTTGGATCACGCAAAGCACTCCGACTCATGTCTTGCTCCTTCTAATCCTTCACAACTCCCTCATCCTGTCCCCATGGATCCTCTTCCGCTCCTCCGTTCATTTTACCCCTGCTCTCTTTGGGATTTCATTCTCTGGGACCTTCCAACCGAGCATCTTTCTACTGTATGCGTTCCTGTCTTCAACGTATGTTGAGTCTATTTCTGTATCATTTAGGTCTATTCTGACTTGTGCGATCCACGACGTTGTTGATTTGACTCCTTGTATATACTTAAGGGTTCTGTTGTGAAGTCTCGTTGTTGGGAGTCTACTGATTTGTCCATAGAACCGAAGCCTCCTTCTTCTGATATCTGCTGCCAGGTTCGATATCTTCTCTGTGGTCTTCCGTACGATTATCTTTATCTATAATAATTGTATGTAATAATAGACATCATATAATTAGGACTTGCAACGTACTGTATTTAACTTGAATCACTATCACTACCTTAATTATCCATAAAAAGTTTTATTTCATGTCGATGTGTTGAAAATAAGTTCTGCTAATTTAAATGTTGTAATAATGTTGATCTAATTTAGTTTTCTGAACCGTAATTAGTTTGAACATATGTTTACAAACGTTCAACTACCTTGTTTTGTTTAAATAAATAAATACGTGAATCACATTTAATAGATATTATTTACTGTAGTTACAGTAAACGATGAACTGTTATATATTAATTCGTAACGATCAGCTGATTTCATTGAACATCTGATAGGCTATATAAAATTTCAAGTTATGTTCGTAAAAACTAGCAATATTGACAATTATCATAAATGTTTATATTAATTTTGAATGTATTATAAAAGTTCACAACGTTCACGTGTTCTTCAATTAAAAAAAGAGCAAAATGAAAACAACACAATGTTTTCATATAATTCGTGTGTTATCGTAAAGTAGAAAGAAAAATAAACAGAAATAAAGGTTTAATAAACTGGAAAAATATTAAGAACTGGTATTACAAAAAACTTTCTATAAGCTAAAAATTCTGTAATATTTGTTGGTAACAAACGAACAGTATGAACGATGGTTGTTAAGGTAAACACGAACCTGGGGAACTGTTGGAACAGACGTGATGCAGACGGTCAAAACGTTTCTATCGACGTTTAGTTATAATACGTGAGCATTGCTTCGGTACATAAGTTCAAATATGTTTTATTTTCCAGTGTACGTACATCCCAATGATACATATATTTTTTTAAACTATCAACATAGAATTGTAATCACCTATTACACTACATATTTGAAATGTAAAATTATACAGTGAATTATAAAGTTTTATAAGACTCGCTATATTAATAAACGTTAAATACTCAGATAAACATAATTTAGGTTTATGTGATTAATTTCCATTTGCATATTTCAACTGTCAACGTTGATATTTTCACGGTACATACAAAATTTAAATAGACAATCGTAATGCTCAGATGAATCATTTAGGTGATAGAAACAAATTTATAGAAGATTAACATAAAGTAAATGATAATATCTATGCGTAAAAATGAAACTAGGGAAATTTTGTTTTGTTAATATGAAATAAATTTTTTATACAGCAGGCTATTTCAAAAAATAAGTGATTCAAAAATGTGAAAAAATCGTTTGTTTTTTTTTTTGGTACGGTTAAGTTATGAACTTCGACCATCGTTGGCTTCGTTTTCAATTGAGTTTAAAAAGTTGACATGCTAATTTACACTGATTTTAACGTTGATTACGATGTTTAAATCAGTTTTTTTAAATAGTTTAATATAAAAATATTATGAACACGTTTTTCCGAAATGAAACTTGTTCAAGCTTTGTATAGTTAATTTTCGTGCCAAGTTTGAACCAATACGGGCAAATATTCCAAACCAGAAAGAACTATATTATATATTATAGAGATGGGTAAGAAAACTCCAAACTGTTAAAACTAACTATTATTCTATTTATGAAAAACAAACTGCTTTGTCAAACGGAAACTACCAGTTTGAATTGGACTGGATCGTTATTTGTTAAACAAGGAACAACAGTTTGGACTTCCCCAACACCTACGTTATATTCGAACGTTGCCGCAAGCGCTAAAACATTTTTCTTGCTATTTTCCTGTTAAACTGTTGACAACAGAACAAACATCTTTTCTTTAACTTGCTATTTGCTATACTTTTTCCCTCTATTTCTTGTTGGAACGTAGTGAAGTAAGAACTGTTTGGGAGTTGTCAAAGTTTATCTCTATTTTTCAAACGAATTGTTTGAAAGTTTTAAATGTAAAATTTGTTGTTCAAACATTTTTTAAATTGTAAAAACAGCCATAATTGTGTTTTATAATAGTTTTTCTCCGTAGTTTACTTTGTGTTTAGAAATTTAAAAATATTTAGTGGACAATTTTGAAAGTTTTCTTTTACTTTTTTTATGTTTTTAGAATTAAGTGCATAGTTTTTAATAACTTATTGGATGTGTGGACTTTTTAAAATTCACAATATCTATTCTTGTATATATATCTTGAATAATTTTAGGTTATTTTAGGTTAATAACCTATCATTAACCTGTAATAACCTAATGTTAATAACCTATAATTTTGTAACTATATAGAGCCAATTTTATTTAAACATATTTGGCCTATGTTCTTATTACTATATTTTACTTATTAACATTACTTTTTTCAGTGTTGAAAAATGAAAACCTACTTTCTCCCAAATAAAAATATGACAGTAACATCTCACATAACCTAATTTGAATACATAACCTAATTTTTAAATACATAACCTAATTTTATTTAAACATATTTTTTATATTTATTATCAATCATCAATATTTTTAATCAACTAAAAATATTCTAAATTGTTTGCATTTCAGTAAATATGCAAAACAGTAAATATGCTATTTAATTTTTAAGTAAAACAAAATAATGCTTCTATTAGAAATTCATTGAATTTTGTAAATATAAAATGGCAGGCATATTTTACGTTTTGAGAATGTAATTTAATTATTACTTCATTTAATTATTTTTTTCTAATTGTTTTACACCCAAAAACAGTTAAGGACATGGTGGTAATGGGAATGAAAAAATAGTCTTGGAAAACTGATCGTTTGTGCTTATGTTTTAGCTGCAAATACAACTTCGAGTTTCATTTTTCTAAACCTGTTTTTTCAAACTGTTTTTTCAAACAGTTATTTTTTCCAACAAACAGTTCGTTGATATTTTTTAAAAATAGCAGAAGTTCCCATCCCTAATATATTATCTATATTATAACCTGTTTATCTCATAGGTCGACATACATTTGCAGTAGTTGTACTTAATGTTACCCCATAAGGTTAGGTAAGCTCTTATAAATGTTAAAAACATGTTGTTTTTAGTAACAAGATTATAGAAAAACGTTTTAAAATGGAAGTATTATAAGCGTCAAAAACTATAAGTATTTGGAGCTAGGAAAGGCGTATTACTCTAAAAACTGCATCATTTTTAGCGGAAAAACTGTGATTACAAAAGAATTTTAAAATAATTTATTTAACCTTTATGAGATTCTTTTTAAGTGATTTTAAAATCGTTTATTTGCAAAATGTTGTCTATAAAATAATAATTTTGGCTGGAAAACACTTTTAACATGTAAGGCAATATTTTCCTCTTCTACCAAAGCAGAGTTTTCTAAAAATGTTCTAACGAAGTCCAAAGGTAAAATATGTACAAATAACTTTTTTTAAATGTTGCCGTCAAGTTTGGTTGCAACATTTAAAACTCTTATATAATGAACTGAAATATTAGTCAGGGGAAGTAAATCGACTTACTCACCGCTATCTTACACAAATCGTTTGCATTTTCCCCGCTTGTTCTATGTGAAAATAAACTGAAATATTAGTCAGGGGAAGTAAACATTAGTCAGGGGAAGTAAATCGACTTACTCGAAATATCTTAACAAATCGTTTGCATTATCCCCGCTTGTTCTATGTGAAAATTAACTGAAATATTAGTCAGGGGAAGTAAATCGACTTACTCACCGCTATCTTATACCAAATCGTTTGCATTATCCCCGCTTGTTCTATGTGAAAATTAACTGAAATATTAGTCAGGGGAAGTAAATCGACTTACTCACCGATATCTTATACCAAATCGTTTGCATTATCCCCGCTTGTTCTATGAACTGAAAATTAACTGAAATATTAGTCATCCCCGCTTGTTCTATGTGGATTAGTAAATCGACTTACTCACCGCTATCTTATACCAAATCGTTTGCATTATCCCCGCTTGTTCTATGTGAAAATTAACTGAAATATTAGTCAGGGGAAGTAAATCGACTTACTCACCGATATCTTATACCAAATCGTTTACATTATCCCCGCTTGTTCTATGTGAAAATTAACTGAAATATTAGTCAGGGGAAGTAAATCGACTTACTCACCGCTATCTTATACCAAATCGTTTGCATTATCCCCGCTTGTTCTATGTGAAAATTAACTGAAATATTAGTCAGGGGAAGTAAATCGACTTACTCACCGATATCTTATACCAAATCGTTTGCATTATCCCCGCTTGTTCTATGTGAAAATTAACTGAAATATTAGTCAGGGGAAGTAAATCGACTTACTCACCGATATCTTATACCAAATCGTTTGCATTATCCCCGCTTGTTCGCTTGTTCTACCGCTATGTTTGCATTATGTTCTATGTGAAAAAATGAACTGAAATATTAGTCAGGGAAGTAGGGGAAGTCGACTTACTCACCGCTATCTTATACCAAATCGTTTGCATTATCCCCGCTTGTTCTATGTGAAAATTAACTGAAATATTAGTCAGGGGAAGTAAATCGACTTACTCACCGATATCTTATACCAAATCGTTTGCATTATCCCCGCTTGTTCTATGTGAAAATTAACTGAAAATTAGTTAAAGTCATTGCTATCTTATACCAAATCGGGAACTGAAATAAGTCAGGGAAGTAAATCTTACTCACCGATATCTTATACCAAATCGTTTGCATTATCCCCGCTTGTTCTATGTGAAAATGAACTGAAATATTAGTCAGGGGAAGTAAATCGACTTACTCACCGATATCTTATACCAAATCGTTTGCATTATCCCCGCTTGTTCTATGTGAAAATGAACTGAAATATTAGTCAGGGGAAGTAAATCGACTTACTCACCGCTATCTTATACCAAATCGTTTGCATTATCCCCGCTTGTTCTATGTGAAAATGAACTGAAATATTAGTCAGGGGAAGTAAATCGACTTACTCACCGCTATCTTATACCAAATCGTTTGCATTATCCCCGCTTGTTCTACTGTGAAAGGGGAATGAACTGAAATATTAGTCAGCGGAAGTAAATCGACTTACTCATTGCTATCTTATACCAAATCGTTTGCATTATCCCCGCTTGTTCTATGTGAAAATGAACTGAAATATTAGTCAGGGGAAGTAAATCGACTTACTCACCGATATCTTATACCAAATCGTTTGCATTATCTCCGCTTGTTCTATGTGAAAATGAACTGAAATATTAGTCAGGGAAGTAAATCGACTTACTCACCGATATCTTATACCAAATCGTTTGCATTATCCCCGCTTGTTCTATGTGAAAATGAACTGAAATATTAGTCAGGGGAAGTAAATCGACTTACTCACCGATATCTTATACCAAATCGTTTGCATTATCCCCGCTTGTTCTATGTGAAAATGAACTGAAATATTAGTCAGGGAAGTAAATCGACTTACTCACCGATATCTTATACCAAATCGTTTGCATTATCTCCGCTTGTTCTATGTGAAAATGAACTGAAATATTAGTCAGGGGAAGTAAATCGACTTACTCACCGATATTTTACACAAATCGTTTGCATTATCTCCACTTCTTCTGTGTGAAAATGAACTTACACAAATGTATAACAAAGGATGTTCATTAGGCCAAATTATTTTGATGGAAATCCGACAATATTGTTTTGAAAACGTTCCAGATAAAAGTCATAGAACGTTTTTTTTTTTTAAAGGTACCGCAATAACAGATTTTATCGTGATCTCGAAGTGATCACTGTAACAGAGAAGAGGACTGCAGACAACAACAAAGATTTACAGCACTAGAACTTTGAAATAACCTTATCAGTTAGGCAATGTCTGAATTTTTGTACGAGTGAATTTAGTTAATGACACATGAACAGAACGTATATAGCATAAGGCATCAGTAGGTGATACTTCAGCAAGCGGTGACTACATGATATATGAGTAGTTAGGCCTTATTGCCTAGTAGTAATTCAATTAAATAAAAAACATTTATTTTTTAAAAGTATAATAAGCCAAGTACAGTTTAATTTTCATATGTTTGTCCAGTATCCATATGTACTTCATAAATACTTGTTTTAACGGACAAGTATTAATAATTTTAATATAATGAGTTTGTAATTATTCTTATACATATTGCATTAACTACATAAAATTTTAGTACAAATATATTAAAGCTGTTTCTTAGACAAACGTCTAAGAGAACATACTGCCAGAGAACAGAAATATGAAAATATTAAGTGGCTAACTGAAAGAAATTAATTCTGTTTCTGCTATTTTCTTAATGCAACCACTGGTCATCATTATCACCATCCCGGGATCCAAACATTGATCTTCTGTCAAGGATACTAGTGGGACCGTTATCCGACTGACCGTTATACGAGAATTTTTTTTATTATTATTATTTTGAAAATATCCGTTACTCTGAATATTGTGGAGAACAGTTTTTGTTGGGGACTCAAACATTGTCGCCGCATCGATTTGTTGAAAATTGCTTATTGTATGGAATAACATAGTGGTTTCGAAAATTGCTTTCTTTGCGTGAAATATTATATTTATATCAGATAAAATTTAAGGATTATCACTCAATAGTACAAATGTTATATAAACTATACTGTAGCATTTATTTAGTCACAGTTTATAAAAGTAATAGCAATTTTATTAGGCCTACATCTTTTAAAATATATTACACAAATATTTTTAATCAAAAATTTAATTTACATGTAATGAACTGTTTACATTAAATTAATAAATATTTAATCTAGCGCATTTAGTGAGCTTGATATCACAAGCAGCGCGTAAGTACAACAGGAAATAATGTTTTTATTACATATTTTTTAAGTGTAATTTGGAAATGCTCAATACATATATAAAACAGTGTTAACTTTTTCACGCACAATCGTGTTAATTAAAATTAATTCTTAAAAAAAAAGTTTCTAATGTTTTTCATTAGGCCTATTAATAACACGTATTAGATTAATCGTTTTCTCGATGAAAAACATTCATACTTTTGCTTGGTACTGATTTTGAAGTTATGCGGGTCACTCTTATTCTCGATTTTTTCTTAAACTTCCCATTGTTTTTGCACTTTTACATTTTGTACTACTACTATTGAGCATGCAATAAAGCGTTTTAATTGGGTTCGAAAGTCCCTTTAAAAAAAAAGTTTAAATTGTTTTCATTTGAATTTTATTAATTATGAAATAAGGAACAAGGAACCAAGTGGCCGTCACAAGGAATGAATTGCGAAAATATATGGTCTATAAAATAAATCGTAAACACAAACCAAAATAAAAAAAAGTTCTACAAATTTTAATGAAATAGCTATAAAAAATTAAAAAATATTTAATAAATGTAAAAAAAGTATAGCTTATTTAATATTTGCTACAATTCAGTGATAAATCTTACGTTTTATTTGATATAAATCTAAATATTTCACGCAAAAAAAGCAATTTTCGAAATCGCTATCTTATTCCATAGAACAAATAATTTTCAAAAATTCGCTACGGCGACCAATTTTTCAGCCCCACAAAAAATTCTTTCACCAATAATATTCAAAATAACGTATATTTTAAAGAATATAATAAACACGCTGATAACGATGGGCACGCTATTCCCGTAACCATTAGGTCCCTACATAATTACCCGACCTCTTACTTGAAGCAACTCTTCAAAGATCTCGCCTAGTGGATATTGATCTTTCACAAGAGTATCAATCAACGTCCGTCTGTCTTTACTCCGCGTCATCTGTTTGATTTATGTCGCCAACATTGCCATTCCCATGCCTTCATAGACTTTTTTGAAATGTTTCAGTGTACAAAAATCAAAATTAGAGTTATTTTAGAACTTACAGCTGTCAAAACGCAGAATTTCGATTGCGCCTTGCTGATACGTATGAAATGTTCACAGTAACTCGAACACTTTTAATAACAAACTTTTACTACCTTACAGGAATTTTTATTCTTGAATTACTTTAAAATTCAATTCTTATGGAAATGCATACGATATTTTATCAGGTATATTAAAAACAAAATGGAGAGTAAGCCTAAATTTAAAAATTGTTTTTTTTCCAAAACGATTTATCAAAATTTGCTCAAATCACACTCATAGACAATGTTTACCAATATGGCAATTTATAAATGAAATTAGAGTAACCAATTTTAAATAGAAGAAATTTATAGCTTAAAATAATGTGGAATAAACGATAAACAATCATAATTGATTTCTGGTTTTATGTATTAAACTCGATTTTTTTTCAAATTGGGTTAGTTATCTTATGATTCTTCATAATATATTGTGTAACTAAAATTTGAAATAATCTATTTTTTATGTTTTTACACTTTTCATATTTCCAATTTATTATATTTAAGTTGTTTCTTATTTATTTTTACAGATAATAAGTTTTCAAACAGATTGATAATTTCATTTTCTCTCTCTCTCTCTCTCTCTCTCTCTCTCTCTCTCTCTCTCTCTCTCTCTCTCTCTCTCTCTCTCTCTCTCTCTCTCTCTCTATATATATATATATATATATATATATATATATATATATATATATATATATATATATATGAGGGAGGTTAAGTCAAAACGTTCCCGAAATTGATTAATGAAAATTTATTAAAAGTCTCTATAATATTTTAACCTTATTTTAATTCAACATACTCTCCTCCTGTATGTACACACTTCTTCCACCGTTCATATAATTGTTGGAAACACTCCTGAAAGCCAATGGAAATTTCATTTAGCCTCTTCGTCGCATTCTATCACCTCTTGCCAGTCATGAAAACGATATCCCTTCAATGGCAATTCCAGTCGTGAAAACAGATAAAAGTCCTGTAGTAAAAACATGGTGGCTTCACAAACATAAGAAAAACGTTAGTCTCCTGAAAGGAAATCAAAAACATCAAGAAAGGAAAACTTTCGCTTTAACAGTAACCGGGTAAAATTATAATATCACTAGATCGTAATTTACTACGAATTTATTTTTTACATTGAAAAAGTTAAGCATGCACTGTAGAAGGAGATCCTGAAACGGCTACGAAATGCAGTTAGATGAAAATGACATGAAAAATATGCAGGGAACGATTGAATTTTGTTGCATGACAATGTCCCGTCACATCGATCGCTGATGGTGAAACAATACTTTGCCAAGCACAATGTTACCACTCTGTAACATCCACCCTGTTCTCCCAACCTTGCACATCACCTGATTTTTTCCTGTTTCGATGACTTAAAATGACATCGTTTTGTTGATGCGAAAGTCGCCACCTGCACAATCTACAATTTAATTGCAATGGTCCGTTGGATGGGCGAACAACGCGGCTACGCGGTGAAAGCGTATTATCAAAATAGCGAAAATGTTTTGCAAATTCGACGTGCTTTCCGACGTCATTTTAACATACCGCGTAACCAGCCTGTTCCGTCAGATAATGCAATTCGAACATGTATAAACAACCACGAGTAAACGGTATCAACGTCTTAAAAGAGGCAGGAGTGTTTTCGAACACACGAAAACATCACTGCTGTTATACAGGCTATGGCTAGAAGTTCTCGCCTATCAGCTACACAACATGCTCTTCCCATTGGAATAAGTGACACATTTGGGGGGGTACCTGTTTTTGTTTTATAGGGACACCTAAAAACAAAAGTGTTTCAAGCAGATTCACCATTCAAGCCCTCAAACAACGAATTGTAGACGAGTTTGCGGCAATACCTGTCAAAATGCTGCGAGAGGTCATGCAAAACTTCCAAGCCAGGCTCCATTAATGCCTTAACTGCAATGGAGGACATTTGGTAGACGTAGTGTTCATAAAATAATATTTTTTCGTATTGTACCCATAATGGCTACACTTGTACTTTCAATTATTTACTAAAAAAACAATCAATTACTTTATTTAATCATCCCGTTTCACTAGACGACCCTGTATATATATGCATATGTATATGTATATATATATATATATATATATATATATATATATATATATATATATATATATATTGACATATCAAAAAAACACAGCGTCAAACAAAAGTACCACGGAAATGGAATTTAACACAGAAGTCAACCTGATAGTGAAGGTTACGAAGAACTTCACATTTTATTCATTTTCAATTCTTTAACAAACTTCAAACTCGAGTCTAACACACACACTTAGCAACACTGCACTTACGACTTCAACACTTTACACTCACACTTACATTTAGGGAGGCGATAATAACCTCAATGTGCTTTTCGTCTTAAAAAAAAAATTAAACTAAAGCAAAAATGGAAGGCAAGGATCGGAATTGGTCCATGTAGCGGCCAGATGACACCACTTACACACACACACACACACACACACACACACACACACACACACACACACACACACACACACACACACACACACACACACACACACACACACACACACACACACACACACACACACACACACACACACACACACACACACATATATATATATATATATATATATATATTTAATATTTTACAAAAATTAAATATATTAAAGGTGTTTCTTAAAGAACACGGGAACAGGAATTTGAAAGCAAGCTGATAAAAATTATTCCTGTTTTAATTCTTGAAAAACGGCAAATAACAATTTCCTGCCCTAATTGACATCGATAACAAAAATTACAACTAAGAAGAGGAAAGTAACAGGCTAACAACTTTCATACTTTTAAATTTTTAAGTTAAGGCAACCATCATAGCACAGTCAAACCTGATGATTTTAGAAAAGACTTAGTGATTGATGTGATTAAGAATTTATGTAAATATATTTTTATGTAAAACAGTTAATACTATAATGTGTATTAATGACTATTCTCCGAAATATTTGTTAGTGTAATTTATCGAAACTTACAACACGTGACACTGCGTGAAGCTATTTACTAATGCGGTGTTTAAAATATTTTGTTCCTATTAATTTAGAAATTCGTTACAATTTGAACCAAAGAAAACTTCGTTTCATCCATTAATCACAGCTAAAACGTGATAAAGAAAACAACTTGATGGATGGCCCTTGTCTATCAAAGAGAAAAACAAGATGCCCCAAGAATATAAATAGCTACATTCTCAATTTTGTTGCTAATGTATCCAAATATATATATATATATATATATATATATATATATATATATATATATATATATATATATATAGTTTGAACAAATTTTTTGAGTTTCCTGTAATAGATCAAACATTCACTTGTGAAATCGGCAAGAACTTTAAAAATGATTATAAATTTAACTAAACAGTCACTTAGTAAACATTAAATAATCACTACAAGCATCTATCTCGCTAATATGATGGAAGCGAATTTCCAAATTTCACATCACATAGAGGGTTTTAAAAATGACTCAACCCTACGGAGAAATAAGAAAGTCACTTTATTCGATGAATTAATTACAAAAACTCTTGAAAGTAGGCTGCATTATGCAATCCACAACGTTGCATGTTCTTAAACACACGTTGTAACGTTTGTTGAGAAATTGCAGCAACACATCGTTTGATTTCTAATTGTTAGTTGGGGATAATTGCAAAATGCGATAATTCTGTGGAAGATGAAACCATGGTTCGTCAGACCAAAACTAATTATTGAGCTCTTCTCTATCGGGCGTTACAGAGGACATGAACCACTGACAGAAAGTTTTACGTTTTACTCCGTCTTCAGGTAACCATTGCGAACATAAAAAGCTTGAGTAACCTATCATTGTTACATCTAATGCTGTTTGAACAAAAGCTTCCGTAACCTATCATTGTTACATCTAATAATGTTTGAACAAAAACTTGTGTAACCTATCATTCTTACATATAATACTGTTTGTCTGATACTGTTTGAACAAAAGCTTGTGTAACCTATCATTGTTACATCTGATACTGTTTGAACAAAAGCTTGCGTAACCTATCGTTGTTACATCTAATACTGTTTGAACAAACGCTTGTGTAACCTATCATTGTTACATCTGGTACTGTTTGAAACAATATATGTTTTAAAAAAAAAAAAAACTTTAATAGTAAACGATATGTGTTAAGTCTTTAGTTATATTTATATAACCTATAAATGCTTGCAGTGCCGTTGCCTGAACTTGCACACCTTCATAAGTTAGTGGGTTCGAGACGGCATTTACTGTCTTTAGTTTTTGAAACGTTAGCTTCTTATACCGCGTTGTGCACTTTGTATTTGTCACCGTGGAGTGATTCTGTTTTATCGAATGGGCTTACGAAGCGTAAGTAACGCGAGTAGGGGAAGTATTACACAGACCCTCCCCCCAGTTCCCAGCTCTTCTCCTTTCTTTCGTCTGCCGGTTCCGCCTTGAGTTGGTCGCGCGCATATGTATGTTTTGTGCCTGTATGTACATACAACGTGCATGCTTCTCTCTATCTTTTTCTTTTCTCTCTCTCTTTCTCTCCACTTTTCTTCTTCTCATGTTCTCGTCGCGAGCGCATGTAATGTTGGTGTGTACATTGTGTATAATGCCAGCAGCAACAGTTCAATGGTATACGGTTTATATTCAGTAATATCACGGGCGTTTGATTTTACTTTTCTTATATTCTCGATACGTTAAATATCTTATATTTATATTTTCTATATTCTCGAGACGTTTATATATATATATATATATATATATATATATATATATATATATATATATATATATAAGGTGTTAACGCTTCTGCTGACAGTCTTAATGACTGTGCCATTTTTTATTTCTGTTTAAAGTCGATTCCTGCTTCTCATTTAAGTGTAATTGATATAATACAAAAGTTGAATTAGAGTTACTACAATTGCAGTTTGTATGCAAGCAGTGATTTTCACATTTCTTAAGTCGTAAAGTGAAAAAACAAGTTAGGCAACTAACATAACACAGTCACTTGTACAACCTCTCACTACTGCTTGATATATTTGGAACAATAACTGCACAAAAATTACTTAAACAATAATAAAAAGTGTAAAATCGCAAGGACGTTTATTTTTGACAGGTTTGACATTAGTCGAGCCGCATATGATTTATAAGAGGCCCTGTGTTTGATGTGATAAAGCACCGGTTAGTCTGCTGTGTCTCTGAACTGTGACTAAAGGTTCTTCTTAGTTGGACGTTAATAGTATCCAGTCGTCCTCATTTGTGTAACTGGCATAAAATATGGATGTTACGCAAAAACAAATTTATAAAAGTTGTCTGCTGTGTCTCTGAACTGCGACTAAAGGTTCTTAGTTGGAGCCGCAGTTACTCTCGTTGCTTTTTTCCTTACGTTAATAGTATCCAGTCGTCCTCATTTGTGTAACTGGCATAAAATATGGACGTTACGCAAAAACAAATTTATAAGAGATTAATTTAAATTCTCTGATTCGCTCTGTTTTAAGGGTTTAAGAAAATCGGACACTATTTTTCATATGTTCAGTGTCAGTTAAAATAATAATAATTTTATTATTGTTCATGGTGATGGTTAAAGCACATTTAAAAAAATATAATTATGTAATTAAATACGTATATAAAAATGTAATATAATTAAGCATATATAACAAAACGTAATTATAAAGTCAACGATACAGCCGTGTAACGTGAATATTAATATATTTTAGAAGAATAACGCTTTATTAGAGGTGGGCAAAGTCGTTCTTTTTAAAAAAAACCGTTCTTTTTAAAACTCCGCTTTGAAGACGCTATTCTTTTAACGCATGGATAATAACACAATAATAATGTATGAAGTCTAATGACTTTGTTAGCAAATTTTCAGGGGAAATATTTCTTCCTTACATATTATAATTACATACAAAGTATGATTATATGTTTTTTGTAATTACTAAAATTATAAAAATACCGAAAAATTAAATTTTTTATTTTTCATAAACTAGGCTAACCTATTTGTTGAATAACTTATACCTCCTTTTAGCAATTCTTCATAATACGTTTTTATATTTGATACGAAATAAAGCAATTGTTACTTACATGTAAAAAAAAACAAAATTTTAAAACTTTAAGGAAAAATATACGTGTATAAACAAAGAAACTACTTAGTAATTATTAGTATTTAAAATTATAATTTGTTGTAATTTGTATGACAATAGTTTTGTTCGACAATACGCTACATAACCTATTCGATACACTGTAGAAACGAGTACGCCGATGCCAAATGCTCAGTACCAGCATACACTTACACAGTACGTATAACGAAGAACAAAGATTGAACGATCGAACGGATCCGGGTGTCAGTCTCGGTCTCTAAATGAGGAGGGGGTGGTGTTACATGCTGTTGTGTTGACTATTGGTAGTGGTGGGGATAGCGACGAACGAGGAACGATAAACTATGATTCGTTATTTTCAATATACCTATCCGTTGTTGCATGTAGTCTGTGCTGCTACCTATGTGACTGTGGGAGAACTAGTTGGAACAAAGATGTTTTTTACAATCGGTCTCATTCACGCCAGGTCCCTTCAAAGATCCTTTAACCTGTTCGTTCACGAATGACCCATCGGCCTGGTCAAGATTAATTCCAGTAGAATCCCGATTAACCGTATGTCACGGTACCGTTTGTGGGGACGGATGACAGAATACCATATGTAACTACACGTAATTTCGGGGATTGATAAAAATAACACTGTACTCTGTGTATAGCACAGAATGTTTTATTATTATTTTGGAAAATGTAGGGAAACCCTTAATTGTACATTTATCTATAATTACATAGTATACAAATTTAAATCCATAGGTCTGTAGTACAGTAACTTAATCGTATTTAATATTTTGACAAGTATCCACGTAACATATGCTACAATACCTTGCTCACCACTCACGTGACCGTTACGCGATCAACTTATACGCTGAATGGTATTATCGTAAATAGTGCGAGAGTATTTATCTTTCAATAGAAACATTCAAGCACTCTTTCTGAATTTGTTGACACTATATGAATTGTAGTCTTATTTCACTACATGATAGGATCGTTTTATATTTCGATTATTAATGTTTGCTTAGGGTTGCAATTACTGTCACCTGCAGTCTCCAATTCTTTAATTACGTGATATCCAGTTACAGCGTTTTGTTTTGTCTAGAAGTTTAATTTTATTATTTATTACAAATTATTTACAATGCAAAGTTGTTTAACATTATTAAATAAGAGAATTTACCTACCTTTCCTGATAGTTAATAGAAACTGACGGTTAAAATGTTGAAGGTAATAAGGCCCTATATATATATATATATATATATATATATATATATATATATATATATATATATATATATATATACGAGGTGTGGTCAGAAAGTAACGAGAATTTTTAAATTTCGCGGGGTTGGAGAGTCCGATTGTCAAACATTTTTTTTTATTATGTTGGTATACATGCCCTTGAGGTATGATAAAACTTTCAGCTGTTTTCATTGTTGACTTTGTCTGTGACAGCCACTAAGGTTAGACGTGTTTTTATGAGCTCGGCGATTTTAGTTTGTTAAAAGAAATGGATCAAAGAATTTGTATCAACTTTTGAGTAAAAAATGGAATAAAGTGTAACAAAGTGTGTGAAATATTAACAAAGGCCTATGGTTGGTTTCGTTTTAACAAGCTTCTAGGTTTTTTTTTTTTTAAGGCGAAAAGCACATTAAGGCTATCATCGCCTAAGTACTACTACTAGAGAAAAGAAACAACAGAGCGATAAAACGTAACATTACTTACAAACTAGATAAGAAGAATAAAATAAATAACTTAAAAACAAAACAATGTAAAGGTGGACTGTAAAGGGGTCCTAATTAAACAGGAAGATAATAAATATCTTGAAACAATAAAATTTCCTAAAACTAGTTAACAAGAATATAAACTATAAAGAATATATAAATACTAAGGAAAAATTAAATATATTGATATATATGCAAGAGTCTCAGGAAGGCCAAAACGAGATCAATGATCGCCGAATCGTCCCCCAAGATCGCCTGCATACAGTTTCCTAATCCATATATTGAACGTATGGTTCTCAAGCAATCGCAGTCTAACATCAAGTGTTTGACTGTGATGGTTTCTCCACAAAGTTGGCATATAGGTGGCTCCCCGCGTCCCATTAAAAAACCATGTGTCAACAACGAGTGACCAATGCGGAGGCGTGTAACGACAACCTCCTCCCTTCGACTTGTTCTTAGAGACGACCCCCAGGGGCGAACAGTATGTTTAATTACCCTCAATTTGTTATTGTCCAAGGCTGTCCATTCATCTTCCCAACGCATTCGAAGTAATTGTTTTATTTTGGAAAGATAGTCTGAACAAAATACACGGTGCGTGCTTGGCGGCAGCAGAGTTGCTTCCTTTGCTGCAATATCCGCTCTAGTGTTTCCAATTATCCGCAGTGTCCTGGTATCCAGCAAAATGTTACTCCAACACCTCGTAGTTCAAGGCTGCGAATACGGCACAAAATATCTTGAACTAGAGGATTTACCGAATACATATCCTGGATAGCCTGGAGTACACTTTTCGAATCGGAACACACAAGATAATGAGCAGAATTGGATACAACAGTGTCAAAGCCTTCAAGATAGAAAACAGTTCAGCAGTAAAGACACTACAAATTGAGGGTAATCCATACTTACACGTTTGCCCTAATGTGTAAAATGCACAACCGACTTTATATTCCAGTTTTGAACCATCTGTAAAAATAATTTCACTAGATGGGTTGGAATGTAGAATATGAAGGAACTGCTGACGATACACTACGTCAGGAGTGTTGTATTTTACGTAAGACGATAGTGATAAATCGACTGTCGGCATGGTAATAGTCCACGGAGGAATAAGACATTGGGACCTTACAAACATTGGGGGCAGTTCAATATCTAAGTCATCAAAAATACGGGAAGTTCTAATACCAAGAGGAGCAGTAGCATTCGGTCGAGTTTCATACTGTCGCACCAATTGATTTTTGAAAACTGTATTAAAAGCAGGGTGCCATGGTTTAGATGATAAATTGCTTACATAAGTTAACTGTAGTTTCTGTCTCCGTCGAGAGAGTGAAGGTTCCCCAGACTCGGCTAGAATGCTTACAACGGGACTAGAACGGAAGGCTCCAGAGACGAGTCGTATTGCAGAGTGATGGACTGGGTCTATTTTTTTAATACGGATAGTCGTGCAGACGAATATACAATGTTGCCATAATCAATTCGCGAACGAATCACCGCACGGTAAAACATCATCATACATGTTCTATCAGCGCCCCATCGAGAACCACTAAGCACCCTCAACATATCGAGAATTTTGTTACATCGTAACTTTAAATCACGCAAATGAGGGTTCCATGATAGTCTTTGGTCAAATATTAACCCCAAAAATCGAACAGATGGAATGGTCCGAATTTTTGTACCATCGAGAAATATTGAAGGAGTTCGGATCTGTCGACGGCGACTGAAGGCAATACATTGAGTTTTAGCGGCAGAAAATTTAAACCCAGTAGAATTCGTCCATGACTGCAATCTATTTACTGTAAGCTGAAGTGTTCTTTCAGCTGTGGCCAAACTTCTAGCACCAACATAAATTGCAAAGTCATCCACAAATAGAGAACAGCGAACAGGAGACCGCACATTAGTAGTTATACTATTGATAGCAACGGCAAACAAGGTCACACTAAGTACACTTCCCTGCGGGACGCCACTCTCTAACCGAAAACGATCTGACAATGTAGATCCAAGGCGTACTCTGAAATTCTGTTTGAGAGAAAATTTTTAATAAAACCTAGTATATTACCTTATATACCCCATGATTTTAATGTATTTAGTATTCCTCTTCTCCAAGCCATATCATATGCCTTCTCTAGGTCAAAGAATATTGCAACGAGTGTTTGACGTAACACTCGTCCTATTCTAATAAAACTAACTGGATTGCAGATTCTAATAAAACTAACTGATCGATGGAAGATCGCCCTTGCCTAAAACCGCACTGGTCCTTAGTGAGTAAATTATTATTTTCTAAATACCAAACAAGACGGCGATTTACCATTTTCTCCACTAGCTTGCATAACACACTAGTAAGAGAAATAGAGCGGTAGCTGTTTGGATCAGTTTTATCTTTGCCTGGCTTAAGAATAGGAATCACTGTTGCTTCCAACCAAACATCAGGGAAAGAGTGTTCCTCAAACATACGATTGTATATCTTCAGGAGGGAAATCCTCCCCGATGTTGGAAGATTTTTAATCATGGAATATACAAGGTTATCAGGGCCTGGTGCAGAATCTGAAGAGTGTGACAGTGCAGATTCCAGCTCTTCTATTGAGAAGAGCGCGTTCAAAGGAGAAACAGACGTACCAACGACGAATGGCATTGCTTCTTGGGTATTTTTGAAAAGACAAAAACCATTGCTATAGGAAGTAGACGAAGAATAATCTGCAAAATATAAACCCAATGTATTAACAATATCTCGAGGATCAAAACTTATTATTCCATTCCGTTGTTTGATGCCCATCAAGGGAGTTGATGGAGATGAACCAGAAACGGAACGGAGTTTCTTCCAAACAGTTGATACTGGTGTTGTTCTTGATATTGTGTTAATATACTGGGTCCAAGAATTTTTTCTACTTTGTCTAAATATTCTACGAGCTCTAGCTCGGAGAATTTTATACCTCTCAAGATTTTCATTCGTCGGTCGTCTATTGAACCTTCTTAGAGCTCGTCTACGTAAAAGCATTCGGTAAAGAGGATTCGGTAAATCCTCTAGTTCAAGATATTTTGTGCCGTATTCGCAGCCTTGAACTACGAGGTGTTGGAGTAACATTTTGCTGGATACTTACAGTCCTCAGTCCACCAAGGAACGGGGGGACGAGATTGATGAGTCGAGGTTTGAGGAATAGTTTTATGTGCTACATCTAAAATATTTTCAGTTAAAGTTTGTACTATTTCATTAATAGAGATGACATAGAGATTATGAATCTTCAATGTCAGGTGATACAAATTGCTCTGTGAAATCCACCCATTGTGCCTTTTGTAGAATCCACCGCGGAGGGCGTTGATTCGGACGGTGGAATGTACAAAACGAAACATTAATCGGAGTATGATCGCTGCCGTAAAGATCAGACATCGCCGACCATTCGAACTTCGTTGCCAAAATTGGACTGCAAAAGGTCAAATCAACGACTGTCCAACCACCTGTAGAAGACGATAAGTGTGTTGGGGAACCATTATTTAAAAGACATAGATCTAATGTAGTCCTTATATTGTCAATTCGGTTTCCTCGTGAGTTACAAGTAGTAGAGCCCCACGATGTGTGGTGAGCATTAAAATCACCCATCAATAGAAAGGGGACAGGTAACTGAATTAATAAGTTAACTAAGTCGTAGTTTTGGAAGGCATAGCTAGGCGGTAAATAAATGCAACATATGGTAAGTTTAAATGGTACGGTAATCTGAACTGCGACAGCTTGTAAAGGAGTTATTATGTCCACAGGAACGGCATCAATAGAGTCACGAGCGAGTATGGCTACCCCACCCTTCGCTCGTTCTTCCGTTATAAAGTCGTCCCTGACAAGAATACCCCCTTAATTTGAAAGTGTGCGATTGGTGAAAGTGCGTCTCTTGAAGGCAAATGAATAATGGAGACGTATCTCGTACAAGAAGTTTTAAATCTTCAATATGACTTTTGGCTCCGTTAATGTTCCACTGTATCACATTGTTGTAAATGGAAGACGTTGACATTGAAAATGAATACTTTAGTTCATGATAGGATTCATATTTTCAATAGAGCATGCTTTAGATTGGTCAGAATCAACAGACAGAGAGTCACAACTAATGTCAGACTCTGATGATTTTTTGGTTTTGTTTACAAGAGGTTTAGTACTAGAACCTCCTTTAAAAGTTTTTTCATTTTTTTTAACAAGGTTTTTTCCTATAGTCGAATTTTTATTTTTAGGTCCAACAGTCGGTGGACAAGTGTTTGATTTTTTTTTAAAAGTATTCCAGTCCTGGATTGGTTTTTTTGTCAAGAGGCTTCAACACTTGCGACGTTGTCATTCGTGGCTTGGTCACTGGAAATTTAAGCTCTTTTTTAAAAGTAGGCTCAGGAGTTACTTTTACAGGAGAAAGCAAAGTAGGGCCTTCCTTCACAACCGGAACCGAAATTTGTGCGACATTGGACGTTAACAACGCTAACAACTGAGCAACTTGATCAGTCAAAACTTTTACAGTTTTGGTTAGCTCATCACAATTCACGCAAGACATTTTTTGATTGGCTGTAGCAGAAGCAAACGATTTTCCACTTATAAGAGGCTTAGAGCTTTTATGGATCTTCTTGGCTTCAGAAAAGGATACCTTATCTTTGGCCATTATTGTAAGAATAGATTTTTCTTCTACAAACTTGGGGCAGATCGGAGATCGAGCGGGATGATCACCGCCACAATTCACACATTTCGGGCTAACTTGACAACCTGCACCAGAATGACCTTGAATACCGCAATTTCCGCAAACCTCAGGCTTCGTGCACGACGAACTCATATGACCGAAGCCTTGACATTTAAAACAACGCCTTGGATTCGGAACATATGGCCTCACCGACAGCCTTTGATAACCAGCATAGATATGATCAGGTATTTTAGGTTTTCCACATGTCAAGATCAAGGAGGTTGTGGGGATTTTTTGTCCCTTTTCCATTCGCATTATCCTGCAAACATCAATTACAGCTTCTGAAGTCAACTCCGTCTTAATTTCACTTAGATCTACATGTAAAAGATCTCGGCAACTTATGACACCTTTTGCAAAATTTAAGGTTCTGTGGGGTTCCACAGATACCTTGACTGTTTCAAAGAAGGAAGTCATTTTTAATAGCGACTGGGTCTGTTTATAGCTGTTTGTTTGTACAAGTAAAGTCCCGTTTTGTAGTTTCTTGATAGAATCTACGGAGCCTGCCCTACCAACAATGGCTTTATTAATTAAAAAGGGCGAGACTTTGGACAAATCCGCTCCTTCCGTTGCATTTTTGACAATTAAGAATCTCGGAGAAGGTAACGTAAAGTTACCATCTCCTTGAACATTTGGTGTAGTTTCTTTTCCTTGTGCTGCATTAACATCACTTTCTACAGACTCGTTTGACAAGGTCAAATGATGCCTCTTTAAACTCATTTTGGCGTTTTGTTTGTTATTTTCCATAGTTAGTTTGCCGAGCGATTCATGAATGAAGATTTTTCGAACAACTGGCACAGGGTGCACCCAAACGACCACCAGCAGCCCAGGATACTCGAACTAAAGCGAGAATCCCTAATAAAAAAAATAATTGGGGGGACCTCCAGATATCCTGGAGCCGAAATACATGGTCTGTCAGCACTCCAAAATATTTTAGGAATGGGTTCCGGTACATAGTTACGGTTCCCCAAACCCAAGTACCACTGGCAGCCGCCCTCTATGTACTCACAGAATGCAACCATTTGTTTCGATAGACCCAGCTATGGGCTCCGACACCCATAACTCAACATTCATGCGCTTGCCAAGCGCCTATAGGCTGCTCGGCTCCAGAACCTGTCCCATCAGAGGTCCTCGGCAGTGCTAGGCACACATCAGGTTCCACATACTTGGCCCCGCCAAAGGAAACCAAGCAGAATCGCCACTCCCAGACATAACGGAACAAGCACAGCAAATCCCTAAATGTACGTGTGAGTGTGAAGTGTTTACATCGTAAGTGTAGTGCTGTAAGTGTAAGTGTCTGCTAGACTCGGGTGCCGCGAGGTTCGTCTAGGTCCTCTCACTAGGTGCAGCTAGTCTGCACCCCCCTGCGGGTGTGTATGTGTTTGTGTGAGAGAGTGTGTTTGTGGATGTTGTGTGTTGTGTGTATGTGGAGTAAATGAGTGAGAGTAGAATGAGCTAGAGGTATGGTGGGGTCGCTAAACCCATCAGCTGCTCACTTCAGCTGCCTCCGCCGGCCAAGCTTCTAGATAAATAGGTGACAAACACAAACTGGTTATCGCCTATTTGAAACAAAATAGCAGACATTAAAAATGTCTAATTTATTTTTCTATTACGTTATTTTTCTATTCCTTGTTCGCCTTTTTCCTGTAAAACGGTATGATGAGAGTTTCAAAATAAATTTGCACGTGACTTCCCCGTATGGTGCAAATGTGCAATAAGACTGGGTTAAAAAAATCATGTACGCGGTTTAAAAAGGATTATTTCTGAAACATAAAAATCACGGTGGTTTTACACGTTTCGACAGCTTTTCGCAAGAAAACGTTTACACATTTTATAAGAAACGTACTGTTTAAAAGTAAATAAACCTTTATTATGAATTCTAGGTGAGAATTTACTTTTTTTCGATTCACTCCCAACCTGAAATTTTCTCTGATTAAATTTTGTAGCCTGCACTCACTTAAATTATGAACATATAAATATTTGTGGAAAATTTGATTTATCAAAATTTAATATTTTTCGAAACTAGTTTGTTTTGGGGATAACGAACAATAATTTTTGTTTGCATAATTTTAAACAATTGATTAATTTTAAGCGCGAACGAACGAGCGCGCGCGCACACACACACATACACACACATACACACACACATGTGCAATAAGACTGGGTTAAAAAATCATGTACGCGGTTTAAAAAGGATTATTTCTGAAACATAAAAATCACGGTGGTTTTACACGTTTCGACAGCTTTTCGCAAGAAAACGTTTACACATTTTATAAGAAACGTACTGTTTAAAAGTAAATAATACTTTATTATGAATTCTAGGTGAGAATTTACTTTTTTTCGATTCACTCCCAACCTGAAATTTTCTCTGATTAAATTTTGTAGCCTGCACTCACTTAAATTATGAACATATAAATATTTGTGGAAAATTTGATTTATCAAAATTTAATATTTTTCGAAACTAGTTTGTTTTGGGGATAACGAGCAATAATTTTTGTTTGCATAATTTTAAACAATTGATTAATTTTAAGCGCGAACGAACGAGCGCGCGCGCACACACACACACACACACACACACACACACACACACACACACACACACACACACACACACACACACACACACACACATATATATATATATATATATATATATATACATATATATATATATATATATATATATATCTTTTATTAATCAGTTACATTTTCTTTACAGTAGGCCAACACTTATAAATATTAATCAATTTCTAGTGAGGAAAATTCTGCTGTGTCTAATTATTCAAATTCAAGATTTTACTACAAGAATTTTTTTTTTGTAAGCACAGAAATAAACTACTTTCTATCGACATCAGTATTACCCCAAAGATACGGTTGTTGAATACATGTGAAACCTCTGAAATCAATGACCTGTTAAGTGGAACGACAAAACTATAATCAATTAGACGGATTTGTCAGCTGAAATTAATTTGCTAAAGTCCAGCGTTCATTGGGCGACATCTTGATCCCAATAAAAAAGCCATAATATTTTCTTTAGTTTTGTCGATTAGTGTGAGAGAGTATTCAAATTATTAACCCTTCATTTTTCACAGAAAAACTATGATATAATTTAGACGGTAACATAAGCAAAAAGCCGCAATATTGCCATTACTTTTAGCGATTAGTGCGGTAGGATATTCAAGTTATGGACAATTTATTTTCACTAAAAAACTATGATTTTGTTTTTAAAGGTTATATAAACAAAAATACGTAATATTGCCGATGGTTTTGTCGATTAGTGCGACAGTCCATATTATATATGTGGACCCTTTATTTATCACAGAAAAACAGTGATTTCATTTAAACGGTTATGTCAAAAAAATGCTGTAATATTGTCATTGGTTTTCTTCGAATTAATATAACTCAAAGTATGGTAGTTAAGAAAATAAATGAGGACTTTTACTTCCATTGACGCAGGCTACTCTGAAACCGAAAACAGTTTTGATTGTCATGAAACTCGTTATAATCGACGCCATTACCGTTAACTTTCATCACATATCTGCAAGCAGTTCTTCAGTTAGAATAATCTAAAAGTGCTACGAAACAACGTTATTTCACTTAATTAAAACATTCAAATTATGCAAAGATGTCAAGTATCGAGTGACGGTGAAAATGACAGATGTGATATCGCTGGTACGAGCGGCGAAGTCGGGTTTCTATCGGCGCGACAGAGGTGACATAGAGAGTGGTGAGTCATCACGGGTACGAGCGGCGAAGTCGGGCTTCTATCGGCGCGACAGAGGTGACATAGAGAGTGGTGAGTCATCACGGGTACGAGTGGCGAAGTCGGGCTTCTATTAGAGTGGTGGCGCGACAGAGGTGACATAGAGAGTGGTGAGTCATCACGGGTACGAGTGGCGAAGTCGGGCTTCTATCGGCGCGACAGAGGTGACATAGAGAGTGGTGAGTCATCACGGGTACGAGTGGCGAAGATAGGCTTCTATCAGAGTGGTGGCGCGACAGAGGTGACATAGAGAGTGGTGAGTCATCACGGGTACGAGTGGCGAAGTCGGGCTTCTATTAGAGTGGTGGCGCGACAGAGGTGACATAGAGAGTGGTGAGTCATCACGGGTACGAGTGGCGAAGTCGGGCTTCTATTAGAGTGGTGGCGCGACAGAGGTGACATAGAGTGGTGAGTCATCACGGGTACGAGTGGCGAAGTCGGGCTTCTATTAGAGTGGTGGCGCGACAGAGGTGACATAGAGAGTGGTGAGTCATCACGGGTACGAGTACGAGTGGCGAAGTCGGGCTTCTATCAGAGTGGTGGCGCGACAGAGGTGACATAGAGAGTGGTGAGTCATCACGGGTACGAGTGGCGAAGATAGGCTTCTATCAGAGTGGTGGCGCGACAGAGGTGACATAGAGAGTGGTGAGTCATCACGGGTACGAGTGGCGAAGTCGGGCTTCTATCAGAGTGGTGGCGCGACAGAGGTGACATAGAGAGTGGTGAGTCATCACGGGTACGAGTGGCGAAGATAGGCTTCTATCAGAGTGGTGGCGCGACAGAGGTGACATAGAGAGTGGTGAGTCATCACGGGTACGAGTGGCGAAGATAGGCTTCTATCAGAGTGGTGGCGCGACAGAGGTGACAGTGGTGAGTCATCACGGAGTCATCACGGGCTTCTATCAGAGTGGCGACAGAGGTGACATAGAGAGTGGTGAGTCATCACGGGTACTATCTATTAGAGTGGTGGCGCGACAGAGGTGACATAGAGAGTGGTGAGTCATCACGGGTACGAGTGGCGAAGATAGGCTTCTATTAGAGTGGTGGCGCGACAGAGGTGACATAGAGAGTGGTGAGTCATCACGGGTACGAGTGGCGAAGTCGGGCTTCTATTAGAGTGGTGGCGCGACAGAGGTGACATAGAGAGTGGTGAGTCATCACGGGTACGAGTGGCGAAGTCGGGCTTCTATTAGAGTGGTGGCGCGACAGAGGTGACATAGAGAGTGGTGAGTCATCACGGGTACGAGTGGCAAAGTCGGGCTTCTATTAGAGTGGTGGCGCGACAGAGGTGACATAGAGAGTGGTGAGTCATCACGGGTACGAGTGGCGAAGATAGGCTTCTATCAGAGTGGTGGCGCGACAGAGGTGACATAGAGAGTGGTGAGTCATCACGAAGTCGGGCTTCTATTAGAGTGGTAGCGCGACAGAGGTGACATAGAGAGTGGTGAGGCGAGTGGCGAAGATAGGCTTCTATCAGAGTGGTGGCGCGACAGAGGTGACATAGAGAGTGGTGAGTCATCACGGGTACGAGTGGCGAAGATAGGCTTCTATCAGAGTGGTGGCGCGACAGAGGTGACATAGAGAGTGGTGAGTCATCACGGGTACGAGTGGCGAAGATAGGCTTCTATTAGAGTGGTGGCGCGACAGAGGTGACATAGAGAGTGGTGAGTCATCACGGGTACGAGTGGCGAAGTCGGGCTTCTATTAGAGTGGTGGCGCGACAGAGGTGACATAGAGAGTGGTGAGTCATCACGGGTACGAGTGGCGAAGTCGGGCTTCTATTAGAGTGGTGGCGCGACAGAGGTGACATAGAGAGTGGTGAGTCATCACGGGTACGAGTGGCGAAGTCGGGCTTCTATTAGAGTGGTGGCGCGACAGAGGTGACATAGAGAGTGGTGAGTCATCACGGGGTACGAGTGGCGAAGTCGGGCTTCTATTAGAGTGGTGGCGCGACAGAGGTGACATAGAGAGTGGTGAGTCATCACGGGTACGAGTGGCGAAGTCGGGCTTCTATTAGAGTGGTGGCGCGACAGAGGTGACATAGAGAGTGGTGAGTCATCACGGGTACGAGTGGCGAAGATAGGCTTCTATCAGAGTGGTGGCGCGACAGAGGTGACATAGAGAGTGGTGAGTCATCACGGGTACGAGTGGCGAAGTCGGGCTTCTATTAGAGTGGTGGCGCGACAGAGGTGACATAGAGAGTGGTGAGTCATCACGGGTACGAGTGGCGAAGTCGGGCTTCTATTAGAGTGGTGGCGCGACAGAGGTGACATAGAGAGTGGTGAGTCATCACGGGTACGAGTGGCGAAGTCGGGCTTCTATTAGAGTGGTGGCGCGACAGAGGTGACATAGAGAGTGGTGAGTCATCACGGGTACGAGTGGCGAAGTCGGGCTTCTATTAGAGTGGTGGCGCGACAGAGGTGACATAGAGAGTGGTGAGTCATCACGGGTACGAGTGGCGAAGTCGGGCTTCTATTAGAGTGGTGGCGCGACAGAGGTGACATAGAGAGTGGTGAGTCATCACGGGTACGAGTGGCGAAGTCGGGCTTCTATTAGAGTGGTGGCGCGACAGAGGTGACATAGAGAGTGGTGAGTCATCACGGGTACGAGTGGCGAAGTCGGGCTTCTATTAGAGTGGTGGCGCGATAGAGAGTCATCACGGGTACGAGTGGCGAAGATAGGCTTCTATCAGAGTGGTGGCGCGACAGAGGTGACATAGAGAGTGGTGAGTCATCACGGGTACGAGTGGCGAAGATAGGCTTCTATCAGAGTGGTGGCGCGACAGAGGTGACATAGAGAGTGGTGAGTCATCACGGGTACGAGCGGCGAAGTCGGGCTTCTATCGGCGCGACAGAGGTGACATAGAGAGTGGTGAGATATCACGGGTACGAGTGGCGAAGTCGGGCTTGTATCAGCGTGGTGGGGCGACGGAGATGACATCAAGAGTTGTGGGTCACTGGGGGTACGAGTGGCGAAGTGGGGCTAATATTAAGGTTTCATCGTAGTTGGCAAAAAAGTAATGATCTAATTTTTTAATATCAATTCATAAAATCTTAAATAATTATGTATCATATTAAGGGAGTTGAAGCCAAGTTTAAATCAAATTGGACCATATTTGCATGCGAGGCTAGTAAAACACACACACACACACATACGCGCGCGCGTGTGTGTGTGCAATTTTGGTGATATAGTTATCATTATGTTTTTTGTTACTGTATTTCAGCATCTTTTAAATAATACAAGTAGAATAAGAACAACTATGAACTTCAATACTTTTTTGTCATATTTGTACGTTCTGTTATTACGTCTGTTTTTTTTTTTTTTTTAATTCTATTATGTATTTTGTCGACGCGTTAAATCAAGTTTTCATTATTCCAATTTTCAAAATACGTTTCCTGTATATTTTGATTTAGACAAAACACAAATTACCTTATCATCTGCAGTGCAATAAACCGTTAACGGTTTTCATTGTTCCCCGTATTATTCAGGATCATCGGCTGTTGATATATATTTCCTAACAACATCTGTAATTGATTTATTCATCTCACTTTTGTTGTCTTGAATTTATTTTACGCGTCGTTTGAAATTTATAATTTATTTATTTAATTTCTCCATTCAATTCACGAATAAAATAATTTTCTTCTTGTTGTTATTATTATGTATTTTTATGAATTACGCATTATTTTGTGACGAACACTAATGTTTTATATACATATAAGGTGGAAAATCTGTACAATTGGATCTTTGAATGTTTAGTAAATTGAAGATATAAAACACCTATGAACTAGAAGTAGAATTACTCGTCTAAAAATAATGTTAAAAAACGCAAGGTAGTAGTCTGAAATGGCCAACATTGAGTCAATAACGAAACACTACATTAGGCACTGTTACTGTTTGACAGTTGCTCCGGCATAAGCTTTGGGGCAAAATCCTTAGAAATTAAATTACCTACAACTTTATAATTTAACATTTTTTCGAATATCTTAACGTTTTCATGTAAAAAGTACAACACGTTTACACTGTACCATAGGATGCGTATTCAACTAGTGCTTTATACTTTAAGATATAATTAATACATTTTAGCTGATGGGCTTTCAGACGTATGGTAGCTTAGGGAATACGTTTCCTGTTAATCCGCTGGTTGAGTGTTGCTTGATTATACATAATAAGAAAATTGAATATTATTTTATAGTCAGTACAAAATTGTTTAATTTCAATAAACAATCAATTGTTTTATCAATGTGCTATGTACTTTTGTATCATTAATTTTGCTTTTATAGCAATTCAAAATTCGACATTTAAATCTTTATTACGATTTTTAAAACTCCTTCAAATTCAGCTTTACTTTTTCACTACTGAATAATAAAAAGATACAATTCTAAAATAGTTTCATATATTATTATGTCAGGCATTCCGATTATCAGTTTCCAAAAATGTGGACCTGAGTTATTAAAACTACATATATTGCTTACCTGCAGTTTCGTCAGAACACCAAGAAACTTAACGCCTCTTACCCTTTACATTTTAAGTCTTTACAATAAAATAAAATCGACTTAAAACCAATGAAAGGTTTGCAAACAAAACTTATAGAAGCGATAGAAAGCATCCCCCTTAGAGTGTATTACAACACCCAAAATTCAACGGTTGGCCTGCCTTTGCATTACCGGCTGTGTTTACACGACACCAACGCCGACTATGGAGATCATTTTTGGGTTCCCCCCCACTGATCTTTACGTCATTAGGGAGGCACATATAGACTGCATAAAGGTGGTGCCTGGCTAGCCTCTAATTTTTGGCATGTTAGAATCAAAGAAAAGATCAGTGACCGGATGTTAACGATGACAAGGTGGTCAAACGACACATGGTTTCTACACCCCTTGATGTCAGCTTGACTTTTGAGGTCGTGAGTTGGGAAACTCTGAAGATTCAGTATGGTATAAGGATGGCTACGAAACAAAGACAGGCACTGGTGCTGATGTGTACTGCTTGAAACAGGGGCTGAAGAAAGTTCACTCTGGGACAGTACGCAACAGTTTTCCAGGCTGAAGTAATGGCCATTAATGACTGTGTTCGACAGAATTTGAAACAGGTCTTCAAGCAAGCTCGTATTAATATTTATAATGATAATCAGAGAGCAATATATGCACTTGCAGGTCATATAATTCGGTCCAAACTGGACTGGAACTTTCGGGAGAACCTCAGCGCTGTGTCTCTGGGTAACCGGGTTACTCTTCACTAGGTTCCGAGGCGTAAGGATGTTATGTTGAGGGTAATAATGAGCCAGGCCGACTGGCTGGACTGGGATATGCATCTGCGTATATCGGACCTGAGACGGCTTTAGGTATTTCTTTGCCGTTTGCCAGTTATATATTATTAGGTGGATTAACTATCAGTACCAGGCAAGATGGGATAACCTTTATTTAAATCCCCATCATGAGGCTCATTACAGAGCACTGTGGTTTGAGAGTGCACATGGACAGGATACCACGGAGAAACCGTATGTAAGTTGGCTAAAATGAGGAGGAAACTGCAGGACACATAATTCTTGATTGTGAGGCTCTTGCTAGTAGCAAGCTAAGGGGTTTTGGTTTTAATGACACTAAAATCTCCTGCAGAATGAGCATTATTGCAACTTATTAAGAACACTAATCTGGTGAACTAGTTTTCAAGAGGTTTACTTGCACAATAGCTCAGTCGATTGCAGTGAATGGAGTTGTATTATCCCTTCCCCTAGGTTTGAATCTAATTAAAGTCTCATTAAACAAAATTTTATAAATTTAAAGAGATTATTGGTATTATATAAAATAAATTATAAATTTGAACAAGTTGGCAATTCAAAAATTAAATTGACATAGGTAGTAGTATAAATATTAAAATTTATATTAATGAATTGTAGAGATATCAGCAATCTATCTCTACAGCAGAAAGCAGTGTACTGTTTTACAGGTTATGTTCGTTTTGAGTTCAGTTAAATGAATGAAAAGTTCATTATCATCAAAGGCCTTTCTTTTCTATTCTGTAAATTATTCTCTTCATAAACATCATTTTGTGTAATAAATTGGAGTCTAAATGGTTGCAGTTTAAATTAAACAATATTTTTTCATAAGAAATTTAATGTTATAATCAGAAGAACAATTCTACAGAATCCAAGAATTAAATTTTAATTCCTAACTGAGGAAATTCCAATTAAGAACTTCGCAACCCAGATTAGTTTCGCCTTTAAGTGCCGTGTTATTATCCTTGCCAGCGCAGGAGACTTCCAGTTTGTTTAATATACAAAGTGCAAACCACTACAAGTGTCAGAGAACTGTTACTTGCAATTAGAGTTGGTTAATACTCCAGATCGTATTATTTGTTATTTTTTCAAATATAAATATAATCTAATTATATGTTAAACTTTGTTTTCTAATGTCAAATTTTCAAAATATATTGATGAAGAATACGTAACGAATCGTCATAGCTGTCAAAGCGTCGTCTTCCAAAATCACATTTTAAGTTCAGAAACAAGTGAAAATCAAGAGCGAGATCGGGGATGATCGAACTACTCCCAACCTAATTCTTGAATAAAGTTTTGAGTGACACCACCAGAATAGGGACGTGCGTTGACCAACACGCCCTGACTTGTTACAATGCCCTGACTAAGCACTCCGCGTCTTTTGTTCTGAATTTCGTGCCGACGTTTTCTCAATGTTTCACAATATTGTTGCGCACTGGTGGTTCATCTAAGAAAAAATCAACCGAATGCCGTTTCTGTCACAGAGCACAGAGCACATGATTTTTCGTGCTGACAACGTTGTTTTCAATGTTTGTTTTTTAAGGGATAGTGAGCGCTTCCATTCCATCCACTGTTGTTTAGACTCTGGAGTGGCATGACAAACCCTAGTTTCATCACTAGTCACTGTTCTGTTTAAGAATTCATTTCCTTCATCATTGTATCGGATAAGAAAAGTCAATGCACTACCAAGTCGCTTCTTTTTGTGGCCATCCTTAAGCATTTTTGGAACCCAACAGGAACACAGTTTGCGATAATTTAATAGTTTTGTAGCAATTTTATGCAAAACAGTTTTTTAAATTTGTGGAAACTCATGCGACAGCATTCTTATTGTGAAAGCATTCTTATATTCTTCTGTTCGTACGATTCACATTTTCAAGCAGTTGATCAGTCACAACAGAAGGCCGCTCACTGTGTGCTTCGTAATGAACATTGGTTCGACCTTTACTGATAGCCTAACCCTCTTTCTCATCATGCCATCACTCATTAAATTTTCACCATAAGTCTGTACAAGTTGGCGATGAATTTCAGCAGGCTTCGTATTCCTGGCATTCAAAAGCACGTTACCTACTTTCGCTTGGTACTGATTTTGAGGTTATGCGGGTCACTTTTATTTCGATTTTTTCTTAAACTTCCCATTGTTTCTTCACTTTTATATTTTGTACTACTAATATTGAGCATGCAAAAAGCGTTTTAGTTAAGTTCTTTTTAAAAAAAGTTTAAATTTTTTCATTTGAAATTTATTAATTATGAAATAAGGAACAAGGAACCAAATGGCCGTCACAAGGAATGAATCGCGAAAAAAGATGGTCTTTAAAATAAATCGTAAACATAAACTAAAATGAAAAAAAGTTTAACAAATTTTAATGAAATAAAAATAACTTTTACAAAATATTTAATAGAAGTAAAAAAGTATAGCTTATGTAATATTTGCTAATGTTCAGTGATAAATATTACGTTTTATCTGATATAAATCTAAATATTTCTCGCAAAGGAAGCCACTTTCAAAATCGCTATCTTATTAAATAGAACGTAATTTTCAAAATTTCGCTACGGTTCAAAAACGTATTACAGAACGCATTTCACAGACGGCGTAATCAGAAATTGTCTTAAACATTTTGAACGAACACTAACGAATGTAAACACAACACAATCCAGCCGTGATTGCGTCAGTTGTTATACAAAGAATCAAAGAGACGAACACGCATGCGCGGAACACCATCGCTAGCGATGCGGCGGCAGTAGAACGAAACGGTACTTACTGTCCAGACTTGCATCGAATAAATACTAGAGATGGGTAAGAAAACACCAAACTGTTAAAACAAACTGTTTTTCTATATACGAAAAACAAACTGCTTTTCCAAACGAAAACAAGCAGTTTGAATTGGACTGGATCGTGATTTGTTAAACAAAGAACAGCAGTTTGGACTTCCCCACCACCTACGTTCTATTCGAACGTTGCCGCAAGCGCTAAAACTAATTTTACTGCTATTTTCCTGCTAAACTGTTTTCCAGCAAACAGTGCAAACACCTTTTCTTTAACCTGCTATACTTTTTCCCTCTATTTCAAAGTTTCTTGTTGCAATGTAGTGAAGTAAGAACTGTTTGGGCGTTGTCAAAGTTTATCTCTATTTTGTTGCGAGTTGTTTGAAAGTTTTAAATGTAAAATTTGTTGTTCAAACATTTTTTAAACTGTAAAAACAGCCATAATTTTATTTTATATTAGTTTTTCTCCGTAGTTTACTTTGTGTTTAGAAATTTAAAAATATTTAGTGGACAATTTTGAAAGTTTTCTTTTACTTTTTTTATGTTTTTAGAATTAAGTGCATAGTTTTTAATAGCTTATTGGATTTGTGGACTTTTAAAATTCACAATATCTACTTTTGTATATATCTTTAATAATTTTAGGTTATTTTAGGTTAATGACCTATCATTAACCTATAATAACCTAATGTTAATAACATATAATTTTGTAACTATATAGAGCCAATTTTATTTAAACATATTGGGCTTATGTTCTTATTACTATATTTTACTTATTACCTTAATAATATTACTTAATTAATAATATTACTTATTATATAATAATAATAATAATAATTAATAATATTACTTATTAATAATAATATTACTTTTTTCAGTGTTGAAAAATGAAAACCTACTTTCTCCCAAATAAAAATATGACAGTAACATCTCACATTTTGTAAATACATAACCTAATTTTATTTATACGTATTTTTTATATTTATTATCAATCATCGATATTTTTTAATCGACTAAAAATATTATAAATTGTTGGCATTTCAGTAAATATGCAAAGGCTATTTAATTTTTAAGTAAAAAAAAAGAGTGCTTCTATTAGAAATTTATTGCATTTTGTAAATATAAAATGGCATACATATATATTACGTTTTGAGAATGTAATTTAATTATTAGTACACTTATAAGGATTATTTTTTTCTAAATGTTTTACACCCAAAAACAGTTAAGGACATGGTGGTAATGGGAATGAAAAAGTAGTCTTAGAAAACTGAACGTTTGTGCTTATGTTTTAGCAGCTAATACAACTTCGAGTTTCATTTTTCTAAACCTGTTTTTTTCCAACTGTTTTTCCAAACAGTTATTTTTTTCCAACAAACTGTTCGTTGATATTTTGTAAAAATAGCAGAAATGCCCATCCCTAATAAATACCGAAACAACGTTTGTTCCTAAAGTTATTGCTCCCCACCACAAAGTCTCTCTCCTAAATCCGCCCGCGTGTGTTTCTTCTCGAAACAATTGTGTCTTACGGATAATATCCGGTTTTAAATGTAATTCACATACACTTGTATATTTCGACAATTTAATAACCGAAGTGATAGAATCTATTTTGTAATAATTGTTTTAAAACAAAACAGCAAATTTTATCACTTAAGTTACACCCTCTTTCCGGAAGACCAATCTATAAGGTATTTATTCATTTCACAATCAAATGTCTATAGATTTGTAAACCATTCTGACCTAAGACTTCTGGGCTGCACAGTCTTTACGCTCAATGCCCACAGTCAGGAAGAAGTTCACTGCCTACTGAAACTAGATATTTGATTCCATCCAATATTGTTACTAGTACATCCGAAACAAGTAAAAGTGTTTTGGTTTCGAGACTTCACCGAATCCAATCGTCGATATGACCATTTTCACCGCATTGAATGTTGGATCTTTAGGCTCTGCAGTGGAGAGTAGAGGCGCCGGTTCCAAATGTTTAAGAAAAAAGCAACAACGCGGCGAAAATGCGCATTAATCACTACGCACTGTTTGAACACTCGTGGTCACTTGTTGAGCTGGTTGAAGAGTGATCCAGACGGTCCGTTCCCCCTTTAGAACGGACCTGGCTGCGTTTACTTGTTTTAACCAGGTTCCAATTGGCTGAAACTTATTATCGGTAATTGTAAATGATTTTAGTAAGAAAAGTGGAGTAATTTTACGAATCGACGCTCGTTACAAGGTCACGGGTATAGGTTTTACCACGAGAGCTCATTTTCGAACGGGAATTCGCTAATAAAACGAAATTTTTCAGACAGATGATTATCCATCGTTGATATCTTGGAACTTCAACAACGGAAAACGTTTTCAGCACAAACTTTCTTTAATAAGTAATTACTACAGTCGTCCATCTTAATTTATTGCTGACACCTCGCTGACATCTCGCCTCTCTCCGGCAGTTTGCACTTTTGTACATTAAACAAAGAAGAAGTGTTCTGCACTGGCAAGGATAATAGAACAGCATTTACAGCATTTTAGCCGGACTAATCCGGGTTGCGAAGTTCTTAATTAGAATTTCCTTAGTTTGAAATTAAAATTAAATTCTTGGATTCTGTAGGACTGTTTTTCTTTTCATATCTTGGAATGTAGTGAGTAGTTGATTTTTGTACTTTTGTTCAAGTGGTTTTGTATAAAAGAACCCGAAGACCGAGCTTAGCTCTGTTACAATTTCGTATAGCCTAACATTTTAAGTGTCCCCATTTTTGTAATTATAACATATTTTAACAAAGATCAACCAAGATTTATTTTTTGAGCCCGATAATGTTTTATTCCAAAATTATACTATAATCGTTAAAGACCTTTCTAAGAAAAAGGGCATTTATACATAATTAAATTACTTATTGTTGTTTCATTGCGCAATATCTGTACAATGACAAATCATTATTTATATGTTACAAACAAATATATCTCCTTTAATAATACGAATTCTTTTATTAGAGAGTAAATTGCATTATTGCAACATAACCACGGGCCATATATTTAAATAATTTATTTATTATTAAATAAAAATATTTATATTAACATGGAGTTATTACATTTACACAATAAATCGTATATGGGTGAGATTGAAAGTCAGACCCCCATAACATCCTCAATGACAAACTGACCACTCCAATTTAATATATGACGTAGCTCTAAGGGCAACTGATTTAAACTGATAATTTATGTAGATTTTAAACGCTGATTACGATGGTGTAATCAGATTTTCAAAAATGTGCAACATAAAAACAATTTTATTTCACTTCACACTTTTTTTTTTAATTCTTTATTACATACGCGAGACAGCTGCGTGCCGCTCTTTTTTATATTTCGTCTAAGATGTACTTTGTAGATGGGAAGTTGGCGAATTTTTTATTTATGTTCATATCTAACTTTTAGTCTCATAAATTTAACTTATCAAACAGGGTTTCCTTCTTTTCTTATTTAAGTTTTAAGACAGAAATATGTCATTTTTTTTATTTCTGCTACTACGGAAGTGGGCTACCATAATTGGTGGAGTGAGTGCACTAGGATAAGCCCAATAAAAACTTACTGTTTTCATAACATGGTGGAATTTCGCTCCACCAATATGTGAATAGTAGGCAGATATGACTACGTAAAAAATTACCTTTTGTAATCTTCCAAGGATGATAAATAACTGAACCCATTACTCAAGCCAGTAAACAACTAATGATAGCCACTACTCTTGTAGCCTACTGCTTCATCCCGCCTTGTACATTCCAGACTGTAAATATTAAACAACATTTAGTTTTTATTTCAGAAATTTTTTTACAAAATAGTTATATATTATAAAACTACCTTATCAATTTCTAGTCTTCACTGAACAAAATTGTTGTTGATAATGTCGTTAATTGAAATTTTTGAAATGAATATTTTTAACGGGGAAGGAAAAAGTAGACAATCATGATAGCACAAATAACACCCTTTTGTATACACATAATTAGTAGGTTTAGTGGTGTATTTTTTAAGTTAAATCTACCAGTGAGCTGACCATTTCTGGGGAATTCGTGGCTTAGGGCTTTGATTTCTCCTTATGAAACTAAGGTTCGTGTGTTCATTACTGCAACTGAATATTTGTTTAAGATTAATTATATAAATAACTTGAATAAGATATATCTAAATTATAATCCGTGTTATTTACATAAAGACCCATGTATTGTGTAGAACAACGGTTCCCAAACTTGGTTCTCGATCCACTACTAAGTCTAGGGAGGGCGGACGTTTAAAACTTTTTAAGTGTTCTCTCGACTGAAAAAAATAGAAAATACATCAAGAAATATGTTCTATAATTTAACAAATACTACTTAAAGGCCAACTATAAAGTTACACGCAAAACATATATTTTCGAAATAAAATTAACAGGGTGCGACAGGACAATGCAACTGTGCTGGGCTCGCGCTACTGGAAATACCACATGCATCTAGCTGGGACGAATCCGTTTGGAAAATAATTATAGTTACACTTCGTCAGAAGAAAAATATTTCACAATATTTATCAATAAGTATTGAATCTATTAAGTATACAGTATACGAGTATCTATAAGTACTGAACAAGTGTAACAGTTGTAGTACAAGCACAAAAATATCTGTAATTATTAAAATAAAAGATTTGTCTGAGGAATTAAATTTAAAAAAACACAAAACAAATTTCGACACCATCGTGCTTTGTTTTTCCGATTTACTCTGTTTTTTTTTTTATTTCAATTTTGGATTACTGACTACGATTCTCCATTTACGATACAAATTTTAGCAAAATCTAACCAACCGATTTTGTGAAAGTAATCCGATTTTTCTTTTCTTTTTGTCGGTAGTTTCTTAAACGGGTATTTGGGGTAAATAATTAATTGTGAGGCCATTTGTGTAAAGATTTTGCAATGTGCATTTATTTTTGTTCAATAGTTCACAGGGAAAATTATTGAATTCAGTGTTTAAGTATATAAAAGTGAATTGAAATTCTAAAATGGTTTTCTAAAATATGAACGGTGCGTATGAAATTCGTATAAAATTTGTTAATTTTTGTGAAAATAAGAATTTTAGAAACGTTTTATATACTTTGTAGTACTTTTTTTTAGTTTTAAGGCCACATGGGACCACTTTGAGTCAATATTTCGGTCTCTTCTTCTTATCCGTGTTAGTGCACTGTGAGGATTCCAAATTCTTCCTCCAATACTCCTTCATCCTATCCGATTTCCGTCTCCAGACCTCGACTGACACCTACACCGTCCCTCGTCGTTCCAGCTTTCCTACGTCAAACCTGATGTTTTTCAGAATGCTTCTGATTCTCGTTCTGTCCGGTGCGTCCTCGATCCGCAAACCGATCTCTTGCATATCTTTCATAGTCTGTAACAAGTATAATGTAGTACTTGTTTGATGCTTAAATTATTTAAAATTTTATACTCTAATGTTTGTTCTTAAACCTCGTTTAACTTTTGCGATATTTTTGGTGATTTTTATGGTTGTGCATATCAATTTTTATTAATCTTTATGTCATTGAACTTACATTTTAATTGCATTTTATGTGGCAATAGTCAAGAATAAATATTGGCTTAATCAACGCCATATTTTGTTGAGTCATTTGTAAATGACATGTTTTATAATTTATATTCGGTTATCCTATTTTTATAATTGCTACTTAATGATGGAGTATTTTCGTTATTGTTACTGTTTATTCAGACATTTACCATCATTTGTATACATAAAAGCAATACACGACGTTACGTCAGTACGTATCAAGTTGTTATACTGTAATATTAGCTCAGAGTCCAAAGTAAGTGAAAATCTTTAGCGTTAATGGCAGTCCCTTTTGTGCCGGAATTATCGGAAAATATTTAGCCCTGTTGTTAGAAATAAAATGGCATTAAAGTCATAAAATCCAAACAGATTTTAATAAAAGAAAACTAATGTTTTAGGCAAAATCCTTTGGAAAAACCTTTTATTACACTTAGTACATTAAAAACTGTGTATAGAGAACGCAATGTGAATGCGAGACATAAACGCAATACATATTCGAGTCAAATTTTTCTAAACATAAGTACAAATGTCAATAAAAAGAACACGCCATTAGGCCTCGTAAGTAAACTAAAAACAGTCGAACACACACACACACACACACACACACACACACACACACACACACACACACACACCATGGAATAACTGAAACAGAAAATAATGGAAGCCTCATACTTGATTAACTCCGTCAGCCAAATCAGTGGAGAAGCACTTTTTTGTCACATTTTATTCAGATTTAATTTAAAGTTGAAAATAAACATAATTTTAAATTTAAAAAGGCTGAATACTTAACGATTAAAAAAAAAAGAATAAGAAACTAGATCCCAGGTTAAAAAATTGAGAGAAAATGAACGACAGTTTTCATTAGCCCTAAACCGAAGAGCCATTCTAAAGTTGGCATGCGTGAACATCAGTAAGTTACAAAATGTTGTCTTGAACATATCTTAGCTCTGAAAGGATATTTGTCGTCTATTGAGTAGCTTTTTCGACTTTGTTTTCTTGCTGATGTACGGTTTCATGATCGCAAGTAAGTTTTTGTTTTATTTCTGTTTTGACCACTTAATTCTCGGAACTTTAACACAGATGTAGGCATGTCTTACATTCTAGTTGTATATTTAGGTTTTAAGTTGTGCACTTGAGAATGAGACTTGATTTCTACTCACGAAACGTCTTATATTGTTTTAATGTGCATAAATGATGTTAAGTGACTAAATAAGCAGTAAAAATAATATTCAGCTAATTGGGTCAGTTTGATTGAAGTCAATTTATTTCAAAAAAAAGATTTTTAGTAAGGATTTCAAGTAAGGATTTTCGATAAAGCAATTTCTTCATTCAATTACAGTGTATTTCTATTGCGAATATACTGGTAAGTATAAATATTTGTAAATATTAGATAATCAACGAATTATAGCAATTGAGTTTTGTGAGGTTCTAACTATAAACGTGAGGAAGCAGACACGTATTTACTAAGTGAATAAGGTACAAACAAAAGGTAATAGTCCCCTGGAGGGCTTCAAAGTGCAACGACTAGTCTAGAAGGATGTACTACACCTTAATAATGTAACGTCAAAGGACAGTTTCAAAGCTTTTGTCTCGATTTATTTATTTTGCTTCACAAGCTAAAGGTAAATGTTTTCGTAATTGTTTATCCTTCAAAAGGGTTATTCGATAACGTCAGTACAACATACTGCATTTAATATTTAATGTGACAAACGTTTTCCTGACTATAGATAGTAACCAACAAAGAATAACTGTTCTTTTTAGTAGACATGTTAACGTAGAAGTAACAAGTAACAGTTGCTTATAACGTTAGTTAATAAGTAAGTAAAGTTATCTGCAGTGTATTAACAATTACAGTCAAAATAAACTTATAAATAATAAAGTAAAATTAGTTTTCTCCTGTTACATGGCAGAATGAAAGGAAGAAGAGGACGAGGAAGGCCGAGGAAGAGACGGATGCAGTATGTGGAAGAGGATATTAGAGTTATGCATTTTGGAGGATTGTGGAAGAAAGTGCAATCTAGACAGGAACGAATTGTGAGAGAGACCAACAAGGGTTGCAGAGCCAAAGAAAAGAAAGTAGAAATTAATTTCTCTCTGTTGTTTAATATATTTACTAAGCATTCCAGTTTTTTAATGAAGAACGATTGACATAACAAGAAAAGCTTCCTTATTAGTAGACTAGCCGTACTCGAACTGCAACTTTGAGCACTATAGGTCCGAATAGCAGGGAATTTTTATTAACTGTTCTACACTACTTTCCATTGTACGTTATCAGGCCATACGTGTGGACGTACTAGTATACGCATTTAACGACTTCATAAATTTTAATTAATAGATTTAATATTTAACGAAAAAATAGTAACGTTTTGATGACGCACGGATGGATACTTAATCTAAACAACTGATCCTTCAAAAGTATCACATATATATATATATATATATATATATATATATATATATATATATATATATATATATATATATATATATATATATTCACTAGTATATATATTTATATATATATATATATATATATATATATATATAAGCCGCCTCTGTGGCCTAGTTGATAGCGTACTAGGCTTTCACCCCGAGGACCCGGGTTCGATTCCCGGCGTAGGCTTGGCATTTTCATACGCTGTAAATCATCCCATCGTCTGTATTAGCCCAAGTGTGCACAATAGTCGGACGTTAAACACAAAAAAAAAAAATAATATATATATATATATATATATATATATATATATATATATATATATATAGCTTGCAGGACCTTTGCCTAAACTTCGCGCCTTCATAGGACCTTAGGGTCGAGACTGCATTTAATGCCGCAATTTTTTTTTTTTTTTTTTTTTTTGAAGTCGATTCCTTTTTCTCTTTTAATAGATATTGTCATAACATAAAAATTGAAGTAGGACTCCACATTATAAACTTCGTAAACTACTCGTATTAAAAATCAAACGTATTTTCGAAAGATTTTAATAAAATGTTTTTTTAAATTTTTGCCGTTTTGAAATGGTTGGACAACAGTTCTTGCAATGTAATGAACTTGTATAGGGCCTAAGATAACAGTTGCCATATTATGTTTGAATATAATTGTTTATATATATATATATATATATATATATATATATATATATATATATTCTTTTTATATTCTTCTTCTTTTCTGCTAGGAATACTGTCACTATGTTCAGTATAATGATTTACCTTCCCTAGCTTCGTCAATTCTACTTTCGTTAACGCGTTTCGGAGAACCTCCATTTTCAAAAACTATATCTATACTGGTCACCAATAATATGGCCCGTCCTATTTACAATTTTCTATCTCCACCTAGTACCCCTCCTCCATTGAACACGTGTACATTAAACCTGACCTGCTCGTTTCTGATTGGCTCTTCAAAATCACACGTTTTCGCTCGCTTCTGATCGACTCCTTTCAAACTTTCTCTTTAACGATCGTCCCTCCAGTTAATTTTTGAAATTTTTCAGATTTTTAAACGAAATAACTGCTTGCGACGATTATACACGATTATATTGAAACATAACAAGAAAACTGATATCTTATGGAACTTCACTAAAATTTTTTCTTATGGAATTTTCTTATGGAAATTCACAAACAAAATAATATAATACTAACTCAAGCATTTCATTTTTTTTATTTTTAGCATTTTTCTTTTTTAAAAATAAACAAATATTTTGTAAAACCGTTGAATATTTCTAACCTTGTATATTATATATAAACAATACAATATATACATACATATTTATGTATTTATCGTGCGCTTTATATGTCTTCGTTTACAACTCAGTGTACCTAGCGTTATATTATTCACGTGTTTTTGTATTTCCCCAGACACCCATAGAACAGTGTCTGGGTCAACGATGGCTTCTGTCAATATTTTATTCAATTTACAGCCACTGCATACAATAAACCACAGATGTTGACTATACAATAGTTAACCCGTTGACCGAGCCAAGCGAGCTCTGTTTCAACGCTACCGTTTAGCAGTTGGATTGTGTGTTCATTTGTTAAGCAGTTTTAGCCAACGCGTCGAACAATTTGTTTGAAATTTAGTAAAAAGTTACCTTGTATAAAGCCCGAACGAGTACGTGTAAAACTCTTTTCCATTCAATTTAATTTCAAGATTGCAGCCTCTGATATACGATGAGAACTGTTCGCAGTTCTTGCCAAAAGCACTGACGCTTGTTTATATAGCCTAAAGCTAGAAAGACGTATATGTAAGATTTTTCCAATCACTTTCGTTTCAAAATGGCGGATTTTAGTTTAACGATAACGAGTGTAGGTGCTGGCTATTTCTTGTAAGAAATACTGGCTGAACAGCAAGTCTTATGATAATTTTGACATTTTCATGAAAAAAGAGCATAAAATTTCCAAATAAAGTTGATCCAGTTACGTTTGCTACAAATATTACAATTACCTGTTAAATTTGTAAAAATATACCAGCGTGTAAGCGTAATATATATATATATATATATATATATATATATATATATATATATATATATATATATATAGAGAGAGAGAGAGAGAGAGAGAGAGAGAGAGAGAGAGAGAGATTCAACCATAGGCGTATCTCATTAAAATGTCTTAGATGTGGGACAACTGAAAAAAAAATAATTGAAGCCTCACACTTGACTAACTAGGTCAGCCAAATCAATGTAGAAGCAAAGTCTTTTTTGTTATATTTTACTCATATTGACTGAATAAATTCAACAAAAATATCTTTGTACTGATATTTTTATAAATATCAGACCCATCGTTTTATCCTGGTAAGTTTTGCAGTAATATAATACAAGATTATATTGTCCTTCTTAAAAATGAAGAAGCACAATATATGCTTCTCTCTAAATCCATTTAATAAATATGCACAATATTTATAGTGCATATAAAAATGCACTATATGCAGAATTCACTAAAAACATAATGTTTTTTTTTAAATTCTGAATCAATATATATATTCTCTTTTTTTGTTTCATCCAACTTTGGGGTACACTAAATCAATCACTTTTTAATGTTCTGTGTCTTCCTTGTAGCCCAATATTGCTTCATTCGTTGGATCTTGCTTTTCTTTCTTCGTCAGAGATTTGGATCGTTCTCTGTCAGCATAGTGTCAGTGATTTGTAGTTCTGTTATTTCCTTCTCTGTTTCTCTAAACCAAAGTGGTTTGGCTCTTCTATTGCAAAAGTAGTCAAATATTTTTTTGGTTAATCTATTTTTATCCATTCGGAGGATGTGCCCATAACAATCAATTCTCCTTTTTCTTATTGTGTCTGATACAGTTTCAGTTTTTTGATAAAGAGTTTCATTACTGATGTGGAGTAATTGGTTGTTACGGAATTTGGGGCCTAATAAAAATACGTCTAACACGGGTTTTGGGTGATAAAAAACCCATTTTTTAAAAGAATATTGCATAACCAAACTGACACGGTTGTTAGGCCTAACACGGTGATGCGTGAGAAATCCTGTACATTATTTTAAAGAATACTACATATCCTGACACGGTTGTTTGGCCTATCACGGTGATGTGTAAAAAAACCTTTATTTTTTTTTAATAATACTACATAACCTAATTGACACGGTTGTTAGGCCTAACACGGTGATGTGTGAAAAACCTGTATATATTTTAAAAAAATACTACATATCCTAATTGACACGGTTGTTGGGCCTATCATGGTGATGTGTGAAAAAAACCTTCATTTTTTTAGAATACTACATAACCTAATTGACACGGTTGTTAGGCCTAGCACGGTGATGAATCTTTATATTTTTTTAAAGAATACTACAAATCCTAACTTTTTTATTTATTGTATTTGTTGTTACAAATAAAATAACAAACAAAACAAATTAATCATCTTGACCAATCCCAATAAGATCGACTAAAGATTTATCTCTCTTTTAAATCACATTTGTAGGGTTGACACTAGTAGCTAGTCCCTTCACTTTTAAACACCGGATCTCTATAGCATCAAATCATGAGGTTTGATTCTCTTGAGGCGGCGTATCTCGTTATTAAATGTGCCAGTCATGTCCTTCATGTCCTGATTAGCATGAACGACGTTGTTTATGCCTCAAAGCCACCTTCCTCACTTCTTCTTTTACTGAATTCACTTTTAAATCCCGGTGTAAATCGCTATTACGAATATACCATGGAGCTTGAACTAATCCTCGAAGGACTTTATTTTGAAACTTCTGAATAACCATCATGTTAGTTTCTTTCGTACAGCCCCAGATTTGGATGCCATAGGTCCATACAGGCTTCAGCACCTGCTTGTAAATTAATAGCTTGTTATGAATGGACAACTCAGAGTTTCGTCCAAGCAACCAGTAAAGTTGCCTGTATTTTATATTGAGTTCTTCTTTCTTTTTCTTTACATGCTCCTTCCACTTCAGCTTTGTATCAAGTGTCATGCCAAGATACTTGGCTGTATTCCCATGAGACAATGTTTTGGCGTTTATTGTCAAGGGTATTGGTACTAACTTTTATTTGTAAAATGAATATAGGTAGATTTTCCTTCATTTATTTTAATGCGCCAACATTTAGTCCATTCAATTACTTTGTCTACAGCTCTCTGCAGTTTGGTAGTAGCAACGACCGCATCTTTTCCAACAGCTAAAATAGCGGTATCGTCGGCAAAGGTAGCAATGGTGGTATTATTTTCCTGAGGTATATCACGGGTAAACAGTAAATAAAGGGTTGGGCCAAGAACGCTCCCCTGTGGAACTCCTGCCGCTATTTTATGAAGTTCTGAAAACTTGTTATCATGTCTAACACGAAAGTGTCTATCTGAAATATATGAGTTTATTATTTGAAAGTAATGTCGAGGAAGGTCTCGCCTAAGTTTACATAATAATCCCTCATGCCAAACTTTGTCAAAGGCCTGCGCAACATCAAGAAAGACAGCCGCGCAGACCTTCTTTTCCTCAAGTGTTTTCTCAATTATGTCTGTGATGCGATGAACTTGATCAATTGTAACAAATCCTAACTGACATGGTTGTTAGGCCTAACACGGTGATGCGTGAAAAGACCTTCATATTGTTTTAAAGAATACTACATAACATAACTGACACGGATGTTGGGACTAACACGGTGATAGGTGAAAAACCTTTATATTCTTTTAAAGAATACTACGTATCCTAACTGACACGCTTGTTAGGCCTAACACGGTGATGCGTGAAAAACCTTTATATTTTTTAAAGAATACTACATATCCTAACTGACACGGTTTTTGGGCCTATCACGGTAATGTGTGAAAAAACCTTTATTTTTTGTAAAGCGTACTGAACCTTAACTGACACGGTTGTTAGGTTTAACATAGTGATGCGTGAAAAATACTTAATATTTTTTTAAAGAATACTCCATAATCTAACTATCATGGTTGTTAGGCCTAACACGGTAATCCATTAAAAAACCTTTATTAATTTTTTTTTAAGAGTAGGCCTACTTATAACCTAACTGACACGGTTGTAGGCCTAATACTGTGATGCATGAAAAAAAACCTTTATATTTTTTTTAAAGAGTATTCCATAACTTAACTAACGCGGTTGTTAGGCCTAACACAGTGATGCGTGAAAAAACCTTTATATTTTTTTAAAGAATACTACATATCCTGACACGGTTGTTCGGCCTATCACGATGATGTGTGAAAAAACCTTTATATTTTTTAAAGAATACTACATATCCTAACTGACACGGATGTTAGGCCTAATACGGAGATGCGTGAAAAAACATTTATATTTTTTTAAAGAATACTAGGTTACATATCCTGACACGGTGGTATGTAAAAAAACCTTTATATTTTTTTAAAGAATACCACATATCCTAACTGACATGGTTCTTGTGCCTATCATGGCGATGTGTGAAAAAAACCGTTATTTTTTTAAAGAGTACTCCAAACCTTAACTGACACGTTTGTTAGGCCTAACATGGTGATGCGTGAAAAATCTTTATATTTTTTTTTAAAGAACACTCCATAAGTTAACTAACATTGTTGTTAGGCCTAATGCTGTGATGCATTAAAAAAACCTTTATTTATTTTTTTAAAAAGAGTACTCCGGAACCTAACTGACACGGTTGTTGGGCCTAATACGGTTATGCAGGAAAAAAGCCTTAATTTTTTTTAAAGAGTACTCCATAACTTAACTAACACGGTGGTGCGTTAAAAAAACCTATATTTAAAAAAAAAATTAACCATAACCTAACTGACACAGTTGTTGGTCCTAACACGGTGATGCGTGATCTTTAATGTATATTACGATTGCGGGCAAAGCCGTGACGGGTAACAGGTAATCATATTATATTTCTGAAAGTTTTTTTTGTTTATTTGTTTGTTATTCAATCACACTTTAACTACTGGACCAATTGAGATTAAATTTGGTATGAACACGGTTTAAGTATCTGAGATAAACACAATACTATTCCAGTTTAATTGTATAATAGTGACTTTTTAATAATACTGTATTTTATTAAAATATGACAGGACTCTGTTTTATAATATATATATATATATATATATATATATATATATATATATATATATATGTGTGTGTGTGTGTGTGTGTGTGTGTGTGTGTGTGTGTGTGTGTGTGTGTGTGTGTGTGTGTGTGTGTGTGTGTGTGTGTGTGTGTGTGTGTGTGTGTGTGTGTGTGTGTGTGTGTGTGTGTGTGTAGAGAGAGAGAGAGAGAGAGAGAGAGAGAAGTATATTAATGCAATTTTTATTAATGTTATTTTACTTATTGTTGCTAGTTTAAAGTTTAGAAAAATTGCTTTCATAACTTCAGTTGTGTGCCTTTTTTCTACAGACAAAAGTTTTACCAAAAAGATAAATAATACACAGGCAACTGGATTTTCAGACATCATCGAAACAATTTTTCTTTCGAGTGTTTGTGAGACAAAGTTATTTAAAATTTACGTAGTTTTTGCTTTTAAAGCACAAGACACTGTTCGTGCCTTGAAATCAATCTTCATTATCCGCATATAAATTTTTAAAATTTTAAGTAAGGAACAGAGCTTTTTAAAAATACTGCAAAATTTATAAAGAAAGTCTATTTAAAGAATGTAAATTATCAAAGTTTCAAGATGAATAGCGAAAGTTATTTAATTAAAAGTTGACTAAGCGTTACAACGTTTAATAATTTAACACACAGTTGTCTTGATGATCACTCGATAAATAATATAGTATAATAACAATTTGAAAAATGTTTGTAGTACAGTGACTCTAGGCAATGATTTAAGCGAGGAAGTACGGCAGAGAATTATAAATGTAAATACGTGTTGTTGTGGTTTACAGAGATACATTAAAAGTCGTTTACTAACAAAAGTCATTAAGTTACTATTGTACGAAACATTGTTTATTGTGCGGAAACATGGACTATGACAAAGACAATTAAAACACAACTGTTACTGTTAGAAAGGAAAATATTGAGAAAATTGTATGGTCCAGTGAAGGATGGAGATTTATGGAGAATCAGACACAATAACGAGCTGGACACACTGTACAAAGAGACTGATATAATTAAGTATATAAAATTGGCAAGACTGCGCACATTGACAGAATGGATGAGAACATCGTCAAGAAAATATATTCCCTTGGGAAAAGAACAAGTGGACGGCCGAGAGTAAGATAGGCCGATGGAGTGCATCGAAAAGCCAGAACATATAACATCAGAGGATGGTGGATTGCTGCAGGAGATCCAAACAGATGGCGACAACCTGTGAGGGAGGCCAGGACTCAGAAATGAGTTGTAGCGCCAAGGATGATGATGATTACAGTTTTTATAAATATTCCAAGCATGGTAGATTTAAGTAAGTTTTGCATCTTAATCTTTTTAATTTTTATATTTTCAGCAATGTACGCAGGTTCGAGTCTGCTTATTATCATAGGTTTTTCCCGTCTTTCTTTACAACTGACATGAAGTAAAGAAGTTATACAAAAAACTTTGTATTTTACACTCCACTCCATCTGAAACAACACATGACTGCACATTAATTTATGCAAAGTTACTTAAATATTCTCTTTTCTGAAACTATCCTTTGCTATAATACAAGTATTGTGTTGTATTGACGCTTTCAACGGTCTAACACAACATTCAAAATACAGAATGAATAGAAGGAGTGACGTAATATATTACACGTGAGACTTGAATAAAAGTGATTGATTTGGGGTGAACATATAACACGCTTATACGTCTACAAAGTGTGGTCTTGTATGCTAATGCTTAGTGCCGTAATAACACCAACACGAAAAAGCATTACTTTAGTTAGGCAATTAATGTTTAGTATTTATCTTTCATATGCGGTGTTATAATTATAATAATAGTAATTAGGATTATGACCTATTCTTCCCGTCAGTGGTCTATAAAGGTTACCTCGTTTGCGAAACTCTATTGTTTCATCTTCAGGCCGTGATACAAAATGTTAAATCCCTCTGTCGAGGTCATCACAAAATCAAACAAAACATTAAAAACATACGTCACAAAAACTGAACACAATTACACGATTAAAATACATACGATGAAATTTAGTTTGGCCAAACGATACTTACGACTCGTATGTCATTACATTCCGGACTGCCTGTATCACGGCCTGAAGATGGAACAATAGAGTTTCGAAACCGCAGTAGCCTTTACGAGGTGAGTAGATAGACCACTGACAGGAAGAATAGGTCATAATCCTAATTACTTAAATATGTGGTCTGGTGGCAATGTTACAATAATAAGATTGTTTATGTTTGTCATTTGCTAATTTGCTTGTATTCCTAGTTTGCTATGTTTATTTGTGTTTTTACTTGTAAAATATTTATGGAATATTTTCTTAGTTTATGTTTTTATTGTGATAATTTTTCTTAGTACATTTTTGAGTCTTTGGTTTCCACCATATCTGTAGTAACGGTGACTTTCTTAAATAACCGTGAAAGAGTACTTAACTTGAAAAGCACGTGATAGAAAAGAGAGACCTCGACAGAGGGATTTAAAATTTTGTATCATGGCCTAAAGATGAAACGATAGAGTTTTGAAACCGCGGTAGCCTTTACGAGGTGAGTGGATAGACCACTGATGGAAAGAATGGGTCATAATCCTAATTACTTAAATATGTGGTCCGGTGGCTATGATACAATAATTAAATTATAATAATAACTGCACTCCTCGTAGTCAAGAACGAAGAGTGTAACGATTGTTTTAGCAACATTTCTCAAAATGCCTCAAAAAGAAAAATGTTTACGTGCATATGCTCCAAATAGCTTTCAAAATTTCGTCTGTCTGCCTGTCTAAGTGTCTTTCTGTTTGTGTCAAGAAATCTGTAAGCAATACATCGAGACAAAGGATCAATTAATTGACTGAAAATGTATAACACCAAAAACTATTTGGATTTGAACATTATGGTTTTTCAGCATTGTTCCTGCAAAATTACTGAAGGAAGGTTATAAGAGGGTGACAAATTTTTAAAAAGTATTAAGTACCGATTATCTCGAGTGGGATATCAAATGTGAAGGACATTTTGTTTTGAATCTCATTCATTGTAAATATTGACATTTTTGGTTTTAATATGAGTTTAGACATTTAGGGCGTAAACATATAGAAACGTTTACGCTGATTCAAAATACATTACTGAAATATGTATCACTTTTTAATCAAGGGTGATATATACTCCCTTAATTAGTCTTTAAACTTGGAATATTTGATTTGAATATGAATATCATATGAGGTATCAAATAAATATTAAATTACTCACTAAATCCATTTAGTTTTGGAACTTCTGAAGGTCAGTACACTGGGCACTATATTGTAATACTACGAAAAACATAATACGACTTGTAAACACGTTTCATTTTTTTTCTTGGAAACATTACATCTGATTTTGACGTTTTAAATAATAATCTATAGTTTATATTTAATTGCATGCATTTAAAACACGTTTTGAAATTTCGTTTTAATTTACGTTGTAATTTTCATATTTTGGTCCAAAATATCTGCGATCCTAACCTCTATTGTGTGTGTGTGTGTGTGTGTGTGTGTGTGTGTGTGTGCGCGCGCGCGTGTTGGTACCATCTTTTACAATTTTGATTCGTTTCAATTCAAACAGCACAAAAATCGATTTTTCTAAAAGCTTAGACATGTTCGTCACTGGGCTATGTCCGTTTAATAGTTTAAAATATAGTGATCATTTAAAATCTTTATAATCGTAATATATCGATTATAATATTATATATATTATGATACTACATAATTTGATTCTATAACGTTATATTTGATGAAAATTTCATTATATTATAGTAATCTTTATAAAATATGTCTTCAAATTTTCGAAATCTTTTGATAATTACGAAAATAAACTCATTAATAGCAGTTCATTTTTGTATTATTAATATTATTTTATACTTTTAAATGATAATTTATGCCGATTGAATTCAAAATATGCCTGAAAGTCAATTTTAATAACAGCGTTGACATGTTTTTTTACCGAGAAAAATCCGATAGGGTAACAAAAGATTAAAAAAATAATATCTTTTTATTTATAAATATTTCTAACTGTGATTTCACCACTGTAATTAGCGATAAAATCTGCATAAATAAGAATATTACTTTTTTTTAAATTCCTTTAAAAAGTTATCCATGATATATATTAACGTGATATATATTTCCAATTGTACTGGAATGATTCTGACGAAGGTCAATGTTCATTTCAGTACAATAGTAAAATTTAAAATTATAATTTATGATGACTTTATTGTTGATTATGATGGCGAAATCATTTTTATCAAAACCATATTAACAAAAATTACCAACCATCGAAAATACTATTGCGCCAGGGAGACAGTATTAATTTTAACAGTTTTTACATATAAATAGTTTTTTAACGTATTCCATACACTTTTTATTTTTGTACAGTCTAACTTTAATATATTTATACCTAATAACAGTTCTCTTTGATAGATTTTTTTTCAAAACTTCTATTATATATTTCACATTCTTCCATCATCTTTCACAGTGTCGCATCTATAAGTTTCACATACATTCCATACCAACATTGAATTGAATAATCTCTCTATTTCTTATTTTATATTTCATATGTTAAGGAAAATTTTATATTTTTATTTTAACCTTTCGTTCTACGTTTCATATTAAATATTCTATATGCTATCTTAGGTTCAACACCTTCTATTACATATGAGTGTAGTAATTTTGCAACTTAAGATTGTTAGAAAAATAGATAATGGGGTGTGTTCTAAAATAGACCCCTACTGTAGCAGCACATTCACATTTATTAACCACTTTATTGATTAAGTAATAAAAGAAATTACTTAATTAATTCTAAGTACAATATTTTCAAGTAAAGTTTAAAATTGCTGTACATAAACTACTTTAATACTATTGTACAATGAAACACGGTTAAACTTAACTAGATTTATTCTCCGTTACGTGGTTTCGCAGATTATTTGCATAAACAAAATCTCCCCTGTTCCAATTCTAAGGCAACCAGTTTAAAACTACAACACTACAATCCGTAAAGCACGTATAAACGCCAGAATATTTACGTGATCGTCCTACCTTCGCTTATTGCATAAATAACAAAAGAGATCCAACAATTCAGATATATTTCCCGGGACGACACTGTCTCTGCGTCTTGATCAATAACCAAACTGAATTGTATCTCTTATAAAAGCTTATTCAATTTTCCACTGTTTTCCAATACGTTTGTAAATATGGAACACTTGAAAAAAAATGCTAGAAGATGAGTGTATAAGAATAAATTGAACGGCAGACGTAACTTCCTAATATATTAATTTTGCCTTTAAAAAACCAAAATAATTTGTTAACTATTTAAATATTTTAGCAATTTTCTGTATATAAAATTAACACTGGTTGATAAAAAGAATTATTTAAGCTCGTGAAAACGTGATTTTTTTAAATTTAAAAGTGGAAAAGTATCAGATAGAAATCCTGAACTTTAGGCGTTAATTCGCAGTAACTGAGGTATCCATGATCACAGTGAAATTATTTTGTTTGATTAGAAAACTATATTTGACAATTAGGGGTATATACGCTATCAAGGAAACGTATTTTTTTGTTTAAAAATCTTTTGATGAATCTTGGACATGTTTTAATCTTTGACAAACATTTTCAAAATATGTAGGTAAGAACTTTAATTTGTTTTCTATATGTCTCAACTTTGTTCCTTTCGTTGCATACTCTAAAACAATGGTGAAAATAACATTGGCTTTTGAAGCTGTAAAGACACATTTTATAATAATACCACTTAGTTCTCTAATGAAAATCACCTAATGCGCATTAACGTAAAACTATAATCTTAAAATATATGTTAAGTTGTTAATGAAAAAATCAAGTTTAAGTTATAGAAATCTGCAGTATAAAATTATGTAATATTTTAAACCATTCGTTCTCGCGAAAACTGTTCCTACAGTATTTGAATATTACATTCTTTGTAAATATTTCCAGGTAGTAAGAAATAGGTTACGAGTCTTTGTCGGTTGTCTGTGTCAAGAAAAATTCATTTAAATACCTCCAATAATTTTCTTGACTACGTAAACTTCTCTTGTTATATATCGACTTTCACGTGTTATAGTTAAGTACTTAATTGTGAAGCGAGCAAGCAGCTGAAGTTATTTTTAAGCCTCACGAAAACATAATCCAAAAATGTATCTACATAATAACTCGTCTGTTTAAAGAAATTTAACCATTGTAATATGTTTTCTTTGATACAACTTTGACAAATATTTGAACACGTAATTTAGTGAAAGTTTTCATCAATCGTTTAACAAATATCTTTGATTGTGTAATATGCCTCCTACGTAACATGAAATTAAAATTTTATAAAAATATTAATTTTAGCCCTTAAATCAATTTTGCTGTACTCTTACAAAACAAAAAGGGTTAATTTAGAAGTCTCATTTTTTTTTGACTATCCGACAAGTCGTTTCCATAAGTGGGATAAATTAAATAGGCTTAGTTTTTGAGGTTATGGGGTTTAATAGCCACTAGCACGGCGATCAAAGGACCTAATGTTTAAATAATAAACCAAGAAAAAAACCACCCAATTAGCTTTAGCAGTCCACTGACTAGTTGATTCTGCTGGAGGTGCTCAGGGTCCTGGAAGTCCCCCTTTGCCTCCTGTTGGCAAGAGTCTTAGTCACACACTATATGATCAGCTGTTTCCACTTCCTTCCTGCACAACCTACTCAAGGTTTCTCCATAGTACATTCCTATATTTTTCATGTGTACCCCCAGATTACAGTGCCCTGTAAAAAGTCTTAGGATTTTCCTGGATTGCCCTTTGTCCAGGATCTCATGTCTTCTACTTCAGGCTGGATAGGTCCACTTAGCTTTTTACAGCATGCTGAAATTCCACTGCTTGTAGATTTCATGGGGTTAGATACAGTCCCAATTTCCTTTCCCCCACTATTATCACTCCCCATGTCCATTTATACCAATTTCTTGCGTTTTTTGCGCTTACAGGTTTGTTTCCGGCTTTTCAAAATTTCACAAGTAGGTAGGGAAAAGAAAATGTTAACGATAAAGATCCTATTTAGGTAAGGTTAGATTAAATTTAGTAACCAGAGCCTGCTTGCTCCTTGACTCCCGTTCTGTAACGCAGTCTTGGCGAACGCTTGGCTTGGGATGAAAGACCTAACCCGAGAGAAAATAGATGAAGAAAGGTTAAACCCAGGTAAGTCACCTCTAAGTATTAGCCTCTAATAGGATAGCTAAGTGCACAAGGATAGTCGTGCACATTCTTCTCGCTTTCCAGATTTTCTCCCGCAATAGTTTTTAGTAAAATTTGGGGTTTTTTACTAACTTTTCCTGCTTGTCTTATTGCGTGAGCAAAGATCAGAACCAACAACGCAGCTGCAGAAATAGTACCAGACAAATTGATAAGAGTCTGCAGCGAATTTGACTTCAGTGGCTTTATATCTTGCGCTACATATTTCAAATAGACTCATCAGCCAAACCTAATGTCAGATAAAATATATTTTTAGTTTTAAAAACACCCAAACGACCCGTAAATCTTTTGAATAACATTTATTCGTTTTTTTTTAAATTGTAAAATCCTTTTAGAATCATCCCGATTAAACTTCGTCCCAGTTATTCACCCCTCACTTAAAGAATAATACAGCTACGAATTATGGTAATGGGTCTACATTTATCTTGGACGCTCAGTTGAACTATTAGTACCACTAAGCTTGTTTAACCCATACAAATTCTATGATCTCAATCTTATCTTATAAAAATTAAACAATTTAGTCAAACATAAATTCTATGCACTATTGATGTTAGAATTATCCAATTCTCATTACATAACAATGGGAGGTAAGTTTGAGAATTAATTTATTAAAAACGAATAATGATCACGGTTTCGAAAACATTATATGTTATGAATATGACTAAATATAACAAACAAAAAATGAATAATATAATGCAGTTAACAAGTATTCTTAACGTGATATTATCATGGTTGCTAAGACATAAATGGAGTTATGAATATATATATAACCAAATATAACAAAAATAATTTAACAATATAGTGCTAGTTAGCAGGTATTCTTAACGTGTAATTATTATGGTTGCGAAAACATAAATTGAATTATGAATATGACCAAATATAACAAAAATAATTTAACAATATAGTGCTAGTTAGCAGGTATTCTTAACGTGTAATTATTATGGTTGCGAAAACATAAATTGAGTTATGAATATAACCAAATATAACAAAAATAATTTAACAATATAGTGCTAGTTAGCAGGTATTCTTAACGTGTAATTATTATGGTTGCGAAAACATAAATTGAGTTATGAATATAACCAAATATAACAAAAATAATTTAACAATATAGTGCTAGTTAGCAGGTATTCTTATCGTGTAATTATTATGGTTGCGAAAACATAAATTGAGTTATGAATCTATATGACTGAATATAACAAAAATAATTTAATAATATACTGCTAGTTGGCAAGTATTCTTAACGTGTAAATATTATGGTTGCGAAAACATAAATTCAGTTATGAATATAACCAAATATAACAAAAATAATTTAACAATATAGTGCTAGTTAGCAGGTATTCTTAACGTGTAATTATTATGGTTGCGAAAACATAAATTCAGTTATGAATATAACCAAATATAACAAAAATAATTTAACAATATAGTGCTAGTTAGCAGGTATTCTTAACGTGTAATTATTATGGTTGCGAAAACATAAATTCAGTTATGAATATAACCAAATATAACAAAAATAATTTAACAATATAGTGCTAGTTAGCAGGTATTCTTAACGTGTAATTATTATGGTTGCGAAAACATAAATTGAGTTATGAATATAACCAAATATAACAAAATTATTTTAACAATATAGTGCTAGTTAGCAGGTATTCTCAACGTGTAATTATTATGGTTGCGAAAACCTAAATTCAGTTATGAATATAACCAAATATAACAAAAATAATTTAACAATATAGTGCTAGTTAGCAGGTATTCTTAACGTGTAATTATTATGGTTGCGAAAACATAAATTCAGTTATGAATATAACCAAATATAACAAAAATAATTTAACAATATAGTGCTAGTTAGCAGGTATTCTTAACGTGTAATTATTATGGTTGCGAAAACATAAATTGAGTTATGAATATAACCAAATATAACAAAAATAATTTAACAATATAGTGCTAGTTAGCAGGTATTCTTAACGTGTAATTATTATGGTTGCGAAAACATAAATTCAGTTATGAATATAACCAAATATAACAAAAATAATTTAACAATATAGTGCTAGTTAGCAGGTATTCTTAACGTGTAATTATTATGGTTGCGAAAACATAAACTGAGTTATGAATATAACCAAATATAACAAAAATAATTTAACAATATAGTGCTAGTTAGCAGGTATTCTTATCGTGTAATTATTATGGTTGCGAAAACATAAACTGAGTTATGCACATGACTGAATATAATAAAAATAATTTAACAATATTGTGCCAGTCAACTCGTAAAAACATGGATAAACAAGTGTGCATGTCTAAAAGTTATTAATAAAATCCATGGTTCAAATGATGGCTACTTTTGTTCATTACACTGACGTGACGACTTTCAAAGCTTCAGCCTTGTGTTGATCAATTAAATATTTAAAGCCCCAATATTCAAAACATTGACACTATCAGCATTAAACATGAAACACTCTGACAGCGTCGCTATTAAACAGAATATTCTAATATACGTTTCACTCAATCATTGAACAATGGCCTACAGATTAATGAGTGATGGTGCGAAACAAACCACTACAAACGTGCAACAGAAACGCTATTCTGTTTTATTAATAATCCAGTTTATCGTAAAACTAATGTTATTGATTTGTCTGCACAAGCGTTTTGTAAATTTATAATTAGGGGCCTATGGTTTAATTGTAATAGCTCATATTTATTAATAGCAATAGAAATAATGTTTACAATTAATTACTTTATTTTATAAACATCATAACAATTTCAAGTTACTTTGAAAGATTTTTTATTTCATTAATGTGAATTGTGGATGAAAATGGGCTCAGTTCAGGGTTCGGAGATTTGTATGTTACCCTGAGATAATTAGGTATGTTTATGTATAATTGAAATTTCGGTATCATAACATTTATTTTGATAAAAGTTTTGACAATTTTGTTAAAATACACATAAATTAGTATTTTAATTTGTATATATATATATATATATATATATATATATATATATATATTTTAATGATCCTTTTAGAGGTCATATTCTCTGGTCTAGGTTTTGCGTATGGTTACTCCGATGGCTCATTTTCAAAAAACAATCTCTATTAACAGGAAAAATGTCGTATTTGTAAATTTGTAATTACAATGATGATGCATTCTGTTCAAAGATTTACAGAAGTATATATTTGAACTATTATAAATGTTACTATTTTTTCTCTTTTCTAACTTAATGAGAGGTCTTCGTGTACGAGGTGCTCAAGTCACCGGTCGTTCTACTGCGTCTCTGAACTTTAGGTTGTAGGTGTGAGACTGCATAACCAATTCTACTAACGCCGATCCCTTGTCTACATTAACCTAAAGTATGAACATTATCTAATAAAAAAGAATAATGGACCAAGTGAAGCGAGTTCCCAGTTTCAACTGTTTCGGCATTCGGTTTTTGTGTTTTGTTTGTTTGTTACGCAGTTTTGGCCAAACGCATTGACCGGTTTATACAAGGGTCGAAATTTCCATGTATGTGTAAAACTCAAACGACGTATGTAAAGACTTTTCTCTTTTACTTCTGTTTCAAGATGGCGGCATCTTATTTAAGAAATAACGAGTGTACGCAGTTTTGGTCTAACGTATTGACCGTTTGTTTTAAAAAATAATACGAAGGTACGTTATACTAAAGCTCAAAACGTACAAGATTTATAACGTATAAGACAAGAAAACGTATAAGATCAAAAAACGTATATGATTTTTCTTATTCACTTCCGGTTCAAGATGGCGTCACCTGATTTAGGATGTGTAGGCAGTTTTGGCCAAACGTATTGACTGATTATTTTGAAATTTGATACAAAAAAGCTTTAAAAATCTTAAACGACGTAAGGGCTTATGTGTAATATATCTCCCCTTTCACTTACGTTTAAAGATGGCGGCCTCTGATTTGACGATAATGAGTGTAGTTGCTGGTTGTTGCCTGTACTACTGACTCAACGACCAGACATAACATCATTTTGACAGCTTGATGGAGAAATAGCATACAATTTCCAGTAATGTTGGTCCAGTTACATTTTTTCTAAATATTACGGTTGCCGTTTAAATTGGCGGAAAGGTTACGAACGTGTCAGAGCGCCGTCGTAGAAGCGTAGCGAACAAATTATTGCGAGGTCTATTAACTGCTTAGTAATAATATAAAATTCCCAAAACTAAAAGTACTATATTTCTATCAGAATATACAATTAAAAACTTACATTGAGTACTGTAGGCTTATACTTTGCCTTTAAGGCAACTTTTAATCAAGTTTCATTAAATGATATACAAAAACAAATAAATTCCCAATTGTTCCGAAATTATAGTAGGCGACAATACAATTGAACGAATGTTTTTACTACGTGTACTTTATTCAATACCTTTTTCCATTTTACTGTGAAATATAAAAATTAAAGTCTATAGTTCTTTCTGCATTTAAACTCGTTAATTATGTTCAATCTCATAATCGTAATTATACAAAAAAGCTCAGGTTGTACACGAACAGAACAAAACAAGAACTCCAGACAAGCTAAATGAAGAAAACACAAGAAGGAAGTTAATAGAGAGAACAATGGCCAGCGTAATGAAAGAGCCGCGGGAGTTTTTATGTTTCTTGAGAGTTTACCCTCATGGCAACAACTGATGAGGGTGAAGCAAAATATGACTCCAGTACTTTCTTGTTTAGAAGGAAATGAATTTTAACTCGATCTGCTGCTGTGACGATTCAATCTTTCTTTATAAAAAGTTTTTCAATTATTAATTTCATGACATCTGATTAGGCTATAAAACAATATATGAGTGAAACTGTCACACGACATGCGCTTCAGTTTTAAGAGTTATGTTCATATTTTGTTGTTTTTTTTCTCTGTGGTCGATGTGACTAAAGCACCGGTCAGTCTGCTGCGTCTCTGAACTGCGCACCACAAGTTCTCAGTTATAGCGGCAGTTACTCCCGTTGCTTTCCTCATGAAGGAGATTCTGTGGCTGATGTAGCTAAAGCACCGGTCAGTCTGTTGCGTCTCTGAACTGCGCACCACAAGTTCTCAGTTATAGCGGCAGTTACTCCCGTTGCTTTCCTCATGAAGGAGATTCTGTGGCTGATGTAGCTAAAGCTCCGGTCAGTCTGTTGCGTCTCTGAACTGCGCACCACAAGTCTTAGTTCTAGCCGCAGTTACTCCCGTTGCTTTCCTCATGAAGGAGACTCTGTGGCTGGTGTAGCTAAAGCACCGGTCAGTCTGCTGCGTCTCTGAACTACGCACCACAAGTTCTCAGTTATAGCGGCAGTTACTCCCGTTGCTTTCCTCATGAAGGAAACTCTGTGGCTGATGTAGCCAAAGCTCCGGTCAGTCTGTTGCGTCTCTGAACTGCGCACCACAAGTTCTCAGTTATAGCGGCAGTTACTCCCGTTGCATTCCTCATGAAGGAGATTCTGTGGCTGATGTAGCTAAAGCTCCGGTCAGTCTGTTGCGTCTCTGAACTACGCACCACAAGTTCTCAGTTCTAGCGGCAGTTACTCCCGTTGCATTCCTCATGAAGGAGATTCTGTGGCTGATGTAGCTAAAGCTCCGGTCAGTCTGTTGCGTCTCTGAACTACGCACCACAAGTTCTCAGTTATAGCGGCAGTTACTCCCGTTGCATTCCTCATGAAGGAGATTCTGTGGCTGATGTAGCTAAAGCTCCGGTTAGTCGTTACGTCTCTGAACTACGCACCACAAGTTCTCAGTTATAGCGGCAGTTACTCCCGTTGCATTCCTCATGAAGGAGATTCTGTGGCTGATGTAGCTAAAGCTCCGGTCAGTCTGTTGCGTCTCTGAACTACGCACCACAAGTTCTCAGTTATAGCGGCAGTTACTCCCGTTGCTTTTCCTCATGAAGGAGATTCTGTGGCTGATGTAGCTAAAGCTCCGGTCAGTCTGTTGCGTCTCTGAACTACGCACCACAAGTTCTCAGTTATAGCGGCAGTTACTCCCGTTGCATTCCTCATGAAGGAGATTCTGTGGCTGATGTAGCTAAAGCTCCGGTCAGTCTGTTGCGTCTCTGAACTACGCACCACAAGTTCTCAGTTATAGCGGCAGTTACTCCCGTTGCATTCCTCATGAAGGAGATTCTGTGGCTGATGTAGCTAAAGCTCCGGTCAGTCTGTTGCGTCTCTGAACTACGCACCACAAGTTCTCAGTTATAGCGGCAGTTACTCCCGTTGCATTCCTCATGAAGGAGATTCTGTGGCTGATGTAGCTAAAGCACCGGTCAGTCTGCTACGTCTCTGAACTACGCACCACAAGTCTTAGTTCTAGCCGCAGTTACTCCCGTTGCTTTCCTCATGAAGGAGACTCTGTGGCTGATGTAGCTAAAGCACCGGTCAGTCTGCTACGTCTCTGAACTACGCACCACAAGTCTTAGTTCTAGCCGCAGTTACTCCAGTTGCTTTTCTCATAAAGGAGACTCTGTGGCTGGTGTAGCTAAAGCACCGGTAAGTCTGCTGCGTTTCTGAACTGCGAACCACAAGTTATTAGTTCTAGCCGCAGTTACTCCCGTTGGTTTTCTCATGAAGGAGACTCTGTGGCTGATGTACTCAATCCGCTGCGTCTCTGAAATGCGCACCACAAGTTCTTAGTTCTAGCCGCAGTTATTCCCGTTGCTTTTCTCATGAAGGAGACTCTGTGGTCGTTGTGACTAAAGCACCGGTCAGTCCGCCGCGTTTCAAAATGCGCACCACTAATTTCAACGATGACGAGTATACGCAATTTTCTCATGAAAGTTTATTGATTCAATTGTTTTGAATTTATTTTTAATTATTTTGGTATAAATAACATGACTGGTATATTTTAGCTCTCATCCATTCACTGACCGTTTCAAAATGGTAGCCTCTAATTTAACGATTACGAGTATACTCAGTTTTGGCCAAAGTTATTGACCGATTGTTTTGCTACTTGATACGGAAGTACCTTGTATAAAGCTCAAATGACATATGTGTAACGCTCTTTTCCATTCACTTCCGTTTCAAGATGGTGGCCTCTAATTTAACGATGACGAGTATACGCAATTTTGGCCAAAGGTATTGGCCAATTACTTTGAAATTTGGTACGAACGATCCTTGTTTAAAGGCTTAAAGAAGTAAGTGTAGGATTTTCCCCATTTAATTATTTATGTTTCACGCTTATTCAACGTTGAGAGTGTATCTGTTGGTTATTTCCTTTAATATTAGCTGAACGGTATAATTTTGACCGCTTCGTGGGGAAAGTGAATAAAATATCTAATAAAGTTGATCCAATAAAACGTTCCGTAAATATTATAGATACTGGTTAAATTGGCGGTAAATGTTACGAACGCTATCGTGGAGCCCTGAGTAACCTATTAATTGATAATACTACTAGGTCCACAGTTCTTTGAACTACTAGTGAACTGTACTAACACCAATATAATTTATCCAGCCTTTGGTTATAACAACTGAAAGATTGTCACGTAATAATAGTATAGATTTTCTAGAGAAGTTGGTATAATTGTTGTTTTTTTAGATTTTTGGCAAGAAAAACACATGAAGGATATCATTGCTCGTCCAGAAGTTATTTATTGTACAAAGAGAGAGAGGGAGAGAGAGAGAGAGAGAGAGAGAGAGAGATAGAGAGACAGAGAGAGAGAGAGAGAGAGGGAGAGAGAGAAAGAGGGAGGGAGGGGAGAGAGAGACAGAGAAAGGAGAGAGAGAGAGAGAGAGGAAGGATGGAGAGAGAGAGAGAGAGAGAGAGAGAGAGGGAGGGGGGAGGGGAGAGAGAGAGCAAACTAAAATGAAACTCTAATAAACTAGATAATACTGTTAAAACATATAAACTTAATACAAAATTAACAAGAATAAATATGTGACAAACAACAAAACATTTAACTACAAATTGAGTAAAGAGAGTACAAAAACAAAATGTTATCTAAAACTAATTAACAAAATTAATGTCATTAAAAATGTGTTATAAAATTTTTTTAAATGCTGCACAACAATACAATAGCAAAAGTAGTTCAAATATACTTAGGCGACGTAAAAATTTAAAACTCGGTCAATGACCGATAAATTGTTTTTTAAAATTGCCTCTATAGAGGCACCCAATCCACACGTTTGAAGTGCGCTTTTCAAACCAACACAATCCAGAAAAAATGTTTTACTGCGATAATATCAACACACAACTGATATATACTTGGTTCCCCGTGTTCCACGAGAAATCCATGCGTTAACAAGGAATGAATGACCAATGCGGAGACGGTAACCATCAGTTCTTCAGAAAAATATATATTTACTGTCCATCCGGTTCTTTACCAGTATGTCTGTCTATCTGTGTATACAGATTAAGTCGAAACCAATCGAATGATATTTCTCAAATATCGCAGTTTATACCATTTGCCAGAAATATTTTTAATTCCGCTTTAATTTTGTCACTAAAATCCAGAGAAAACCATCTAAAATTTCACTTTCTCGAATTCGGTATTGATTATTTTAATTTTGCTAAAAACAACGCCGGAACAAAACATAGGATATAGTTTCTCCAAACGAATTGCTTTAACAGCTGTCAACAAAAACACATAAAAGTATTAATTTTTTCAAATCGTTCAAACAGTTTTTGTATTTTTTTGCTCCGATCTTCATATTATAAATTAGTGTGGCAAATTTGAAACAAATAAAATTCGCTTCTAAATCGAAATAAAAATGAATCCAGACAGCAGTGAGGTTAGTTTTGATTGTCACAAATACGAATCGTGCATTCTTTTATTTTAAATTTTAAGCACAAACTTCTTTATTTATAGCAACGAAAATCTGTTAAGCTGTAACAAACATGATTGAAGGTTTTAGTTACAACATAGTTAAACTGTTTTTCAATCTAACCGTCAACTGCAAAGTATCTGTTTTTCACGAAACTGTTTTTTCAGAGGAACATGGAAAGGCTCTTCAAACACTCCAATCGCTTTTGAATGACAATATTTGTTGAAGACAAAAATAAAAAATAGTTTATCTGTAATTATTCTTAAAAAAATTATTATCGGTAAAAAATCCTACAATTTTGCCTCATCACTTGCTCTGCATAGGCTACACCTCCAGAAATCCATTGTTAAAATCAAAAATTAATGCACCAATCAGGATGAAGCTTTGTGTGTACGGGAGATACGACGTGGTGCGCCGGCAATAATGCCTGGACAGAAATGTGATAATCTAACGTACGTTAGACCAGAGATACGCGAGCACTGCGAGCCTGAGATACGCGAGCACTGTAAATATTGGTTGGCGGGAAAATTGTGAACTTGGTTCGCAGGCGTAGGCTGTTCGAAAGCCGAGAGAAGTTCGGGAATGTTCGTGCATGTTTTTCGGTGTTAGCGGAACTAGGTTGTGTAACACAGTTCCTATGTTATTTAGGCGTTGCATCAACAGTCAAATATCAATTGTTTCGGTCGATTAGTCTCAAACCAAAATTTTTGTAAGCTTAGTGACTTATTCCTTTTGTTTATATGTTTATGTTCTAAATCTGAGGCCACTTATTTGAATATTAGTGTGGGCAATGTTTTCCAGCATTTGTTCAGAAAGCTTTCTTGAACACAAGGTCTGATTAAAGCACTGAAATCAGAAAGTCACTGCTCCAACTCGACCCAAGGACACAAAGCGGCATTTCTATTCAAACCCGTATTCATTAGTGTCGTTCCTTTCAACCTGTGATCTAATATTTATTGAGTGTTTACAACAAGGCTAAAGGTGGTTCAGTTTAGAATTGCCGTTAAATTTTTAAAATGCCATTCCGACCTACTCCCTTCAAACAAAAGGCTTTAACGGTATGCTCTAGGCCTAATCTCCTAGTAGACCCCATTGCTGTACAGTGTAAGTCTTCCGGGTTTTTTATTGTACGACGATAATATCTCTTCAGGAATAAGACGGTGTGAATTAATTTTAAAAGTCGCTGTAACATCACCTCCACGAGACTAAGGTCGTCTGGTCAATTTGCAATTTTTAATAAGTGTTCTATTGTTAGCCCATCACTTACTTTTTTACTATAAGAATTAACGTAATCGTATAAAATTCAGTTTTTAGATTGCGTTACATGAATCAGTTTTAAAGTTAAAAAAAATTCCTTTGTAAAAGTTTTAGAAACAAAAGGCCAAGAGTTATTGTGAGAATGTTTTCACAATATTTGCACAATTTCATGACAAGTGGAAATTATCTAATTAACCGTGTAAAAGTTTTTGTTTTTAGATTTAATGCCAGGTTTCCATTTCAATGCGACCGTTTGGTATTTGGTTTGTGTGCTTCTTTGTTACGCAGTTTCGACCAAACGCATGACAGATTATTTTGAAATTTATTAAAACAGTATAAAGTCCGAAAGACGTGTGTAAGATTTTTGCGTTAAATTCCCTATTCACTTCCGTTTCAAAACGGCGGCTTCTGATTTAACGACGACGAGTGTAGTTCCTGGCTATTTCCTGTAATACTCTGAATGGTTCATCCTATCACAGTTGTTACCGTTTTATGAGAAAGAGAATTTCCAATAAGGTTGGACTAGTAGTATTTTACCCAAATATTACGATCACCAGAGCGCTCTCGTGGAGCGGCAATTAATTAAGAAAATAATGCTGTCAGCTGTTCTTTTTATTTCAACTAATCGTAGTATTATATTTAGATATTTGATTATTTACTGAAACTGCCGTAGTCCGTGAAGTTCTGCGGAACATCAAGGATGATTTCAAAGCCACGTAAGAAGTGTGTTCAGAAAGAAACGAGAATTTTTTAATTTCGCGGACTTGGAGAGTCCGATTGTCAAATATTTTTTATTATGTTGGTGTATATGCCCTTCAAGTATGATAAAACTTTCAGCTGTTTTCATTGTTAACTTTGTCTGTGACAGCCACTAAGGTTAGACGTGTTTTTATGAGTTCGGCGATTTTCGTTTGTTAAAAGAAATGGATCAAAGAATTTGTATCAAATTTTGCGTAAAAAATGGAATAAAATGTAACAAAGTGTGTAAAATGTTAACAAAGGCCTATGGTTGTTTTCGCTTTAACAAGCTTCTAGGCAAATAGGTGATAATACACAAAAACTAGTTATCGCCTATTTGAAACAAAATAGCAGACGTTAAAAATGTCCAATTTATTTTTCTATTACGTTATTATTCTATTCCTTGTTGTCTTTTTCCTGTAAAACGGCATGAGGAGAATTTCAGTAAAGTGTAACAAAGTGTGTGAAATGTTAACAAAGGCCTATGGTGAGTCTGCTATGAGTAAAGCAAAAGTTTGTGAGTGGTATAAGCGTTTCCAAGAAGGCCGTGAAGACGTTGAAGATGACAACGCCCTGGACGCCCCAGCTCATCAACAACCGACGAAAACATTGAAAAAGTGAAAGAAATGGTTATGAACAATCGCCGAATCACAATTATAGTGGTCGCTAATGATATTGGCTTATCGATTGGATCATATCATGACATTGTTTCCAATGTTTTGTGTATGAAACGCGTGGCAGCAAAATTCGTTCCAAAATTGTTAAATTTTGAACAAAAACAGCGGCGAATGGAAGTTGCTCAGGAGTCACTAAATGAAGTCAACGACGATGCAGAATTACTGAAAAGTATTATAACAGGTGACGAAACATGGGTTTACGGATATGACGTCGAAACTAAGGCTCAATTATCCCAGTGGAGGCATTCTGGCTCTCAAATATCGAGTTTGAGAAGTGTTTCGAGGATTTGAAGAAGCGCTGGCACAAGTGCATAATCTCCAATGGGGACTATTTTGAAGGCGACAACATCAATGTAGAAGAATAAATAAATATTTTGTTAAAAAAATTAAAATTCTCTTTACTTTCTGAACACACCTCGTACATACTTGTAAGTGAACGGTCTGACAGATTCCTGTTTTCATGCGGTACTTGCCAGTTGTGTACTTCTTAGTGTTCTTTGTGGTTCCTCTGATCACAACTGTTTTATTTTTAATTATTCGTAGTATCAGCTTTTATTGTTTGTTTTCGGTTGTGGATTTTGTTTAGTATCTTAACTTAATATGTTCTATTTAAGTTAGGCTCTAGAGAACGAGAATGAATACTCTCAAAACTTCGTGTATTTGAAACACAAACGATAAAACATGTAAGAAAAAACAATTATAATAAGTTGCTGTAAGTTCAAAACATTGTACAGACTAAAAATTATGAAATTAATCCAGCTGTCTTGCTGACGTGATAGAAGCGAATTTCGAATAATATTTTTTAATGTATTATGATTATGAAAATGTATTTGAATAATATCTTGAACTAATTCAACACCAACCAACCGTTTCAAAATGGCTGTGTTCAAAATTTTGTAAATAAAAACCTCTTAATTGTATGAAAATCTGATTTTACCACTGAAGGCAGCGTTAAAACCTGCACTAAATAGTTTTTCAAAATTTAAAAAAATCATTTCATTTAAAATGCTAATTTATGTAACATTTTTACGGTGATAACGATAGTGAAACCATATTTCGAAAAGAATGCATGATAAATTTTATGGTGATCAATTGTTATTTTCATATTTTATTTAAAAACAAAAATTTTCTCAAATATTAAAATGTTCGTTTTGTGATGTCAGTAATTTTGATCTTTCTATGAAATTCTCTTCCACGGAGTAAATGAGGCAGCGATTAGCCAGTTTATTTTTATCTGTTAACATATTTTCTTATCACTAGAATATTTTTTTCGTTTAATTTTATATAAACTTCGAATTTGGCTCTACACCAGTTATTATCAAATACTCTTAAATATTAAAAAGATCAATTACAGCACACATGACTTTCTAACCAATATTTTATGCCCACGACTGAGTGATAAATAAATTGATAGGCCAAGCCTAAGTTATAAATATTCCTGCAATTGTGAAAAAACCTGTTAATTCTGTAAATAAGTAATCACTAGCCTACAATGGTATTTTATCCGTAGGCTTAATATAAAACATTTAAACATTATATCATATGAGTTAACATGCTTGAGTCTTGTAATCAATAAATAAATCAGATTTTAACACTAATTAAAAAAGTCTTTACAATAATTTTGATGTAGTCCTACTTCTTTTTGTGGGAAAATACATTAAACGACTGTGTCTTTGGTTTCTTCTTTTTAAAAAAAAGTTAAAGGCTATTTCCGGTTTATAATTTTTCATGAAGGGTTTCATTTTTAAAATTCACATCATAAAAATTCGAGTTTTATTTTCTCTATCTAGGCCTAATATGCTAAAAAAAATAACAACCATTTTAAAACTTCTATTTTTCAATTTTAAGTTTTGCATGTATTTACTCCTTCATTATTCAAATAAACATTATAACAAAGAATAATGCACTAAAGTAATATTGTTTTTTAACTATATATAACCAACTTATCTTATTTTGCTTGTATATTTTCCCGTTATTTACTTTTAACGAGCTGCATACAAATAAAAATAATTGAGCAATGTGCATAACATTCTTCTAGTTCCTAAGACAATTCTCGTCACATTTAATCAAGCAAACTGCGGAATCGTTTCTAACTGTATTAGCCTAAGTTATACTGTATAATCACCTTACCAAATCCTCTATAATCACATTAGTTCCGGTTCTTACTGGTTTGAACGGAAACGAACTACAACAGGCAGTGGAAAGTATGGCGGTCGTTATCGATTCGTTAGCCTTTGCACCTGGTAGACACCATTCGTTTGTGTTGTGTTGTTTTGTGCAGTGCATTGTTGTTTATTTTTTTCAAAAAAACAAATGAAGGCAATCAAGAAATGTCCAAACGAGGGGGTGCAAGCGAAATTAACGGATTTATATCGGTGAGAATTTCTTGTAAAAATTACGCAAATTATAGTTTAAATTATAATGTTGGGGAAATACCATGATGAATCAAGAAATTAGGCTAGTATTTGTGTGATTGTAATTTCACAATATTTCATAGCATGGTGAAAACTTACAAGTAACCTTAGATAGTTTTTTCAGCTATTGCTTTCAAATTTGCTTCTAAATAAATGATGTTTCTATTAAGTCTGCAAATGTAATATTTAGGCCAAATATTGTATATCTAGTTTCATTTTTTTAATTTTTCAAAAACTCTTCATAATTTAACAGTGGAAAATAAACATTTGTTTATTAACTTCCCTCTTGCATATGTATATATATATATATAGAGCCTGGTCTACACAATTCGCTGCAAACAAATTAACGTTACGTTTATAAATTACTCTGTTCTAATTTAGGTGCAAACTAGTTAAAGTAATATGCAAATTATGTAAGGTTATTGATCAAACGTATACCATACAATGGACTGTTGTAACCTGTTTTAACTAAATCAATATAATGTTAACATTGTGGAGTCCTAATGGGTTTTCAATGTTAAATAGTTTTAATAACAAATATCCCCCTCTAAGCGATTATCACAAAATGGAATACAATTGAAAATTTTACATAATGACTTATGTATAAGCACTTTTTAATCAGTAATTTTCACAATTACTTCAATTTTCAGTAGTTTTAATTTTCACTAAATTTCATAACATTTGTTTTAATGAAAATATCAAAATAGAAGAAACGTTTTTCAAATTACTAAACTTAATAGGCTACTGCTGTATTTAAAATCACTTTCATATTTTTTGTTAATGTTTGGTCTCATTCCTTACGGCTACAGGCTTCTTAAAGTTTTAGTGATCTCTGTTTAAAAAAAACGTTTTGCATATTAATTTAAAACCTTTTATTACAAAAAAAAATAGTAGGCTTAAATAATTAATTAAATTTTTTGAATTTTAAACAGTAATTCTGCAATGGAATTTGGCAGGCCTATTACAAAATCGGCCAGTTCGATTAGTCTTTACTAAAGTGCACAAAGACACACGCGGACATCTAAGCGAAAAACTATTTTGGACTCAGTGATTCTGAAAATGAATATAGGATCAATTAAAATTTCAAAAACGTTTCGCCATAATTTTAATGTAGGCCTACTTCTTTTAGTGGGAAAATACATTAAACTCTTTCAATATTATGTACTGCTCTCAGTGGGGATTAACAGCGGCTCTGTGGCCCCTGACACGTCAGCTTAAGAGCTATTTGTGTACCCCTGTTACTTCACCTTAAACCGAATCCAGTGCACTTAACTAGCTCCAGAATCTTGCAAAAGGTGTCCTGGTTGAACTCCTGATCTGGTTGCTGAGATCCAACTAGTCTCCTTCTTTTGGCCTCTAGGACCTCACAATCAAGGAGTATGTGTGCTACGGTTTGAACACGCTGCCCGCACAAACGACACTCAGGCGAGGTTTGTAACAATCCTACCTTATGTAGATGATTCCTGATGTGACCGTGTCCGGTGATCATGGCAACGGCCTGCCTCAGTGACCATCCGTTAAACTGAACAAGTGTCCTTGTCAGTACAAGGTCTGGTCCCGAGGGAAGGCGTTTCCTCAATCTTTGGCCAGGGAATTGTCTCCATCGCTTGATGGGCTCATCCCTAGCCCGCTCGCAGTAATAGTTATAATAAAAGAAAATACAACTTATTATTTAGATGGAGGACTAAATTTTTGAAGGATTGCGTTTCCCTAATATTCGTTTTTAGAATTTTAACAAAATGTATTTTATTTAATGTTTACTGAACTTTTATTCATCACGCATAACTTTATATAAACTATATGTTTAGATGGTTTTAGTGCTTTTGTATTAATTAATTTCTTACTGGTTCAAAGATTAACGCTGATGATAAAAAGTCCACTGTCAATCGAAAAGATAATGCAAAAACAACGAAAGTTTTAAGAAGTGAAACGACCTCACGCCGCCACAGAGATCCCAGCAGGGAGAAGTCTAAAGATGTCAACCCATCCACCATCAAACAACGTTCCTCAAAACAATCTACAACTCCTATTGCTCAACAAGTCCGACGGGAGGTTGTACAGACCGAGAAGGCAGTCAAAGTTAAAGAACCGCCGTCCACCTCAAGAATGGCTTCTAGGTTAAAAACTGAAGTCACTACTCCATCTCCTCGGTCATCAAAAACAATTAGTTCTAATAGAGGTAAAATTCCAATTAGTTATGACCCCCAAAACGTAAATAACTAGAAGTTTAACTACAGTCGAATAGCTAGACATTCATACAAACATGTTCACAGAAATCATCATAATTTTTGTCTTTTAAGTGCATTAAAATTTGTATACCATTACAACAAGGCAATTCCGGTTTTATATAAATTTCATAAAAATTGGTTCACCAGAACTTACATGTGCTCGAAAGCAAGTAAATTACTTTATCCTAAATTTCGAGTCATCATTTTCACACAACCAAACTGCAAAATGCCAATACTAACACTTTTTGTTAATCTTCGAAGATGATAACATTAATAAAGACAGACTATGATTGCAAAAAAAAAAATTTTATTTTTTAAAGTGTACACTTTATGCCAGTTAGAGTAGTGAGGATGGGGCATTAGCCAGTTCCATTACTGTTAATGATAAATGTAAAGCAATGGCGACCACCAAACACTTGGAGACTTGGAAACGTTGCATATGAACTATGGGACCTTCTGCCCACCTCATGAAATACCTTAATATATAAAAGAAGAAGTCCTGACTGACTGACTGATTCATAATCGACACAGAGCCAAAACTATTTTAGCTAGCGTCTTGAAATTTTCAGGGTACATTTATGTTACCATGCAGGCGTGCACTAAGAAAGGATTTTGCAAAAAAATGATTTTAACGCCATTAAACTACTTACCCTGTCCAACTTTAATAATCAACGTATAGCCAAAACTATAATAGCTAAAGATTTATAATTTTCAGGGTTACCACCACATGTAGGGGTGCACTGAAAAACGATTTTCCAATATTCAACCCCTAAAGGGGTAAAAATGAGTACAACAATTTTTATTGTAAAATTTATGTTTTTCGTCTGACCTTCTTAAAACGTGACATAGTCACTCTTAAATATAAGTAATGAAATATATTAACACAATTTCCGAAAACTGATACCCTAAAGAGATTGAAAGGGGATAGAAAATGTAAAACGGGGGTATACAATTTTAAAATTAAAGAAATATTTGTTTTGGATCGTATATTCTAGAAATATGCTATGAAACACAAATAATGGAACACATAATTCAACATTTTTTCGAATTCATTCCGTAAAGAAATAAAAATGTAAAAAAGAGGTATAATTATATAAGAAAGAGTGTTTTCATTGGAGAAAATATTTTGCATCGGCTTTTCTTAAAAGTAAACAAAATATTTTAAAACACAAATTATAATACACGTAATTCACCATCCCCCCCGAATTCATCCTCTAAAAGAACACAAAAATATAAAAATGTATAAATGTTTGTATTGGAGAAAAATATTTTTTATCGGATTTTCTTAAATTCGAATGGAACACAAAAATATAAAAATGTATAAATGTTTGTATTGGAGAAAAATATTTTTTATCGGATTTTCTTAAATTCGAATGGAACACGTTTGAATAAAACAACATATTCAGGTTATAATATTTTTTCATATTCACTGTAAAATAATCACGAGTTTAGATGATCACGCTTTTATTAATACTTTTTTGTTTCTAAATTATTACATTACTGAAACAGTTTAAGTTTCGTGGGCGAAGCCACGACGGATAATGCTAATTTGTATATATTTAAAATTAATTATTTAAACTGTTACCATATAAACCAAAATTAGAACTTCATTATTTTAAATAGTTTTGTTTTTTTTACTCAACAGCTTTTGTGAAAATGCCAACTTTTGTTACTATAGAAACCAATATTAAAACAATTATTATTTGCAGATGATTCATTTCTTATTAAAACTCACCTAAGGGCTTAATTAAGAAAAACAAATAATTTTATTTCAAATTTGAGACCTATGAAATAACCATCTTTTTATAGCTTGCCAGTGTTTTGTGATGATCTTTTCAAATTTGACCTTACTGAATTATAAATATACATACCATTCCAAAAATTGAGTAAAAGCACTAAATCTTACTTAATAGAGGCTTTAAATATACAGTACAAACTTATAGTTTAATTTCAGTGTGTTTAAAAAAAAATTAAAGCAGAATAAAGTAAAAAAAAAAAAAACAAAGGGAAACAGAGTATAGATAGGGCCTATATATAATCTATTTTTCTTTCCTTGAATAACACTATACACTTTAGAATGGTTATTTATATTTTTCCATGCAGTAGATATATAAAAATTACTGTTATATAATACACATATTTTAAAATTTTGTGTTTAGGTACTGATGAAACTAAACTCAAATCCCAAGATCCTAAATTGAAACACACATCTACACCTCACAGAGTTGCAGATTCTCATAGACAGAGAAAACCAAAAGATGGATCTGAACCAAACACCAAAACAAAAAGTACAAAAGCTGCTGAGGCATCGTCTCGTAGTAAGCAGTCGCCAACAACAACAACAAGGACACTTAGCAAACAGTCAACATTCAGTTTGTCAGACAAAAAACCTACCGACTTAGCGAGAAAAGAAAAACAACTTACAAAGCAAGCAAAACCTTCAAGTAAAACTGTTCACACAACTGTACAGAAATTTAACGAGTTCGGTAGAAAAGTAGAAAATCCATCAAAAATAAAAGAAATATCAAATGAAAGTACAACAAAAGTAGAAAATACGAAGCAGTTTGTAAATGCATATACTTATGGAGAAGCATCAACATCATCATTTCATCAAGAATTAGAAGACACTACAGATAATTATGATTATGAAGATGATTTTGAGGTAATGTTCCTTCTTATTACTTCTAAACTTTTATTTTTTATAACTATCGCCTTGCAATATTACTCACAAAATTATCTCAGGGCAGATTAAAGCTTCAAACTATGTTTTTTTCTAAGACAAGTTGTTACAACAAAGAAGAGTGATGGCATTTTTTTGAAAACCTTTTAAGAAAGAGAGTTAAAAATAAAAGTATATTGTTTTATATTTTTATTTCCATCTTATTCAAAAGGAATAAAATCGAAAGTTCAACATACTCTTAATAGCACCAATAACTATTATTTAAATATCTTTTCTCTTACCATAAGCTTAACATTTTTGAAGAATATTTACAAATTATGAGTAAACTACAAAAATCATTCATATTTTAAATTAATGCAACAATATTTTGATTCTGTACCTACATATTATAAAATATCTACTATAGAACATCTAATTTTAATATCTAAATAGCATTCTTGTAAGTGAAACATATCCTAGAGTATTTAAGCAATTTTAATGCATGAGGTCACATTTTAATCAGATTTGCAAAGTAGGTTTTTAAAAAATATAATTAAAATGTCCCGATTTCAATAATATAATATAGTTTAGGCTATTTGACGGTAAGAAACACCTGTTTGTTTGTTTGATTTCATACAACAGTTTTAATAAATTTATTGTCATTTGTTTGACTGAATATTAGCAGGTTTTATTTTTCTTTACATTAACTTTAAACATCTGTTTTTTATTTGAAAGTAGGCCTTTCAAAACACCTGTGATTAAAATTGATGCTTAACCGATCTCTTTAACATCTAAGATGTCTTTACAATAAAATAGTCAAAAAGGATTTTGTAATGAGAATATATATTATTTTCTTGATTCTGAGCAATGCAACATCTTATTAATTCATTCAGAACATGTTTTATTGAAGTATTCCAATTAATTTTGACATAACATTGTACCAAATAATAAAGTAACTCAAAATTATATTTTTTTATATTGCATTAATATAAAACAGGATTAGGGGAAACTGTTGAAAGTAGTACTATGAGAAGTGGATTGAATTTTATTGATTTAGTCACTTAAAGTGGATGGATCAACAACAGTAATAAGAAAAAGTTTAAAATTGAACACCAGTTGAATTAAAAGAGGTCTATGCAATAAGCTACATCAATTAGCTATATCTATATAAAGCGATTTATAGCTATACAATATTTTAATCGGGAAAAACCAGTATAAGTAAGCAAAAACTCATATAACTGGTATTTATAAATGGAATGAGTATGCAAGCTAACCAACTTAGCTATTAAGTTGTAGTTGCATAAATTTGTGTTTTGGCAATATTGAAACTAGTTTATTTTGAATTGCTAAACCTATTTAGCTCATGCGGTATCAGTACCACTGTGGGGAAGTTAAACTATAATACACACATAATGCTTAAAAAAAAAAAATAGCAATCATGTTTCTGTCTATAAGTAAGCAAGCATTAACCACAGTATTACTATCATATATCCTTAATATATTATCCTCAGAGAGTATGCCTACAGACAATTTCTAGCACTAATTCATTCTTAATAGAAGGTTTCAAAGAAGAATTTAATCTGTAAACCCAATCCATGATTAAATTTTGGATCCTATAATTAAATTATTAGATAAGACATTAAATTATTATCCATTAATCACAATCAATAGAATAGACTTTAGCAAATAACAAATGTGCTATTTGCTTTACTTGAATATGTACTTTTATATTGAATACTATAAACAACTATTGAACAATAAGGGTTATGTTGTTATTATAACCCTTATACAGCTCAAATAGTTTTGCAGGATTATGAGTCTGATTTTGAAGAGTATGAGCCATCAGAAGAGGCAACTGATACTTTATCAGAAGAAGAAACAGAAACAGAAGCTGAAGATTTTGTACCTGAAAGCAATAGCCAAATAACGGAGTTAGATAAAGATAATAGGTTCTCCAAAGTTGAAGAAGAAAGGAAATTAGATTCCGGAAGTTATGATTTAGCAAGTAATGGAGATTTGAGACGGAAAAAGCAGATTGAAGAAATTAAGAATGCTATTGACAAAGAAAATGCTTCAGTAATGTAAGTTTGAAGAGAGTATGCACATAATATTATGGTTGTTAGATAATATTAAGTAGGCTAATTTATTAGTTTAACATATTAACTTTAATAAAACACTCACATTTAATGTAAGTAAGTTATTTTATGTTACTTTTTCTGTTATTGGTATTGATGTTGACAATTTCTTTATCTCTTTTAAAAATTAACGATGTTTTTTTTTAATTTTTTATACTGTATAATACTATATTACAAGATGTTTTCTTACAAAAAAAGTAGTATTTAAAAATATGTTGATGCAAAAATTAGTAGGCTATATTACAAAATGTTTTATATATATTACACATTAATTGACAAATGAGGTTCATTAGTTGATTTAAAAAAATATTTCATGTGAATAAAAATAAACAATTTAAGTCTAAAAGGAAAATGTTTGACAGAAAAATAGAAAATTGCCTAAGCGTAGGAAATATTTTGCCTTTTAATTTGCTCAATTTCTTTCTTTTTAAATACTCTTGATTCATACATAAATTTTAAAAAGTTTCGGTAATAACAAACACAAATTAATAGTAATAAAATACAACACCACAACAAACCTATATTGTTTGTTACTACATTATATTCATTAATGATGTATATAATTTGTGGTATTGTTCACAGACCAGCATATGTTACCATATCACCTGAAGATGAAGGATTTGAGGATTCTCAGAGTCGAGACAACACACCTACTTTCATGGATGTTAATACAAACACAGGATTGATAAATTTTACAAGTGCTAGAAAACGCCAAATCAAACAAAAGGTAAACAACTATACTACCTTGAATACTATGAATTGTCTTAGCAAGCACTATACAGCATCCAAAAATGTATATGCATGTTACTTTTCATTATGTTATGTACTGTACTGCAATACCAAAACAATATAATAAGACATCAAAATATTATCCAGTGAAAAAGTCGGATAAAATATACTGAAATAAAATATTTTTGATAGTCCAGACATGAGACATTAGTTTGTTACTGATGGAGTAGATGAGGAAGTCTTTCCTTCTTAACCTTAGAAAGATAGCATAGGGCCTACTATATTGTTTTTAAACCAGTCCACTGAAACCCCTCACCCTCTTATCAGTGCTTCACAGTCAGTTGCTGACCACTCAGAATTGTGGAGTAGCTGTATTTCTGATTAGCTTTTGTGTGATTAATTTTTTCTTAGAAGTCAAACGCCTGGTTAATGTGTAGCTACCTTCAAAACATATTTAATCTTATGTTCATGTTACCTATAACATTACATTTATTTGTAATTTTTGTGTGTTTTACTGGACTTCGTTTTTTCAATTTTTGTTTATGGTATTATTATAGGTAATCTCTCTCTCTCTCTCTCTCTCTCTCTCTCTCTCTCTATATATATATATATATATATATATATATATATATATATATATATATATATATAAAACGTTTATATATATATGATTTATATATATATATATATATATATATATATATATATATATATATATATATATATATATATATATATCAAACAAACACTGATAGGCACAGTCGCTAAGGTGAAGCTTATGGGGGAAATTTCCATCTGGTGTTGGACAAAGTTATCAGGGAATGGGAGAACGAATTAAAAACTGAAGGGCATTGGAAACCAGTTCGACTTGGAAGACCTAAGGACAACACAGAAATCGTGTGCCTAGCTTTTGCAGATGACTTAGCTATACTCACAGATAATGAAACAACAGCGATTAAACAGATAGAAGTCCTAAAGGAATGTGCAGAGAATGTCGGTCTACAGATCTCGTTTAAAAAAACTGAATTCTTCTGTTCAAAATTAAATATTCAAGAACTAAACACAAAGTATGGTAAGATAAACAGAGTCAAGCACTTCAAATATCTGGGAGAAATTCTTGAACCCACGGGTGGCGAGAAGGCTGCACAAAGGGTTCAGCTACTGAGAATGAAGAGGGCTCTTGGTATAACGCGTGATATCTACAATAAGAGATGTGTGTCGACGCATACAAAAATCAGACACTACAACACAGTCATAAAACCGAAGGTATTATATGCAAGCGAGATGCTAGCACTCTACACAAAAGCTACCATGGAGGATATTTTGAAGGAAGAACGCAAAATCTTGAGGAAGATCCTTGGCCCGAGATTAACAGAAGATGGATACAGGTTATACTCCCGGAAGACCACAGAGAAGATATCGAACCTGGCAGCAGATATCAGAAGAAGAAGGTTTTGGTTCTATGGACACATCAGTAGACTCCCAACAACAAGACTTGCCAACAGAATCCTTAAGTATATACAAGGTGTCAAATCAACAACATCGTGGATCACACAAGTCAGAATAGACCTACATGATGCAGAAATAGACTCAACAGACGTTGAAGACAGGAACGCATACAGGAGAAAGATGCTTGGTTGGAAGGTTCCAGAGAATGAAATCCCAAAGAGAGCAGGGGTGAAATGGACGGAGGAGCGGAAGAGGATCCATGGGGACAGGATGAGGGAGGTGTGGAGGATTAGAAGGAGTAAGACATGAGTCGGAGTGCTTTGTGTAATCCAACAGGGTCTATACGCAGATAATAATAATAATATACACACATATATATATATATATATATATATATACACATATACACATATTCTTATTGAAACGTTTTTGTGTGTTTTACATGATTTTGTTTGAAAAAATTACAGATTGGTGACCGAAAAATCAAACACTGACCATTATGTTTTTTCTATAATATGACTAATATTTCGCTAGTGAACTCGTATGTCATTTATATTCACAACTTTTCTAGAACAAATGAAATGATCTCTAAACCTTTTTCAAGGCAAGATTTTTACCTAGATCTTCAAAAACGTCTGTTAAAAACTTGGCAAGAAATATGACTCAATGGAAAAATATTTTTTTTTTTTTTTTTTTTTTTTTTTTTTTTTTTTTTTTTATTCACTACAATCTGTCACATATTGGGGACATTAAGTAGTAGGTAGGTCGGGACTTGTCATGACATGCTCGGAATGCGACTAGGGTCACATCCTACTTTACTTTATTATTTAAGTATGTCTTGGGGCATTTTCCGTTTAAGTCGACGAGTTGCGCGAGTTTCCTCCATCAAGACTCTCGCTAGGCGATTTGGGTGGTTTATGATCCTTTCTTTGTAGGTTTTCGTATGACGCAGAATTTCCTGTTTGACTGTATATACTTGAAGGTCGTGATGCAGCTGTTCGTTTGTCACGTACCATGGAGCGCCGGTTACCATTCGTAGCATTTTATTCTGGAATCTCTGCAAGATTTCAATGTTGGAATAGAGGCGGTCCCCACAATTGGATACCATAGGTCCAGATTGGTTTAAGCATAACATTGTAAAGAAGAAGTTTGTTGCCCATTGACAGTTGCGAACGGCACCAATTAACCAATAGTACTCCGTATTTGCAGTCCCAGCTGTTTGCGTTTGGTAAAGATGTGCTTCTGCCATGTAAGTCGCTTGTCCAGGTGTAAACCTAAGTATCTGACATGATCTGCTCGTGGAATTTCGACGTTATTAAGCGCTACTGGTGGGCATATACCCTTTTTTAAGGTGAAGGTGACATTTATTGACTTCGTTTCATTAGCCTTGATTCGCCACTTCTTGAGCCATGTTGAAATCTCGTTTATTCCTTTTTGTAGGATTTTTGACGCTCTGTTGGATCCTCGTGAGAGGACAAAATTATGTGTCGTCGGCAAAGGTTCCAGTTGTTACACAGTCTGACGTTGGTAGGTCAGACGTGTAAATCAGATAGAGTAGCGGTCCCAGGACGCTACCTTGGGGAACTCCCGCGTTAATATTGCAAAGACCGAGAAAGCCTCTCCGTGATTCACCAAGAAATATCTATTCTCTAAGAAGGATTTGAGGATCTTATAAGTGTTGCTGGGGAAGAACGATTTTATTTTAAATAATAATCCTTCATGCCATACTCTGTCGAAGGCCTGCGATATATCAAGAAAGACACTCGCGCAACACCTTTTAGATTCAAAAGACTTGTCTATTTCGCCTATTAACCTGTGCACTTGGTCAACAGTCGCGTGTTTTTGACGAAATCCAAATTGGTGGTCGGGTATCAGTCCATGCTGTTCCACTAATGGCATAATACGTTGTAGTATTAATGTCTCGAGTATCTTTGATGGTATAGGTAACAGGCTTATTGGTCGATATGATTTTGGATCTTCAGGCTTTTTATCTGGTTTTAATAACATAATTATTTGTGCAGTTTTCCACTGTGGTGGAATAAATTGGAGTCTAACTATAGCGTTATAAATAGCTGTAATCATTGTTATTCCAGAGTCAGGTAGCTCTTGCAAAATTTTATTTGTAATGAGGTCATATCCTGGAGATTTCTTTGATTTTGCCTTTTGGAAAAAATATAAGCTGTGACCTAAGAATGACAATAGAAAAGGTCGTAGGAGACTTCAGCCGAAGAAAAACAAGTTGTTCCAATGCCTGACTAGAGAGGTGCAAGGAGATATTATGCTGTTTGTGATGTCAGGAAAAAGATATGACAAATGTTCACTGCAATTGTGACAAAGCTATTTGTGGTGAACATCAAAATAATGTTTGCCCCAAATGCACTTAAAAAAATTGCAAGCAATAAGTTATACTCCTTTTCCTTTTATACCTTATGTTTAATGTTAAGAAGTTTTAGTTAATTTTAGTATACAAATAAATAATTTTGTAGATTTCAGTTAGTTATTTACAGCTATTACATTGTTGTAACAACACATTAAACTAAAACTAGCTCAGGTATTTTTAAGCTGAAAAATATATTAATTAAACCTTTTTTTTCCATTTATGCATAATATTTTTGTTTTTTTACAAGTAAATTGTTTTTGTTTTGTTTTTAAATTAGTGCCTAGTTTTTTTTAAAATGTTGAATTTAACTGAAATAAATAAAAATATTATTTAAAAAAACAAAATATAACATTTTACAGCAGAACTAGCAAAGGACCATACGTTTCCGAACTGTATGTCAAATTTATATGTCACTATCCATACCATAATTTTTTTGAATGCTACTTTTCTAGAGTTAAGTTTAAGTATTTCTGACTTGGGTTTTAGAGTTCAGCAGGAATAAATCAGCAGATAGTCGTTATATGACTCAAAATTTGACTTACTCTAAATTTGATCTAAAAAGGACATTTAGAAACAGGATTACCCATAAATGGTTAGCAGTTTTTGGCAATGACTAGCTTAGAGGCTACATTTTGCTATAGGATTAGGGCTGTTCATTGCCAAGTATAGTCTAAAAAAAATGAAATTAATTAACCAGTAGAATGAAAATATCCACCCTATCATTTGTTCTTTGTTGTCTACTACAGCCTTAACTACAAAATTACTTTTTAGATACCTTTAATCTTAACCTAAAAAAATGAAATTAATTAACAATAGAATGAAAATATCCACCCTAGCATTTGTTCTTTGTTGTCTACTACAGCCTTAACTACAAAATTACATTTTAGATATCTTTAACCTTAACATTTGTACTTTCAACTCTTAACAATATCTCTTCAACTGGAAAACTAAATTGTGATGCATATTTCATATTTATACATTATAAAACTAATCTGTACTTGTATTATGGCTACTTTCAAAAAAGCAAAGAAATTGTAACTTCCAGAGCTGGGCATGAACATTATATGTGAGATTTATTTGAAAGTAAGAACTAAAGAAAGCACTTTTAGATGTTGAGCAGGTGAGTGAGTGGCTATTTGACCTAATATAAATAAGCAAACAGAAAAGAAAATAATTCCAGTTGTTTGAGAATAAGGTAGACCACTTTCAAGTGCAACACGTTAAGTACCCACAAAGTTCACTGGCTTTTAATTCCAAATTAATTATGCTAATTTAATATTGCATGGTAAACATGAGCAACATGTCAAATAATGATCCACTTATAAAAGGACGAAAAAAATGTCTAACAGGAATTCTACATTTAAGATTTTATTCAAGATTTATTATGATAAAAATGATGTTTTATTTTTTGAGAAATTTAGTTTGACCTTCATTTAAACACATTTTGTAGGCCATAGTTCAGTCTACAAGTGACTGAATAATAATAAATTTTTATAATAATTATTATAATAGGTTTTATAAATATAAAAGGTTTTTAATTCAGTATATAAAGAAATAAAATCATGTACTACCTCTGCACTGAGATCAACATCATCACTTATCCATCCATAATCTTCATTATCATCAAAACAATGTCTGAATCACTTTCATTTGAATCATAATCATTCATAAATAATTCTTTAATACTTTTATCAGATAAATGAAAAACACTCTTCTGTCTTAATTTTCAGCTAAACCAGTTTTCACAAATAACTCACAACTCCCCAAACACTAACACAACCGATAACATAACCTTTAATAAAACTGAAGTTACAGTACAGTAAAAAGTAAACTGAAAATAATAAACCAATCACTCACTGCCTTAGTAATTTTTCAAACCAATACAGACTTTTTATTCCATCTAAGTACAAATTGCAAATCATTTCCTGACATCTAGTGGATGTAGTCAAAACTAACTAATAGTTTCAATATTAGCCACTAGATAGCAGACTCATCCTACTTTAGAGGTTATAGAATACATTTTTTATCCTTAACATTTTTTAACAAATTGACCAACATTTAATCAGCATTGCAATATGCACATATTAAGGTTTTATATTTTAAAATAACTAGAAAATATGAAAATGAATTCTGATTACTACCAGAAGCATTTTTGTTTTTTTAATACAATTTTTAAAATTGCATGCTAATAAGTGCAATTGATAATTAAATGTTGAAATTGCGTTTTTCAAAAATGCACAATAAGAAAATATTTTTTTATTTTAAAAACCACCATTTTGAAACTGATGAAGACATTTTGCAGGATAAAAAATTTGTTCAAGCTATTACCAAAATCAAATTTTGTGCCAAGTTTATATCAAATCAAAACCACAATAAACTGTGAGCACTAGAGTACAATTTATATACATAAAATAAACATAAATCTCTTATAGAATTCTGAACAATCTCTCAAAAAAAGATCTTAAGGTCAGGATCAGCCCTCATTTCTGAGTCTTTACGATGAGCACCACTGCAATAGTTCATTTTCCAATAGAAATTCACTATAAAATTTAAAATGGTAAATTTTACTAATGATTTAGTTATTTCAATTTAACTTTAGCTTTTATAATATATAATGTGCTGATATTTAATATATTATTAGGGCAATATGATGTCCACGTCATTTCTATCATTGACTTTTCTTCATTGTGAATGAATTTTGGGAAATGTACATTGTTTTCAAATTAAAGGTGTCATTTGAAAAAATGTAAAAAAGTGAAAAGATAATTGGGAAAAGTATGTAATATAGGAATATTTTGTATTACATATTGTATTACATATTGAGTAATACAATAAATATTGTATTATGCAAAAAAATATATGCAAAGCATGCAATTTATAACGTTTTAAGTACAAAAAATTTTTTCAGGACAGAAAAAACACTTTATTTTGTTAAATAATTTGTTTTATAGTATAAAAACAATATTTTTGCAATTTCCATAATGGTACACAGAAATATACAGAAATTTAAACACTTCACTCCAGTAAGAGATACACAAAAATGTTTGAAAGTGAATTTAGAGGCAAAACATTGTAAATGTCATAATTAATTGTACAAGTGCAAAAAGTTGTAAATTCCAACAAAAATATTAGTAATATCATGAATGTTTAGACTATTATGTCAACTTTACCTAAATTTTATAAGCACTTAAATCCTAATTTTATCTTTATCAGAGCCTATGTGCTGATGCCTCACTCAACCACTGTTTCGAGGTTGAAGTAACCTTCGTCCAGCTCCTCAAAGTTCTGAGAGGATCTTCTTAATGTCAAATTTCTCTAAAGTGAGAGTTAGTAAATCTGATAAATTCTCTTTGATTGGGAGAAACATATTCCAGGATACTAATTCTTTGTTTTTAACCATATTTTTCTTCCATTGGCTCACAAACTTTGTTTTCTTCTTAGGTTTTCATCATCTAATGGATCAATTTTATTCGAAAAATGACATTTTATAAAACTGGCGATAGACTCACAATCCAATATTAATCCTGCTAGGTAGACAATGCTGCAATACCATAAGTGACTTGCACTCTAGTGTTTACAATGTTATGACTTACACAACAATTTAATTTGAAAATTCACCCGCATGGAGTGCTACTAACTGAACAATATTTCATAACAATTTAAAGCATGGTATTTACAACCCATGTCTGCAGAAAGACATATTTCAAAGATAAATTATATTTACAACGTTATGATATTGCCAATCTTCATATGTTCTAAAGTAACAAATAAATATAATATTATTTATCAGTAATGAATTTTAATAATATAGGCGAAGCAGAAAGTAAAACATCGAGGAACACTTTTGCTGGATATGATCAGGCTTGACGTTATGCAATTCAACTTGTTTGATTTGCCACCAGTTCCTTACGAAGTTTACATTAAATGTTATGGTCGTTCTAACACTCACCAGGTTAGTTTATAGTCGTTAATGAAATTTTCTAGTGATCATAGTAATTATTTTGCAAAATAATTATTGCAATTATTTAACTTTTGAAAAATTTTCAGCAACAAGTAAAATTTATTTTGTATAAAAATTACGTATACCTAAGACCAAACAATAAAACTGAAAATGCTTAGTGGCTTTTTGTTTCGTCCAAATGACTAGGAAAAAAAGACTTTTATTCAATTCCTCTCTTACATTTTGGCCCCAGCTGGGTACATTCAGACTCATTTCCAAAAATACCAGAGTTTTACAAAGATAATGTGTTATTAAAACAAAAGATTATCCTGACAAAAAATGTTTTTGCCTAGTAGCAGATAACTTGAAAATAATTTAAATCTTTCAAGGTATTTAAGGTAAAATAAGTTAATTTATTAGCCCTTTTTATTTTTCATATTTGGTAATAAACCAATAATTAAATGTTGAATCAAACAAATAGTTAATTATGTATTCTTAAATATTAGTAGTTTAAAATTATTCCTAGAATATTTATTTTGAACAACAAAGTATTTTTATTTAATGTCATTGTTTATTTATTGTTTTCTTTATTCAGACAAGCTGCCTTGAAAATGTTTAAAAAGGTTAACTTATATTTAAAAAGTTAAGATGCTATTTAAAAAGTTTTACTTATATGACAACTTGATTTTAAAAAAACTAATTTGATTATTTGTGAAATATATAGAAATTATTTTTGTTTTTAAATAAGTAATTTGTAATGTAAATACAACATGTAATAATTCATATTTTCAATTACAACTTAGATGCACTCACAGACTGGCGAAGACAACTTAAGCGAAGAAGTACAAACAGATGAAATTGTATACACTTCTAAGTGGACTCAACACCCCATACACTTCTCTTTTCCAAGTACAATGGACAATCAAATGTTTATACAAACATTTTCACAGGTATGATTAAAAATAATGTCATTAATAATTCCAAAACAAAAAATTGAATTGGTAGAGATTTTACAATAATCCTTGTTACAGGAGCGCCTTGGAGTGGGAGGAGAAGTAACGATAAAAGAAAATGAAAATTGGAATCCAAAACTCGAAATAAACACCTTGAATCTACATAACTTCATCAGCACTGCTGGAGAAGTAAGAGATACAATTTTATCATGTATACATGTTGAAACATTTTACTGCAATTTGGTGCTAAGCAGTTTTGGTTTATTAATATTTGTTGTATAAACATGTGTATCAACTTTTTCATTTTCATTGTTATTTGTTGTAAATTAAATAGAAAATCTATATCAAATTTGTTTCATAAATATATTTCATTAAACATTATGTTTAACATTCTAAAAAATGAGAGAATTAATTTAAGCAACTGCTTCTGAACAGTGATGCTACTATATTCAGTTGCTATATTTTGATATGTTTAAAGGTAATGCTAATCCTTCTAGAAGAATCACAAAGAGAGTTACAGCAACTGGACATTGTGTCACACTGTAAACAAGATTTTGGATTTAGTGAAGGGTTTACAGACTTAAATGTTCAAAGTGTCCCCTTTTTGAAAGGTCGATCAGTAAATTTGGTTTGTTTTTCACAAAGCAATGCCTCACAAATTGTAACCGTACACCAGCCGTCAATTCAGGTAATGTCATATTAAAATTAACTTGTTTCATTATTCAATAAATAAAAGATTTTGTTTATGATTACACTTCATTTTCAGGAAATTACATAATTTAATTTATTTTATGTTGGTCAATCATTGTACAATTAAATTTGTCTTTTTTTGTAAAAATGATAATTTATCATGATCATTGAAATATATTTTATATTATAATTTAATTGTTCCTCAATTTTCTACCATTAAATCTAAGTGTTTAGCTCTAGTTTCAGAAATATGTGGTGTTTAATAATCAAACATAAATAATATGACATGCCTTCCCATTCAACTATATTAATGCAAGCAATATTGCAAGTCTACATGTGCTTATCACCTTTATCTCATATACAGATGAATAACTTTGAGTATAGGGCCCACACAAATTTAAGGAGAGAAAATTAATTATTCGTAACTAATTTTGAATAAAAAAATAAATCAAACTAACATATTGGAATGTCATTACTTATATAGAAAGGCCCATAAAAAATAGTCCATTTAACAACTGTAAAAGTGAAAATATTAATTCCCTGACATATATAAAAAAAACCAAAACTGGATTCATTCTTGGGAATATTAATTGGACCCTTGGTATTTCTCTTGTTCAAAATTAGCCTTATATACGAGGTATTGGTATACCTCGTACATACAATACAATACAATACAAAATTAGCCTCGTTCATTTTTTGTATTGGTATACCTCACATGTTAATCAACATATTTATACAAAATAAGTTATAGCACTCAAGTATTTCTGAACAATTTCTTGCTGGACTCTGAACACCTGGCAAGAATAGTAAAATATTGTTCCATTAATTTTCCTGAAGATACAATTTTTATTTGTACCTTCTTCATGCAGCTCTTCAACATCAAAGTCTCTTCATACAGAGCTTTGTGGTCAAGGTGGTTAAGACACCGACCAGTCTGTTGTATGTCTGAACTGTGCATCTCAAGGTCATAGGTTCAAGACTGCAGTTATTGCTATAAACTTTACCCTTTCCGTTAATGCCGATCACTTTTCTTCATTAGCCTAACTGGTGTAAGGTATCATGTTAGGCAAAAAAACCTTCTTCAAAAGATTGCTTTATATGAGCATTGCAATTACTAACATATTCATCATGTGCATCACTGTTAGAAGTTATACTTCATCATTTTGCACGTACTACATCGCTGTACTTCATCTGACCATCATCATCACAAGCTAAAAGTCCAATTTTTATGATAATGGTTGCAATAACAAAAATATTTTGCCTATCAATTTGATCCATTTTATTTCAAAAACATTTTTTTTAAGATTTAATTAAAATTTACGATATTATGTCTATAAAAAAAAAAAAAACCGATGAGTTATGTCTAAAATCAACTTTATTTAGGATTTTACAACTTTACATAGGATTTTAGGTTTGTATAAGAACCAATATGTTTGTACTCAGGTACACAAGATGACTCAGTTTAAATCATTTTGATGTAGGGGAAAGTAGGGTAAGATGACGAAGCGGGTAAGATGATGAACTCTGTTTTTCTCTAATTCAGTCATAGGTAGCAGCACCTAAGTAGGCATATTGGAGACCCCTGTCAGATTGTTACTGTAGCACCTATATTTTATACCAGTTCAGTGAGTGTAGTGTGCAGTGGCAAGAGGAATTTGATTTTTCAGTGTTGTTGTGTATATTTTGAACTTTTCAAGTTAAGGAATTGTACAAATACAGTAAGTTGTTGTTCTTTCTTTATGAAATATCCTCAAAGTACATATAATAACGTAAAAAAATATGTGCAGTGTAGTTTGTTTACGATGAGTTAAAGTAGTAATATACAAATTTAAAAAAAAAAATGGTGATGTGGAGTAAGATGATGAATGCAGTGCGGGTAAGATGATGAAGCGTATTCCATTTCGTCATCTTACCCGACTTGGTAATTTTTTTATCTTACCTATCTTTTATTAATTATAATAATCATTTAAACAACATTAAATTATTTCAATATTAACATTATAGTAATATTGTTATTAAATATTATTATTATAATAATAAAAGATCATTTTAATATTTTTTTATTACTTCTGGGTTTCTATCGCATTAAGCCTAGAAATTATGTTATAAAAACTGAACAAGGTAATTGGAAAAAAGAATCCATCACTGCAGGTCTTATGGAAGTAAGAAAAAAGACCATAAGCCTAAATTCTGCAGCATTAAAATATAATTTATCTGTGACAACACTTAGGCAGTAGTTTAAAAAGAGGCTTGTTGCACTACTGATGTTGTTGAAAACAATCAATTAGATCCTGCTGCTACTGGTATTCTGCAGCCCATTTCCTCAGCTTTTAGTTCCTCACCTCCTCTCAATGATTCACAAACTCATATTTCTTCAGCTTTTTCACCACAACCATCAGCTTCCTTATCACCACTTTCCCCAGCGCTTCTTTTTCCCCATTTCTTTCTCCCAAACAGTCAACTTCTTTGTCATCACTGCCTCAACAGCTTTCTTCTTCCTCAGTTCTTTCTCCACAACCATCAACTTCTTTCTCATTACTTCCTCCACTTCCAGTAGCCAGCAAGAAAACTTCCAGAAAAGTAAGAGAGAAACTGCCTGTATATCACTGTTGTGGAACCTTGTGAAACATGCCATTGAAAAAAAAAAGAAAGAAAGAGAAATGCTAGAGCTAAGAAAAAAGGAACGAATGAAAAGGAAACATGAAAAATTAGCAAAGAAAACGATGTGTGCTAAATGATCAAAAATAAATAAAAAAAGAAAAAACTGCAAAGCGGGAACTAGACTTCTCATCTTCAGAAGAGTTTTCGAAAATGAAATTCCTTACATGGAAGAAGATGAGTATAGCGTTCAAACAATAATAGAAGAAGCAGAAGGGAAAGACTGTATTCACTGTGGAAAGCAAGGGAAAGATGAAGTCAGGTATAAAATGCAAATCTTGGGCGCATGCTGCGTGTTCCGGTTGGGATGACAATGAAGCAAAAATTAAACCCTGGAAATGCGATTTTTGTATTTGAAATTTATTAATATTTTAAAAAAGATTTTATCTAAGTTTTTATATTTTCCATTCAGTTTTAGATAGTTTTTAGTTTTTTTTAACATATTTATAATATGTGAATTAAAATAGTTACTCAGTCATTATTATTTGAATAAAGTGTTTACTATACCATGAGTTATGTTCTTGGTTCGTCATCTTACCCACCATGCTTCGTCATCTTGCCCCACATGTGGGGTAAGATGACGATCATGTTCTTTTTGAGAAGGATACGTTATTTTGATATTTGAAGAAGGGATGGTCGGCATTTCAATTTTTTATAGTAAATTTAAAGGTTGAAAGACATTTTCCTAAAAATTTCAGCTTTGTAAAGCACTAACATAACCCAAGGAAAATATTTGAAGCTTAAGTTAGTCATCTTACCCCACCTTCCCCAACAATACTGAAAAACAGATTTGCTATTTGTAAAAGAGGAGTCCAGTGGAAGCTATTGTGAAGAGGGGGTGTTTTTGTGTATGTGTATCTTAAAATACAAAACAGACCCAGTATAAATGATCATAACATGTGCAATTTAGTGTTAAGTAATCAGCTGTTTGCAATAAACACTAGTGCATGAAATAAAAAGTGTATTTACATTAGATTAGAGTTCAGCTAATCTATGTGAAAACATAAATTATAAATTTCATAAAAAATGCTATCAAAAAAATTAATTGTGTTTTTTGATATGAAAAAAGCTGCTGTTGTGACTGTGCAATGAAGCTTACTCGCTAAATATAGAGATAATTAATTTTACAAAAACTGTATTGTTATTGGATTTGACAATGATTCTAAAAATAAAACATCTGGTTTATGTCCTGATTTAATCTGGATTCTCCACTTACACCACAAAAGACACAATATGATTAAAAAACATTTGTAACAATGTTTGTAACGTTTGAGGTTTTGTAACAGCTCTCTTGCTAAGCTTTTAATACTTGAACTCTGTGGTCCAAAAACAATCCAAATGTTTATAAGAAAATTCTGATACTAAAACTAAAGTTTATTCTTTAAGAATAAAATGTTTATTCTCTAAGTAAAAGAATACTTTTACTTTATACTTAAAGCTAAAGTATTTTTATTTTTAAAAAACTTGAATAACTTAAGACCGCTTCTTTTTTAGTAAGATATTAATTGTTAGTAATAAGTAAACTGTTACAGCAGCCAAAGAATGTAAGGCAAGAATCAGAAGGCAGATGTTTACTTTGTGTATGGAGTGTACTGGAACCTTCATCACCTCAGAAAATTTTAGTTGCCTCAAACAATGTGTCAGCAATTAATTTTCACTCACACTTTGTGTTTGCTGGCTTTATAGATGGGTAAGCAGTTAAAACAAAATGTTTTTGCTAGAACTTGTTTACCTAAATTTTGAGAAATTATTATTTGAGTAAAAAACAAAATAAATATAACTTTAACATTTCATATATATATATATATATATATATATATATATATATATATATATATATATATAATGTGTAAAATATTTAATTTTCAGTCTGTCCAACATTTGTATGATTTTAGTGGTAAATGCAACTCTGGATTGGGTTGAGATTTTCACACAAGGTGCCAAACTTTGAGAAAAACACTATTTAGTTTACAGAATCTATACAAATTTGTTTTATTAATTTTAAAATGATAAAAATAATTTATGAAAATCTACATAAAGTACAACCAGTACACGTTTTGCTTTGCATACTTTTTTTTATCAATATCCCACTTCTTAACTTTGAATTTATTTATTTCATTGGTTTTCTGTTTCTGGTTTTTTTTTTTTCAAGAAAACAAAAACAAAATAGTGGACATTTAAAAGCAAATATTTCAGTGTTTGTTAACAAAAGAAACAGTATCACAAATCGGAAGTAAAAACAATTCTTCATCCAATTTAACCTACAAAATTTATGATACTTACATTGTTTACATTATTAAACAGTAAATTTAATATTTTTTATAAGCTAGATAACACAACATTATTATCACTATTTATTCTTAGGAATATGTAATATATGTACTTATTTAATATAAAATTACCCCTTTTTAGGTACTTTTTTATTTTTAAACATATAGAGCTTATAATGTTTTTAAAAAACAATTTAAACAATAAAAAATATAACATTTATGGTTATTTATAATTATGAGTAAAACATTTTTTTTTAGAAATGTAAACTAAATTGTAAAAGTTTTATCTGTTTGTAATCTGCTAGTTCTCTCAGGAGAAAATTAATACATACCAAATTAATAAAATGACTGTTTAAAAAAATATGCTACTCTTTCAGATCAATAAGTGTGTGGGATCTGAGAGAAAAAGGAGCTCACCACCAACAATCACTTTTAAGACAATATGATTGGATTTTGCGATCTCCTACATATATTACAGGTATGGTGAATAACTCCAAAACACTTTATACATTTTTTTAGTATAATATTTTTGATTTTATAAAATATGTATTAATAGAAATTAAAACATATATAATGAAAAACATATATATTAATAGAAATGTATTATTATAAGGCTTCGGGAGAAAATCAAATCACAGCTGAACTTTGGAAAAATGTCAACCAAAGTGCTATACAGTCTCTCAGAAACATCCTTGAAGAAATTTGGATAAGTGAAAGAATCCCCCATGATTGGAAGACAGCCTTCATTCATCCACTTCATAAGAAAGGATCCAAATCTGACCCTAACAACTACAGAGGGATATCTTTCCTTGACGTAACATACAAGATTTTCTCAACAATCCTACTACATAGAGCAGAACCTCAATTAGACCATCAACTTGGAGAATACCAGGCGGGTTTCCGGAAAAGGAGATCCTGTCTGGAACAAATCCTTAACCTCAAACACATCATGAACTACCAAAAGTCAAGGGCTAAATCGTATGTTATCACTTTTATTGACTTTCAAAAAGCATACGACTCTATAGATAGGGAATACTTATTCTCGGATCTGAAAGAACTAGGCCTTGATAACAAAACCACAAATCTTATCAGGGAAACATTAACTAATACATTCTGCAAAGTTCAATTCATGGGAGAACTTTCCACCCCTTTTGAGATTAAAACAGGTGTCCGACAAGGAGATGGACTCTCTCCATTGTTATTTAATTTTGGTGTAGAAAAAGTAGTTAGAGAGTGGAACGTGAATACGCATAGTGAAATCAGACTAGGAACTAAGAACAAAGGCATTAAGGTAAATTGTTTAGCTTTTGCTGATGTCATGGCCTTACTAGGTGAGACATTGGAAGAAGCTAAGGAACAGATGCTTGAACTCCAGAAGCAAGTGTTAAAAATGGGTCTCAAAGTTTCATTTAAAAAGACTAAAATATTGACAAACATACAAAAACCACCAAAAAAGCTTCAAGTGGGAGAACAATACATTGAGATAGTCAAAGAATTCAAATATCTTGGGGAATGGATCATCTGGAACGCCCTAGAGAAAAAAAGCTATGGAATCTAGGAGAAATAAAGTTGAATTAGCCTTCCAACTTACCAAAGACACATACAACAAGAAGTCTCTCTCCTGGAATACAAAGATAAGGCATTATCATATGGTAATTAAACCAGAAGCCTTATATGCAGATGAAACATTATCTCTCACAACCCAGGGCCCACTTGAAAGGCTGGAGATCAAAGAAAGAAAGATATTACAAAAAATCTTAGCCCCCAAATTCCGTAACAACCAATTACTCCACATCAGGAATGAAACGCTTTACCAAAAAACTGAAACACTATCAGGCACAATAAGAAAAAGGAAAATTGATTTTTATGGGCACATCCTCCGAATGGACAAAAATAGATTAACCAAAAAAATATTTGACTACTTTCACAATAAAAGAGCCAAACCACTTTGGTTTAGAGAAACGGAAAAAACATTACAGAACTACAAATCACTGACACTATGTTCATGGACAAAACAGCCAAAAGAATAACCAAAGACAAAAAACAACGGTTCTAAGGCAAAGTCAAATCCAAGCGAACGATCCAAATCTCTGACGAAGAAAGAAAAGCAAGATCACAACAAATGAAGCAATACTGGGCTACGAAGAAGGCACAGAACATTAAAAAGTGATTGATTTAGTGTACCCCAAAGTTTGGTGAAACAAATAAAGAGAAGAGAAATGAAAACTTTTATTACATTATGTTATACTAACTTATATTTTATGGTAATCTTACCAGAATGACACTAGCTTAGCAGAATAGAAGAAAGGAAATTCTTGAGCTTTAAATAGTTAGGTGTAGACTTCATTAATAATTCTAATGTTAATAGTCTAAATCACCTTTTATTTGATGATGTGTTTTGTAACCCACTAGCAGTTCCCAGTAAATAGGTTTGCACTGATTGCTGTAGTTCAAGAAGATGATACAATTATTATTGCTCTCTGTTCTTGTAATATTGCTAATTTACAAAGGATGTAGAAATGGTACTTAAAAAAACTGAAGGTTCAAAAAATTTTGCAGAAATTCTTTTTCAGCTAAAGCACCATTAACTCTACTCACCAAAACACTGTTCATTGTTTTCTAGTACTGTTGCTGTGTAATGATGACATGAAGATTTCCGGTCAATTACTGATCTCACAGAAGAAAACTTGTTAACCTATTATTTAACAGTTTTCTAAGATAAAACTTTCTGTATATTATTCAAGCTAAAAATGATTTTTACTCAAAAACTAATTTTGACTCAAAATACCACTCAAAAGAAGATTTATGATAATTGAATGCTCCAGTGATTCATCTATACAAATTTACACAATCTGAAATAACCGTCCACTTCTGCACTGCAATTCGTTGCTGAACAGGGTTATAAAACTGTTTGCAGTACTGATAAAACTCCCCATTAAATAATCCAGTTCAAGAAGAAACACACAGTATCCCATGTTAATACAGTATTTGCCAGCTATATTGTCTTATGTAACTTTTTTATTTTATTAGGGACTTGTGGTTCTCTGAACACAAGTAAGTCTGAATTTTTATTTTTGACTACATAGAGTGTCAGCCTTGAGTGTCTGTTCATATTTTTTGTGTTGTAACTAGATGCCAAGTTTATGTTTGTAGGCACTTGGATTGAGATCCATATTCTGAAAATAGCATGTATTGTTTCTATAATTTTTAAACATATGATAGCAAATGCTCAAATAAACAAAAATAATAACATGAATATTTCATCATAAAACAACAATTTAAAAAAAAAATTATTGTATTTAGTTTAAATTTTTTACTTGTTAAGTTTTTTAATTAATTAATGTAAATTTATCAACAGCTCAAGTCTTAAAGGAGAAAGGTCACCTAAGTACAGTCATATCAGTTCAAATTCTGCCTGATGCTGATGGAGAAGTTGAAAAATCTCCTACACAGGTAATACACTCTAATTAAATTTTCACTCTTTTTCTTATCTTCTTTAAAAAAATAGAAATGTCTTCCACAGATGATACCAGAACTCTAATTTAGCCTTTATGTCATCCAACCCACAGAACTATGTAAAAGACTTGAGATATTTCTTGAACACCTGTGATGCTCATTTTTAGCATCCATTCTAATAAACAGGTGGAGTTTCGTTAGGACGAAGGCTGGTGTGTTTTCTACTGAAAATCGTAGCTTTAAAGATGAGATCTAAGCAAAGTGTGATCAAAGACCACTTCCGCTACTCATTGAGAGAGTCTGATGGAGGAATACTTCTATGTTTTTGTTTCATAGTCTGACGTGGAACAAAGATTTCTAGATCTAGATCTTTTGCAATATCTACATCTTCCTTGAGTAGCTCTTTAGCTATTCATTCCACGTCTTCATGGTCCTTTGGAGGACAGTCAGGGTTTAAATTATGTGATATCTCACCATGATGATACCATGATTTTTGCTTGTTAAGCATTAAAAAAGGCACTAAAATGGCAGAATATTCAGCAATAAGCCTTACTAATGCTACAACAAATGATGACTTTGTTATAGCCAAGTGTAGATGATAAGCAGATTTCTTGTACCATAATTTTAGAAAAGCTTTGGCAATGTCTCGAAAACTTTCTGATACTTTTATGTTTTTCTGACTATCTAGACTCACAAAGTGTAGTTATGTATGGGTTTATATTGAAGAACTTATATATCAAGTTATCATGAAAAAAATCCTTGTCTGGGGGAACAGCTGTTCACTGTACCTAGCTAATTATGTTCTTGTGCCTCTTATTACGAATATATTTTTCTTTCACTAATTTTCAGTAGAATTTATTTCATTTTTACTCTTTCTACTATTTGCTTGTCAGCTGAATTTTGGTTATTATTTTTAAAAAATAAAATTGATGTATTGAACCATATTAACATTAAGTCTATGAGATTTTAATGAATATTTTCTTATTGTGTACTTTACTATTTTACTATTAAGTTTATTATTCAACTGCTTTATTACTAGCCTACTTTATTTTTATAATAATTCAATCACATTAACAATTAATTATTTTTAAATTTTGAATTCGCTTTTATACTTCAATAAAAAATTTAGTAATATATATAGTATAGTAATAGATGCAATTAAAACAGTATAAATGTTATAATATTAAAGCTGAAGAAGTTATTTTGCAGATTGTAACATTGGATGAAGATGGAATCTTGATTGTATGGACTGTTATAGAAACAATACCTGGTATTTCTGCAGATATGGGGCTAGCTCACTGGGGCAAAGTGAAGCTGATACCATCATCTAGGCTATATGTTTTGGAATGTTTCGCAAGGTATTTTGTAAACTAAACTACACTATATTTTGAAAATCCTCTACTAGTCTTTAATTTTGGATTGAAGGTGAAAAGTTGAAAAACTTTTGTGTACTTGTAAATTTATCTTATTTTTTATTTTTTTTTATTGCAACATTTTGTCATTTTTATTTATATATAAATTTATAAGAGAGGATAATAACATCTTTAAAACTTGTGTCATGTTGGCAAAATAATATAAGAATTAAAAAATTGGAAAGTGTGAATTTTAGAAATACAATTAAAGTAATAATCATTGGTTTCATGAAAACTACTTTTGAAGTTTTCCAGTTTTATTACCTGTTAAGATGTCTTCAAATAATTCCATTTTTAAACTTTTCAGAGAATACCGATGTAAAATACAGTGCCAATGTCTAGCTGTAGACTTAATAAAGCCCAGTAACTTATACATTGGCACAAATACTGGTCAGGTTGTACACTGTCTGCAATCATCTACAAGAACAAGGCCACAAATGTACCTTAACAATACAGGTAATGTTACTTTATTCATAAAAGTTAAGTTTTAGTTAGGCGAGTGGTTAATACATAGCCTATGTAACAAAGTTTAACATATCTTAAATTAGAAAATTGACTACATGGCTCTTTTATTGATTGAAATCATTTTTACTTCATTCCTTTACTATCTAAATTGGATTTAATTAAACATAGAAGTCCTAATCAGGTGGTTATCAGCTAGCTTTTTCTTGCTTATCTTTAATTATAGGTATTTAGAATGTAAAACACCTCTACATCAGCTCTATATGAAATCATATTACATCTTTTTAACTAAGGTATATATATTATATATATATATATATATATATATATATATATATATATATATATATATATATATATATACTATATGTTTTATTTTTTGCTTTGCTTATTGCTATTACCTGTACCTTTTACAATCTCATTCATTCTTCAAGACTATGCCAAAATTTTCTATTTTTAAGTTGTTTTTTTTGCCTTATACATGTGGTTTTACAGCTCTCCTTAATATACTCTGTTCTAATTTAGTCTATGTGTTATTTTAATTCATAAGTATTAAGTTATCCAACACAATGTCAAATTACTTTTCTTCTTCTTTCGATGAGGCCTGCTAGGGACCACGTGACAATTTCAATTCTTCACACTTAGCTGTTTTCTCTTCCGTTCCCTCCAATATTCCCTCATCCTTTCACTATGCGGCTTCTTTCTGTCTTCAGACCACTTTGCACCAGGCTTTTCTGCAATCTTCCTTGGAATCCCTCCATACTCAATATCCTCTTTCTAAAAATCTCTCTGTTCACCGTTTCTTCTTCTTTAATATTATTTCTTTCTAAATCCTTCTTTACCTCTTGAATCCAACTAGTTGTTGACTTTTTATCCCATAGGTACTTGAGTATCCTTTTTGCTAGTCTTGAAACATTCATCCTGTACATATGTCAAAAAAATTGCAGACTTCTCTTCCTCATCGTCTCTGTCATGTTCTTTATGTTCCTGTATATTTCATCATTAGATCTTAGTTTCCATGTTTCTTTAGTTTTCACTGAGCCCGAAATTTTTCTCATGATTCTCCTTTTTAGTATTTTCAGTTTATCTAAACTATAATTTAGTACCAAGCATTCATTTGCATACAGGCATTCCGGTTTCACTACTGTAGTGTAGTTCCTTATTTTAAGATTTTTAGATAAGCACTTTTTGTTATAATAATTTTTAGTGATACCATATGCTCTTTCCATTTTGCGTACCCTTTCTTCAACAGCAGATTTCTCCAAGCCATTGTCTTGGATCATTTCTCCCAAATATTTGAATTTCTTTACTTTTTTCCCTGAACCAATATCTGTAACCAAAAAATTTGGAGCGTTTTTGATGAGCTAATTACTTTTAATTATTATTATTTTAATTTTACATTCAGTCACGGTACATTGAGTGTGGGAAAATACCTTCAAATTGATATATTACATAACATCACATCTTTCTTATATAATATTATTAAATTTTTTAGATAAATTATAGAAACAGAGGGTGCAGACTAGCTGCACCTATTGAGAAAATTTAGGTACCCTTGCGGTACCCGAGTCTAACACACACTTACACTTACAACACTATACTTACGACTTTAACACTTTACACTCACACTTACATTTAGTGAGGCAATAATAGTCTCAATGTGCTTTTCGCCTTAATGTAACAAAAAAAAAAAAAAATAAATAAATAAATAATAGAAACAGTATATATAAAAAGGTATTTTATGCATTTTATATTGTGCCAAGTACACTTATTCCATCAACAAGACAGCCGTAGTCCTTAAAGTGTAAACATGTTTTAAGCAAAATTCTATAGCCTATCATTATAAAATCATCACTTATTTGTTAGTGCTCATGATGTCTTCTATTATTCTATGGGCATCCCAATATTCAGCTCTTTAGTCTAGGTATTGCCCAATCAATAGATTTTAAAGGGAAGAAACAACAAATTAATTTTGTTAAGTGTGATGAGAAAATACAAAAAGGGTGAAAGATGAATTATTCTCTTCTTGCCAAAAACCATAAACTGGATGAATTTATTGATTTAAATATAATCTTTATTATGTGTTTTAAATCACACAAAATATTTCACTCCATTTTTATATAACCTTTCTCCTTCTGATAGCATTATAACCCATGAAAAGAAAATACACTTAATCAATATTTGGCAAATACCGTGAGATATCAAGAACGATTCTCGGTTTGAAAATTAAGAGTTTCCAGATAAGATGTTTTGAAGTAAAATTTACAGTTTAGGTTCAACAAAATAGCAGACAAATCAGTGTATTACAATCAACAAAAGTTGAAAAAGGAGCTTCCCTTATTGTGTGGCCTTATAAAAGTGTACACTCTGGTGTTTGCTACACCTATTTTGTATATTTTGTACCAATAAGAGGTTAAACAATCATACCAAAGATTATGAAAATATGATACTTGATTACTTAAATTAAAATGTGATTGTATACTTACAATAATTACTGTTAAGATTATGCAATGTGAATTATTGATTTTTTTTTTAATAACTTGTTTTAATTACAGAGGAGACGTCAAGTATTACATGTTTAGAATTCTCCAAATGTGGTCAATCAACTTTAATGGTAAGTAGATCCAAAGAAAACATTTTGTGCTATTTAAATAGGTAGGCCTATTAAGATTAAAACATAAATTTCCATTTGCAAAAGTATATTTGCATATACGAGGTGTGGCTATTAAATAATGAGACTGACACTGCGGCGAAACAAGTGCACATGCGCCAACCGCCATTGACCAACAGCTATTTAGTTTGAAGCTTTCTCTTCAGAATTCAGTTAGTCTCGTTTGTGTAACCACCACTGTTTAGTCATAACCTTCATTTCCGGTAGTGTTTTTATTTTGTTTTACCGGAAAAAATAGTTAGTGTAATGCGAAAAGTGTATGCAAAAATGGTGCCAAAAATTCTCACATTTGAACAACAAGCAGCTCGAAAAATGTTTGTACTGACACTTTGGATGCCATTGAAAATGACCCAAATTTATTGGAAAGGATTATAACATGTGATGAACTGTGGTTTTTTACTTATGATCCGGAAACAAAGCGCTAATCCATGCATTGAAAGAGCCCAACTTCACCGAAGAGCCAAAAAAGCAAGAATCAGCAAGTCAAAATTTAAAGCAATGATGATTGTTTTTTTCCAATGTTCATGGCATTGTGTACCTTTACTGGGTTCCTGAAGGTCAAACAATTAGTCAATATTACTTCCTTGAGGTACTTGGTAAACTACGTGAAAGAGTAAGGAAAAAAAACGACCCGAAATGTGGAAGGACAAATCATGGGTTTTCCACCAAGACAATGCACCAGCTCATTCTGCGTTATCTATCAAGAAGTTCCTGGCCAAGTACAGCATCCCAGTGTTAGAACATCCACCCGACTCACTAGACCTTGCACCATGTGACTTCTATCTGTTCTCTAAGGTGAAATCTGCATTAAAAGGGATGAGATTTGAGTCCGTGGAAGCTGTAAAAGTGAAAACGGCAAGAGTCCTGAAGGAGTTGATAGAAGATGACTTCCAGCACTGTTTTCAACAATGGAAAATTCGCATGGAGCATTGTAGGGATAGAGAAGGGGTGTATATTGAAGGTGATAATAAGTAATTATGAATAACATGAAAATAAAATTTTTTACAACATCAGTCTCATTATTTAATAGCCACACCTCATATATTGTTGTGTTTATTATATATATATATATATATATATATATATATATATATATATATATATATATGTATGTATGTATGTATGTATGTATCCATTATAATCACAGATTTTGTGCCCATATGAACCAACTTGTGCAGCTTTAAAAATTAGAAGGGCTACAAATATTGTATCTATATTTGTCACTAGAACTTACAGTTATTGACTTGTTTTCGTTTAAAATTTTTACATGTCTTTCATTTTAAAACTGGTCAATTTATGAAGTTGGTTATTTTTCCAATTAGGTCTCTATCAAGTAAAAAAAGCATGCAAAGTCTGAATTTTGTCAAACTGTTCTAGAGGTATCAAATATTTTGTTTAAAACCAAATGTCAGATAATGAAACATTTCCATATATATTTATTTATGTGAACTTTTTATCTCTTTTTAGACTATAGATACATTTCTCAAATCATTTTCCTTTCCCTCTGTAAAATGCATTTTTGAGAAGTATTTTTGATAGTAAACAAAAATCTTGTTAATAATATAAAAATTCTTGTTTCTTATGAGAAAAATAAAGATCAAATTGCACATAAACATAATTTAATCATGAAATTATTATAGCTTTCCACTTCCAGTTTTTTTCTACATTAGAATTACACAAACTGGTTCAAGCATGGTCATGTTCACTGCCAACTGAACTTGTGATTTGGTAAATAGCACAAAACTAAATAATCAATTTTCTATTTAGTATGGTAAATTGTTTGTATTTAATTAATTTATGTACAGGTAAACGAAAAAATATTATTTTATTTTTCCATAAATTTAAAACACGAACCATTTTTGAGAAAAGCCTAAACTCTCATACCATTCTTGGAGAGCATTTGTAGCTCAGTTAGAAACATTGCAGACAGTTCGATCACTGCATCTCAAACCTGTTGGCAGGTTTGAGTTTAATTAATTATTATACTTGGTTTTTTCCAAATTTTACATCAATCTTGCTTCTTCATTAGTGTCTAACTGGTATAAAGTAAAAGACCAACCAATGGAGAAGTATTGTGAAAGGTCGAGTAAAGACATACACATTATACGTGATATTAGTTTGCATGTCTAACACTGAGTGTTTTAGAACTTTTTAATGAACTTATATATATTAAGTTCATTAATGCTCAAGGATGCTCCTCCTCCATTTGCCATGATTTTAAAGCTTATAGCCAGCTTGTCTTGCCTCTGACATTATGAATATGTCCAGAGGCGGCAGGTTAAGAAGAAGGATTGTTTTAGGAGAACTGGTGTGATCTATTGCTGATTTAAAAATAAAACTACAAGGAAGATCCAGTCAAGGTCAACATTCCATTTCCAATTTACTTTACTAACTTGTGTAACATTGTAATTCTTGATTTATAAAAAATATTAAACATGCCAGAAAAATATCTACAGTATTTCAACTAATCACAAATCAACGAATTGTGTACATTTTTCTTTAAATTTCTCAGACTGATGCATAAAAATTGGAGATCCTTATAATGCAGTTCAGTATGTTGAAGTTTTACTAACTTAGTAAATAAACATTTATCTCTTTACAAGACAAAATTTAGTATAAAATATAATAACGATTTTTTTTTTAGGTGGGTGATAACTCAGGACGAGTACGAGTTTATAGAACAGCTTCAGAGAATCCTATTTTGAACCTCTTTGCAACTGTCACATCCCCAGCTCCTGGTGTGAAGTCACTGCAAATGTCTCCATGCCACCCTGGACTGTTTTTTGTACTCGACACTAACTCATGGTAAGCATCATGACTTGCTAATATTTTATTTATGGAATTAATCAACAATTAAAAAAAACAAAAGTAGCTCTTTTAGTGGTGTAGCTAGACTTAACGTTCCTGTTAAAAACATTGAATGGGCTCCTATCCACAGGGTGTTGAATAAAGAGGGATGTGAAAAGTGTAAAAAAAGGAAAAATATTGGCATCAATTACAGAAGAAAGTGTGACTAAGGACATAGTACAAAATAAACATTATAATTTGACAAAAACATGTTGTGTTACTACAAGTATTGTTAAAAACAACAAAATTGAAATAGCTATATAGAAACAAAACCATGTGTAAATTTTAACTCATGAAAACTTTACATTATTGCGGCAACATTAACAATTTTTATTGGAATTTTTTTTGTAAGCTAAAATATCAGCATATTAAGCTTATAATTACCTATAGTCGACAAATTTTCTGCTCCAATTATACAAATAATTTCCATTATTTCTATAACTCTGTGGAAACAAACTTCCGTTTGTCCCTATTTCAGAGAAAAATATGAACTGTGATTTACTGAAAGTTCAGAAAAACATTTTTTGCTTAATATTAAATTTGTGTTTTCACAAAATGCTTACATAATTACAAAAAATAAAGAATTTATATATATATATCATTCATTAGAATATGCCTCCATGTCCGTAATCCTTAGATATTACCTCCACATTCACAGCCTTATATCTCAGCTAATTGTAAAGATATATGTGTCATCCCATTTGAGTATATGTTCAAAATAACAGATTCAAGACATTTATTCCAATATGCTCTAATGTATAATACAATTTTTGTTATGTAATTAATCAAATATTGCTCCCGGTGGCAAGATGTAAGGTTAGCATAAAACATTTGTTTGTCAAACATAGATTGTTGCCTCCGGATGTCGTTAAATATAATTGATGTCTAACTTTGCAGATATATACCATTAGACCTTGCCTCCAGTCTAAACCTTTTACCAAACTGAACACTACTGAAGTCCTGTATATGTATATAGTTGAGGTTATGTTTTATGTTTCTAAAGTTTTATCACCTACAAATATACCGAAACTATAAAGTTCTATTTTTCTACACATAAAACCAATTAAATTGTTCTTTCTTTGAGATTTATTGTTGTATTCATTAGATATGGCGAAACTTGTGGCTCTTGTACTTTTTCATAATTTTGGTTTGACAGTTCAAACAGGTTAGAGTTGTAGTTGATATTACAAAACCTACCTTTTCTTTCACTTCTACTTTTATATAAAAGTAATACATATACATATGTATTAAATCACTAATTTGACTGTAGATCTAAGTTTTGCCTAAAGTTTATTTTCACGCATGCCACTTTTTAGGCTACTTAAATTTTGTACTTTAGAGGGAAGTACTGTACTTCCAAAACAATAAAATGTTTTTCATTTGGTCTTGGGAATTGATTTTTAATAAACTGATTTGCATAATAATAATACAAAAATATGATTAAAATATTTTAATAAATTTTAGTTCTGTAAGCTATTTAGCTATAAAATCACAATATAGCCTATTGTGATTAGCCTACATAGCCAAATACATACAGGTGCTATATATAAAAGGTACAAATATACATTAAAAAATTTTAATGTCTTTGGTAATACAAATTTAAACAACTAAGTTCAAGTTTTATCATAAGCTAAGTATGAGAAAAATTTAACGGACAAGTATTAAATATTGATTTTGATTTGCTCATCAAGTTTTTAATCTAAGTACCAAAATATCACCTCAAGTGTTTTTTATATAGAATTTTGATGTTGTGCTAATAAAAAATAAAACCAACAAACATAGGAAAGAAATATTGCTGTCTTTTTTGTTTTCGATGTCATTTAACCTTGGTGCGATAGGCAGTACAACTCATAATAGCCTGCTCGAAAAAGTTACACGAGGTCATGATTCCCTTGGAAAATGGTTAAAAGAGTAATGAACAACAAAGAAGAAGCAGAAATATTATAGTCTAGCACCATTTCGATATGAAATCTAATCTAACCTAACAGCTGCAGTATGCCGTTTTGGATTAGCATAACCCATAAAAAATTATAATATGCCTGCCTTGATATAATTTTTTTATATCTAAATTATTTACTGTAGCAATAAACATGCTGTCTAGTGACCACTATTGCTACTTAAACTTATTTAATACATATATTTACGCAAGCTACTTTGTTCGAAAAATGCCAGAAAGGTTGGTGTGTTAGTATATTACAATTACCACCTAGGTTAACATCTGTAGGGTGCTGTGAATGGTTTCATGACTATAATTTGTAACATGGTATGGTAAAAATATATATAATCAATAACGCATCTGGAATTGATACAAGGTTTTTATCACTTACTGTTGCTTTTAATGAAGTACCTAAGATAGTGTGATTGTAACCAGAACAAAAGCAGTGTTAAGTACTTATGAATAAGTGTGTACTATTGTTATTACATCCTCAAAACAGAATAACATGTGAAAGTGCAATACTGTCATAAGTCGTAAATGTCTTCCACCCTGTAAAACAAAAACAAGTGCAGAAAATGCACCTTGCAGGTGGTTAATGGTGCAGTACAATTCAATGGGAAAACTCCACTTTTGCAGGAGATAGTAATCTTAAATGATTTTAAACTGCCTAGTTTTCATAGACTGTGTTCTCATAAAACCCAAGTATTGATAATTCAAAGTAAATATGACGATAGAATAGTAAATAACCACATATAACAGAAATTTTATTTATTTTTAATTAGATTAGAAATCTTATTTTTAATGTCAAATGTCCTGACGTGTATGGGTACAGGAGCTAAAATTTAAAACCTTGATACTTCATAATAAAGCAAACTAAAAGAATAATCTACTACTAATGGAGACTTTTGAAGTAGGCCTACTGGTATATCTGCAGCTGCAATCCCTGTTAACCTAAGCTATATCTAAGGTTTAAATGTAATTAAAAGGTTTGCAAATAAAAGTTTTTTCAAAATTTACTGCCACTAAATTTCATAGTATTCACTTACTGATACTTTAAATAATTCTATAGTATTTGGTTAATATAAAATAAATGGTTCACCACCAATTTTTTATCCTAAAATGCTAAATTCATGTATATTTAAATAAATATTTAGGCTTACATTTAAGTATATGTTTTAAAGCATATCAATAAAAATCCTTATCAATTTTTTGCCCGATTGAAGAAATAATCAAACAATTGAAAAACCTGAACTATGGGGATGTGTGAAGCTTACTAACCTTATTTTATTGCCCACTGTGATCATATTTGGAGTTCATGCCAGTTTACTGACTACAGACTACTTTCAAGAGTCTGGGTCAGTTTATTATTAAAAAGTTCACATAATAAATTGTTCATGCATGCAATGTAAATGATAATATAACGTCTTAATGTATGAAGTTCATTAAAAATTGCATAAAATCATAAATTAAAAAATGTACCACATGTTTATATTACTTAATTTTGTCATACAATATGAAATACAACAAAATGTAGTATAATCATACATCAATATGTGTGATTTTTGATGATATATGTATGATCAATATGTATGAGGTATCATGATATGTGGTGATCCATTATAAATACCTAATTTTTAAGCATTATTTTCATCAGACAAAACTGTAAGTATTTTACCAAGGTGAAGGGATCTGGTAAGGTTAGAGTGTGTCATACAATTATAAAATCAACATGTGTCGCTGCTAGCCCAATACGAATGGATGAAAGTGGGCATAAATGGGTTTAATAAATACTGTGTAAGATATATTAGGTTACTTTATTTTACATTATTATAGTTTTTTCTAAAATTATTTCTTTTAGTCATAAAACTTTAAGATTGAAGCACTGTAATAACCAGTTTTCCAGCTATTTCTTGCTTTTACCAGTTTTTAAAACCAAAAATTTTAGAAATGCAAAACAAAAATGAAAATATTACTTCTTTATAATTATAAAATAAGCTTTTCTGTAGAAAAAATACTTCAAACTTTTTGTTAAAAATGTTTCTAAGATATGTTAAGAAGACTAATGTTTAGGCCTGTTTTTTTTTTTTTTTTTTTTAGTGTAGGCTATGGCTGGATGTTGGTATAATTATGAATGTAAAAGCACAAGGAAAATCATCTTTCTTAAGAATAGCCCATACGGTTTATTTGTAACATACAATCAGTATTTATATATATCATTCATATAATCAATCAGTAGAATATTTTATATATCATTTTAGCACAATCAATAGACGCTCAGGAGTTTCTTCTGTTATAAGCTTCCAGTATTTGCATGTTGTCCATGACAAACCAATTTCTCAATGACTGAAGACTGATCCTAGAAAAAATATATATTATAACTATACAAAGCTATTACCTCTAATTTTAATTACGAACTTAAAATAGTTACACTTTGCAGTAGTATATAGACTGATAACTATTTGTACTTTTGTATCAAACTGATAGCTAATGTTCTATTTTTATAATAAAACTGCTGATCAAATAAATTAGTAATGCTAAAATTTTTTCTCAACAATATAAATATTCACCTCAATTTCAAGCAACAAAATATATAACTTTAAAACTACAAAATAGGAGAACAGCACTACATTTAATGCAGATTTCAAAATATATACAAGAGGCTATAAGTGTTTTTTCTTGATTTAACTTAAAACACACATACGCTTAACACTTTACTACAAGTTTTACCTAGAGTGAAATCTGATTAACTGTGTAAGTATAAAAATTATTAAACTTGATATTATTTAAGGCTGAGGTGAACAAAGTTGTACTTACTGAGTTGTTTATTCTTTTCACTGATGAAATAGGCACATATTCGATTTGATAAAATCAAAATGTTCAAATCCAAAATATCTTTGGCTAGGTGATGATTACTGTAATTTAAAACTTGTAGTTGAAAGGTTTCTCAAGTTTAACCTGCAACACATATATTTCTCTTAAAAAAATAACTCGCTGAAAATATATTTTCTATATAGCCTAGCCTAATATCATGATAGTCCATCAAATGATAATTTATACAAATGCCTTGACATTTTTGAAAAAAACTTGTATTCCAATCACATGGTCATAATTTCATGAAGGCCAATTTTGTGTGGTCTTTCATTTACCAATTGTAATTTTTGATTAGGCTACCTACAGCAATAAACTAAAAAGGCAACATGTAAACAAACATTATTAATTATTGTAGGACGTGTATATGTATATGTAACAAAAATTAATATACATTTTGTTAATGCTAGTTACTTGTGAACTATATCAAGTGGTATTCTCCTTGTGGAATTATAAAATATACTGGAAAACTGGTTTTAATATTCGAACCTGTTAAGGAATACAATAATCCTCAATTAATTAACAAGCAAACAATCCAATAAACAAGAGATGGTAAAACTGAGTTATTGGGACCAATATTAATTTATCAAAAATATAAAAATAAAGAAACAAGTAGAATTTACAATAAAAGTTACCAACATAACCTCAAAATGACTACTGTTCGAAAGTAGGTAACATGCTTTTAATGGTAAAACCGATAAATGTTTCATAATAACGATAAGTGTATTTTCATAATTAAAAGAATACATTTTTTTTTTTTTTAAAAAGAACTTGATAACCTAACTCTACTTAGCTGTTGCTTAACCTAACTTGACTCACTTTTGGGTGTTTAATGAAACGCATGTTATTACTAATCAAAAGAATATAATTTTTTTCTTAAAAAAAGAACTTGGTAACCTAACTCAGCTTAGCTGTTGGGTGTTAACTCATTTATTACGTATATAACTTATATTCCTTAAACATACTAATCTTTGTTGTTAGTAGTATCACAGCATATAGTAAAAATGGACGTTGGAATATAGATTTGTAACAAATCACTAAAAATCATAATTTATCATAATAAAGTTAATCTTCCATGGGTTAATATCTCTCAACGAAATGACAGAGCATATAATAAAAAAAAAAATAGTAAAATCACAATTTTTGCAAAAGTTCTGAAAAGTCAGACATACTGAGAGCCAATTACAATCCAAACTGTTAAAATTATAGTGTATTTTCATAATTAAAAGAATACATATTATTTTTAAAAAAGAACTTGATAACCTAACTCGACTTAGCTGTTGCGTGTTTAACCTAACTTGACTCACTGTTGGGTGTTTAATGAAACACGCATGTTATTACTAATCAAAAGAATATAATTTTTTTCTTAAAAAAAGAACTTGGTAACCTAACTCAACTTAGCTGTTGGGTGTTAACTCATTTATTACGTATATAACTTATATTCCTTAAACGTACTAATCTTTGTTGTTAGTAGTATCACAGCATATAGTAAAATGGACATCGGAATATAGATTTGTAACAAATCACTAAAAATCATAATTTATCATAATAAAGTTAATCTTCCATGGGTTAATATCTCTCAACGAAATGACAGAGCATATAATAAAAGCAAAAAAATAGTAAAATCACAATTTTTGCAAAAGTTCCGAAAAGTCAGACATACCCGAGAGCCAATTACAATCCAAACTGTTAAAATTAAAGTGTATTTTCATAATTAAAAGAATACATATTTTTTTTTTTAAAAAGAACTTGATAACCTAACTCGACTTAGCTGTTGCGTGTTTAACCTAACTTGACTCACTGTTGGGTGTTTAATGAAACGCATGTTATTACTAATCAAAAGAATATAATTTTTTTCTTAAAAAAAGAACTTGGTAACCTAACTCAACTTAGCTGTTGGGTGTTAACTCATTTATTAAATATATAACTTATATTCCTTAAACATACTAATCTTTGTTGTTAGTAGTATCATAGCATACAGTAAAATGGACGTCAGAATATAGATTTGTAACAAATTACTAAAAGTCATAATTTATCATAATAAAGTTAATCTTCCATGGGTTAATATCTCTCAATGAAATGACAAAGCATATAATAAAAGGAAAAAAAATAGTAAAATCATAATTTTTGCAAAAGTTCAAAAGTCAGACATACCCGAGAGGTAATTACAATCCAAACTGTTAAATTTTTATATTAATGTACACATTTTACTTATACGTATTGTAACCTATATAATAGATTTATTATTAGCCTAGAAAATGTCAAAGCAAAACTAAATAAAACTATAGTGTTGTTACAAACTTTGATTTTATACTGAATTTGTAGAAGTCATTAAAGTTTATCTAGTTCTTTATGAAAGAAGGACATAGCCTCATTTTTCGTAAGCCTGGGATTAGTTTATTCATTAGCCATTTTAAACCATATTAACTTTTATAAATTTGTATTTAATACTTATCCTCAGCTGACTTTTTGAATGTTCTTTTGCCAAAACACTTAATTTAATTAAATGTATAGGCCTATATGTAAAAATCCAAAATGTCATTTTATGCAAATGAATGAAAGACAAAAATGAACCTAACTAGTCTAATATGGGTTTGTGTGAAATATAGATTTGAAATTAAAAATAGTTAGGCCTAATATAATAAGTAATCATCATTTTATATAAAAACTATATTTTGTTTTAAAATTGACTGCCTTTAGCTTATATTGAACAATAACATGCTGGTAGCAACATTAAATTATTCTTGTGAATTCTACAAATATTGCTATATTTTAGACTTAAAAACAACTGTAACTTCACAATTAGTTAGAACCTATCATCTTGTTACTTCAAAAATTTGCATTGAATTAATTACTGACTAATTTGCAAAGTAAATCCTCCATGCTCAATGTAATGTAAAATGTAATAATAATGTCGCAAAATTTTTCTGTTAAAAATTGTATAAAATCGTTACTTAATAAATGTTGTGTGGGTTAATATTAGGCCTACTTAATTTTTATAAAAATATTGTAATTATATTACACCTGAGGCATATTAAATACACAAATAACTTATCTTTTCTCCATCATATAAATAAGAGAAGAAAGTATGTTATGTCCTTACAGAGCTTAATATAGTTTATAAGTTGTAACTGTTAGCTTTAGGAATATTTTATACTTTTCTGTAAATATATTCTCATTTTCACATAAAAACCTACTTTAGACTAACCTCACCCCATTACAGTAGTAGGTATAAGAAAAAATATATTTAGACTATAATGCTTAGTTGTAAGTTTTCTTTGGTCTGTAAGTAGACATAGACATATTATTTAGATATTTGCAAAATATTACTAGATCTACCAATGTTACAAACTAAGTAGCCTACTTTAATATTAAAAATAAACTGATATCTTAGTGATATGTAAAAATTTATTACTAATACATTAGTTTCAGTTTACTATTATTAATATAGTAATTATTATAAAAGTGATTGTTGGTCCTCCAACTATTTGTCATGTACAATAATTGTTAATATTCTAAGTTATAAATAATGTGAAATCTTAAAATTATAGTAACACACTCATGGGTTTACTAACCTTCTTCCAGTCCTGTTTTCTTCAATCCAACAGAATTTTGGTTCGTAACAATATTTTGTCAATATATTTCAAAACTTGTATTTGTTTCTACATCTCAATTCTTCATTGAACTACTTTTTGTAATAGAAAAATCCAGACACAAATGAACAAAATACATTATGGTTATCAACATTGGCATAACCTCAACCTAGGAGAAAGCAGTTCACTTTGCATTTTTCACAGGAAAAATTGAATTTGAAGACGCATTCATATACAATAAAGTATCGTATTAATATGTCACTCAGCTCGCATTTCAACATATTAGAAACGTTTCAACACAGTACTTAATATTTCATATTTTTTCAAAGTTTGCAATGAATCTAATGCATTCCAACATGGCCGCTTATAAGACAACACACAGTTTTCTAAACCCAAATATTTCTTGCGTTCTGTGAACCTGATTTCTTGCCTCCGTGGAGGTCAAAACTCGAAGCGGAGGCAAATTGTCGCTCTGGAGGCATATCCTAATAAATGACATGTATAAAGAGGCAATGTTTAAGGAATGGCAAATCTATATATATATATATATATATATATATATATATATATATATATATATATATATATATATATACATAAATGAAGGATATAATAAAAACAATTACAGATCTAAAATAACATAAATATTATTATTATACTACCATACAATATATTTTATCACTTGCTTGAGTAATAAATATAGCTATACTGTGCACCTTGTAAGTCAATAGCAGCTGTCAGCTCAGTCAGCATAACTCCTCAACTGTGTTTTGTTTTTGTTCTGGATAGTATTAAGATGTATTATTTTAAAATTCTTAAATGAGTGTGAATTTTTATTAATTTAGAAAAGGGCATGCTGAGTTTTAGCCCATTGTGCAAACCATCCCTGATTCAGCAATTTTTTCTTATATCATGACAATGAAGAAAGGAGAAACTGCTGATACAGCATTACTCCATTTTTAACTGTTATTTATTGTAAGAGCTAAGAAAAGCTGTTGTACTTTCTTCTTTACAGCAAATCAATAGGGTGATTTATATATAAAGTGTAATACAAATACGTCGGATTAAAAAAAAACAAAAATTAATTTATTTATAAATTTAAATCATGGCTTTATTATTAAATAATATTTCCTCCATTTAAAATAACACAATTCGAGCAAACATTAAATCTTATAAGTTTTTTCTCTATATCTGTAAAAATATCAATAACATGAGAAAAGTCCAAATACTGATAAACACTATTGGAATAAATATTGGATTTTTTTTAAAAGATGGTTAGTTTGTCATTCAAACAAATTAATTAATTAAATCCAATTTGGTGTCATAATTTTTTCTTGAAATTCATCATTATTTTATTATTTGAGACCCTTATTGTTGCCACACCTCTGAGCTCTTTTAAAATAACCAATCTAAGTACTTATTCTTCTTTCTTTCTCTTTTCCACCAACATATACATTCAGACAGTTTTCTTATACATGTTATTTCCAATATTATTATTTTACAAAATCACAAATATTGTTTAAAATATTCTTACTTTTCTATATTACAGTAAATCTTTGTCAACAAATTCTAAACCTTTCACTAAAAGTTTTTTTAGTGGGTCTTTTTTGGTTTACATTATTTTGATGTATACATTTGAATGTTTGCAATTCGGTTAGAAACAAGTAAACATTTAATAATATATTGTCTATGTTATTGTTTTTGTAAAAATCCTGTTTTTATTAATATGATTCAGTGTTAGCCTACTATTTGAACTGACAATAATATTTAATCATAGAGTGATATTAGTTGACTCTAGATCGGCATTACAAGCAATTGCTGACAACTCATCTGCAGGCTCTATGATAGAATCGATCCAGAAGAAATATAAAATAGTTAAACACATTACCAATGAATTGGTACTGCAGTGGATCCCGTCACATCTAGGCATACAAGGGAATGAGCTGGCAGACAAGCTGGCCAAACAAGGAACCCTTATAGTGCAGAAACCAAAAAGAATGCTCACACTGGAGGCTAGGATTAGTGCACTGAAGCAAACATCTTATCTTGAATTTACAAAGTCAAGGAAGATGTAAAGAACAAGCCTTACAAGAATGTATTCGACTTGTATGGGAAGGTCAAGGACCTCCAGAGGAGAACATCTGTCGCGGTTTTTCAGCTGACAACTGGACACGACTGTCTGAATGAACACCTGAAGAAAATTAAGACATTAAACTATGACAACTGCACATTGTGTGAATGCCCAAACACCATCATGAACAAGGAGCATCTCCTGGTCTGCAGAAAATTAGATGAAGAGAAGCAGAGAAGAAGAGACCTCTCTGGCCTCTATTGGGAAGCAAGATCAAAGATGGCGTGAGCCAGCGGAAGCTATTGGAAACAACATATTTAATCATATAAAAAAAATCAATGTTAACTTCTTACAAAAACTATTTCAGATATTTGTTATTATAATTTAAATAACCTTAACTATGTTTCATTTCAGTTTACATGGATGGGACCTCTGCACAGGAGACATGTACCCAATGTTCTCTGTTCCATTTAAAGACAAAGTTATCAGCATTGCTCAACTGTCTCCACATTATGGTGTCAGCCAGATGGTAAGAACATGCATTACTTTTTAATCTTAATGTGCATAAACATTCAAAGTAAGAACTGAACAGTAAATAAATTACTTTAATTATTTTTATTTTTAGTATTTTTCAGGCCATAGCAAATAATTTGTGTTTAAAGCCATAATAAATTCTCTGAAAAGTTCTGCAACAGTCCTACAGAATTTATTTTAGACTATGGTTTGTATTTGTTCCACAATATTTCCTATGAAGTTCAAAATAAATTTTAAATTTATAAATTATTTATACTCTGTAACTTCTATATGATCTACTTCACTATGTAAACTAAAATACTTCTTGGCTTCCAATGGATGTTGTGTGGAACACTGTAACATATCATACAATGAAGTATCAAATAATCTGGCAAGCCGAGAAGATGGAAATGGTAACAACTTATATCACACAAAGTAGAAGAATATTCAGGAATCTGTGGTTGAATTTATATTATTTAAATGGCTCTTTATAATAACAGAAAGAACCAAGGAACATTCCTGTATAAACAAATGCATGTAGCCTATTTGTTAAATGCCCATACCTTATATCAGTTAGACCAATGAGGATGAGGGATTGGGAAAGGTGTAATGCTTACAACAGAATTGCCGTCTTGGAACTATGACCTTGAGGTGCGCAGTTTAGAGATGCAGCGGACTGACTAGTGTCTTAGCCATCTTGACCACAGCTGTCCCTAGCAAGAATTTTAACTGTAGCAGAAAATTTACACCAGTTTCATTTGACAAAATCACCAGAATGTGAAAAATGCAGTACTGCTAAAGAAACCATTAAACATATATTGGCTGAATGCAATTATTGAAGTACAAGAAAAACAGCCAAGTGAAACAAGATTTGATCAAATTTCCTTACAAGAAATAATTCAGTTATTAACAAAAAGCTGAAAAAATAATTTCCTGGTAGTTGTTTGCAAGTTTTGATTCATTTTTTTAACAATAACTTGATTATCTTTTGACTTAAATAAAAAAAGGTGGCAGTCACATGACTGCCGACAGAAATGATTACTTCTTATCACGGGTTATGGCTATATATTTTACACCACAAAATAAAATATAACGTTGATTTTCAAAATCATGAGTACGTTCATTTCAGTTTAATATATTTCTAAATACAATATTATATGATTTTATGGTTTTTTTTCTAAGACATAGATTTTTGCTACTCAACACTAGAATAGGCTATAACTGACCATGGGAGAAGCACAGAGTCCCAGATGTATTCCTGCTACACTTAATATCTGACCCTGTGACTTATTAATTGTCATTGTAAATGCCAACTTCAATTGAAACTGCAATATTTTAATTTGGAAAGGCAGGTTGTTTGGAATTATAAGATTGTTTGGAATTAAAAATTGTTACACAGTTAACACTTGTCATAAAACTAAATACTAAATAAATTTTGACTGGGTAAGTAGTATAATGGTGTTTAAAATAATTTAAATATTTGTTATTCACACATACCAATATATAATAAATGTATAAAACATCACTGTTACACAGTTAACACTTGACACAAAACTAAATAATGAAGTTGGACTGGGTAAGTAATATAATGGCGCGAACATACAAGTTTTCACTTCAAAAATACATTTTAAAACAAAAATATATATAAGAGTGTGATGCGTGATGGCAAACTGAATTTTTTTCCCATGCAAAACATACATCCATACCCCGCCATAAGAAGTATTCACTTCAAAAACTGGAAAAAAATACTTATATCTAAAAAATGATACCTTTTTGTTCCTTGTAATTTGTTTGAAAACTTAATAGTTTTAAAGATATCGAACATTACAAATTTCTAGGCTACAATATTGAAATGAATCAATATTGCATAGATTTTATGAAAAACCTGTGTAATATGATTAAATCTACACTGGTACTAAAGTAGTATTAACATTACTAACTGGTACCTTGCTTTCTGTCAACAGGCATTAGCAACAACATCTGGTCAAGTTCAAATACATCATTTAAAACCAGAATTTTGTCAACAGTCACCAGAAGTACAACATAAAGAAAACATTAAATTTGAAAGATACATTAGCATTTTATAAACGTTCACAATTTTGCTAAATTGTGAAATTTACATAGTGATTTTTTTTATAAATTCACTTGTATAAGTGAAGTGAAAGTATTTGCATTTAGATATTGTAATACTAAAAAGTTTCTACTCTTTCATAATTAATTGTAATATTCTGTAATAATAATTCAACAACCTTGTTATGCTCTTACAGTGGTAGTACTTTGTATGTAGAGAGGTTAATCGTAGTTGATACATTTTCACTGTGGGCACTAGCAAACACCTTCTGAAAATTAAATTTCTCAATAATTTTTTGAGACACTCTTTGCTTAAGTTAGATCACAAAAAGATTTACATAAAGACTAATATAGGTCCAACTCAATTTAAATAAAATTATAAATTGATTACATAATATTAAATATATTTTGTATGTTTAAATATGTTTAATAACCTACTTCAACAATCAATACTATATTATTGATAGTAACAAGATATCTTAATACAAGAGTCATGGTTTTTATTTCAGTAGACTATGTAGTCCTAATTAGGTTACTTATTGTGTCTTTGGTATCAATTAAATATATTTTGAGAAACTATATTAATGGCAGTAACAAGATATCATAATACAAGGATCATGGTTTTTATTTCAATAGACTATGTAGTCCTAATTAGGTTACTTATTGTGTCTTTGTTATCAATGTAATATATTTTGAGAAGCATTGAGATTTAAGGTTTGTGAGTTGTTGCAATATTCCCAAAGCATTACAAAAGCTCAACAATTTTAGAATAGTTAGACTTTTACCTGATTCAGAACATTTGAGTTAATTCAGAACATGTTAATTTAATAAACAGCTAACTATTTAATGTTTAATTGAAATTGTTATAACAAATAAAGGGTCTGAAAATACATAGAAAATATATTAGATGAAAAAATGCAATTAATAATGGACACAAGGATTATTATATTTACATTATTTATTATCAAATAAAAATTAATTTTTGTGTACATTTTCTTAATACAAAATACTTGTGATAGTTATAAAGTTATAACTCAGTATTGTTACAGTGTTTTAGTACAACACATATGGTTATAACAATGGCATGTATATTCAGTTTTAACTAACAAAATATTTCCATTAAAAAGCATAAAGTGTTGAATCAATATTTGAAAAAGAGATGTTTCAACTTACAAAGCTGTTATTACATTAGTTTGTGTCAATAAGAATATAAAAACTAGCTACATTTTAAAACGTGTGAAACCATAGTTGAAGTAAGATATGTTCTTTGATGTGTATAATGGTTTATGGAACAAGTTGTTCAGATATTTTATAATTTTCCTTAGGCTAAAGACAGACATATGTATACTTACTATAAGAAATTTGCAGTAATTATTAGAAGAAATTTGGGTTCAAGTGATTTAATAAGATGTGGCTAGAAGCTGCAGTATTTGTACTATCAGTTACTGTAGATACAATATCAAGGTCATGTTGGAGACGAAGGAGTCCATTTTTCATCAACCACATGTACTGTAGTTCGTGAACTCCTTATTGTAGGCATACATTATTAACATTCTTTACCATTCGAGAAGTTTGTTTTTTGTTAAAATTAACTGTTGCGTAATTGTTTTTTTGTTAATGAAGTTTGTTAAATATGTTGTCAGTAATGGAAATCATTGATAGTGAGATTGTTATTGTGAAGGTTTGGAAAATCCTTATCTATATGATAGTAAATGCGACAATTATAAAAATAGGCAGACAAAAATGGAAGCATGGATGACTGCTATGTAGTAGGAAATGCTTGGGAATCTTACCCAAATAAAGAAAAAATAATAATATTTGTCAAGTAAATTTTGTTATATATTTACTTTAATTTTTACAGTTGTAATTCTAGATGCTGGTAATTTAAAGCACATTTTAGTTTATTTTTTATGTTAATGTTAATTTTAAAAACACATTTATTTTAAATTATTTATATTTTGTATAGGTTGAATACTTCAGTTTTGTTTGTTCCCCCCTTAATTTAATGGCATAAATATATAACACTGTTTACACATTCTTCCAAGGAACTGACCTCAGGCCATGGGCGGATCTAGCAAGTTTAAAAGACGAGGAAGAGTGACCCAAGGATAATCCTGGTAGCTCATAAAAAATTACCATTTCCAATAGTTTCATGCACACATGCAATAGTTCCATATGGGCCTAAGTACAGTCTTGATCTACTTCAGAGTAATAAATTAAATTTGCATGATAAAATCTAAAAAAGTATTATTTATTGTACTACACATAGGTTTATTTTGGAGAGTCCCTGTCACAGGTATTTCATGAAATTAAATATAGAAATTAACATAAATCAAAATTATAAAAGAAGTAAATGAAAATACATTTTTACTAAATTCATGGTTTTAATTGATAACTCACTTCAGATAACCAAGTCTTAACTTTATTTTTTTTTAACTCTGCTAATTCATCAACAATTTTGTTTGCGTTGATTTTGAATGCTATTTCTCTGTTCACACTCATGTTCACCCATCCGCTCCTGACTAACAAATGTGTGCTCGTATTAATTCTTTCTTCCCCTCTTTCTCTTCAAGGATAATTTAAACTTAACCATTTCCATTATACAATGTGTGCAGGATTCAGAGAACCCCTGTTTTAGTATAAAGAGTAAATTTGTGCCAATAATGGGCATTTTAATATTTTTATTATACTTAATTAAGTAACTAATAAATTCATATTACTTCAAATTGTTTATGAGGGCTGTAGCCCAGCCAGCCCTCCCCCTGGATCCCCCAGGGCTCAGACAAAAAAAAAAATACCTTTTAAGTTTTGTCTGGCCTCTATTCTTTCCTCTAATTCCCTGAGCAGATATACTGTCTAATGGACAAGTAAGCATAAACATTCTTATTTTTTTTAAATACCCATCATCTTTCCTAACAAATTTGTTTTTCTAATCACAAATCGAAAGCTGTTTTAGTGTTTTCAGGTAACATTACTATTTTAAACAATAAGTAAAGTAAAACAACATTTCACTATCAGAGTTCCCTCAACCACAGATCAGTACATGATGAAAGTGTGGTCACCAAGTTGCAGTACCTACCGTATGATTTTTTCAGCAAATACTGCATTGGAGTGTCTGTCTGTTTACAACATTTGTGAATACAGGTAATGTCGCAGTAATTTACATATGTCTAGCCTTAGCTTTTAGGATCAATAAAATAACTGAACACTTATCACTTATTCTATGGTACAAGATTTCTACTGTGTCATACCAATAATTCACAAAATGCTGTATTAGAATTCTAGTATGAAAAGTCGCCATATTGTATTATTATTAATGCAAGGTTGTAAACACCACAGAATCAGCTGTTTGAACCAAGATTTCATAGTCTTACAACAAAAAGAAACATATTTTTTTAGAAATATAGATAATTTTAACAAGTTAATTACAGATGTGTTGAGTTAATTGCTGAATTATTTAAAGACATATTATATCATAATTAAAAGCTGTTTTATAAAACTTAAAAAACTTTTTACCCTATTATGAACTATGCTCTATATGAAGTGTATAAAAAGTGTCTATAAAAAGTGTAACAAAATTAAAATATTCTCAAACGAAATAAGGCACAATTTAATGATTTTGAAATAAATAATTAATTTAAAATAAACAAATAAAACCTAAATTATGTTTGATTTTAAATTATTGAACTATAATAAATACAGTAATATATTAGAAAGTATAACCTCTTAGAATATAAGCACTCAAACACTTGTAGCTTACAACACACATTGTTACTTAATAAACTAATATGTTTCATATTTATCATGAATATTTTTGTAGTCAAGACAATCGCAAACAATTTGGCCTTGAAACCATCAGTGCATTTTTCACAGTGCCTTTTCGAAATCAAAAAAACCGAGTTGCCTTAAATTCGTACAACAGATTAAGTGTTTTACAACTTTCAGTTTTGTTTTAAGGTTAGGTAGAATTCTTAAGCTTCAATATAAGTGTACAAGAATAAAATTGTAAAATTCAACTGGAAAAGAAAGTGACTGACTTTTGAAAATTGTTATATGGATTGTATAAATAAAATGTTTTGACTGGTTATTATTTATGCCTGTTCTTCAAATTTCTCTTACTTAGGCCATTTATAGCTCTCCGGTTGAATATCGACCACTACTAAATATCTCTTAAAATACTCAAATATTGGGTGATTTGCTAGTAGCAAAACATGGTTGAAATTTTGACCACCGAAAAAAATGTTTGTTTTTCAATGACCGGGTCAAGAGAAATTAACTCAATGTCTGTCTGTTTATTTTGCTGACATAAGCGAAGACCTTTACATCTCATCTCATATAGCCTACAGTCTAAATAAATTTTAAAAAGTTTCATAATATTACTGTAATTACATTTTTGCACATTAGCGTTAATAATGTATTACGAGTGGTTCATATTTCAACCATTGAGGATAAAGGACAAAAATTTGAAAAGGGATATTAGGGGTTGGAAAACAAATACTATATTTATTGCCAGAGCGAAGCGAGGCCTCTGTTTCAACTCGACCGTTCGGCATTTGTTTTGTTTGTTTGTTACGCAGTTTTGGCCAAACACATTGACCGATTGTTTTGAAATTTGGTTCGAAGGTACCTTTGATTCAACGTTGAGAGTAGTTTAGGTTATTTCCTGTAATACTAGCTGAACAGCAAAACCCATCATAGTCAAAAGATGTATAGTCAAATCCACAGAGTAAAATCTGAAATGAAATCAGAGTTCGTTTTTTTTTAATTTACTACAAATAAATAAATTTCGTTTGTTTCAAATTTACGAAGTGTGTTCAGAAAGTAACGAGAATTTTTAAATTTCGCGGGCTTGGAGAGTCCGATTGTCAAACATTTTTTTTATTATGTTGGTATACATGCCCTTGAAGTATGATAAAACTTTCAGCTGTTTTCATTGTTGACTTTGTCTGTGACAGCCACTAAGGTTAGACGTGTTTTTTTGAGCTCGGCGATTTTAGTTTGTTAAAAGAAATGGATCAAAGTATTTGTAGCAAATTTTGCGTAAAAAATGGAATAAAGTGTAACAAAGTGTGTGAAATGTTAACAAAGGCCTATGGTGAGTCTGCTATGAGTAAAGCAAGAGTTTACGAGTGTTATAAGCATTTCCAAGAAGGCCGTGAAGACGTTGAAGATGACGAACGCCCTGTACGTCCCAGAACATGAACAACCGATGAAAACGTGGAAAAAGTTAAAGAAATGGTTACGAACAATCGCCAAATCACAATTATAGAGGTCGCTGATGATGTTGACATATCGATTGGATCATGTCATGACATTGTTTCCATTGTTTTGTGTATGAAACGCTTGGCAGCAAAATTCGTTCCAAAATTGTTGAATTTTGAAGAAAAACAGCGGCGAATGGAAGTTGCTCAGGAGTCACTAAATGAAGTCAACGACGATACAGAATTACTGAAACGTATTATAACTGTTGACGCAACATGGATTTACGGATATGACGTCGAAACTAAGGCTCAATCATCCCAGTGGAGGCATTCTGGCTCGCCAAGACCGAAAAAGGCTCGACAAGTGCGGTCGAACGTGAAGGTTATGCGCACTGTGTTCTTCGATATTAATGGCATAGTGCATCATGAATTTCTGCCACCAGGTGAAACGGTCAATAAGGAGTACTACCTACAAGTTCAACGCCGTTTGCGTGAAGCAATCAGAATAAAACGCCCGGATCTGTGGAAAAACAATTCATGACTTTTGCACCACGATAATGCACCAGCTCACACTTCATTGCTTGTTCGTGAATTTTTGGCCAAAAACAGTACTGTAACGATGTCCCAGCCTCCATATTCGCCAGACATGGCTCAGTGTGACTATTTCCTATTTCTAAAAATAAAGAGAACTTTAAAGGGCCGTCGTTTTACAGCCGTAGATGATATTAAAAGCGCAACGCTGAAAGAACTAAAGACTATCTCAAAGATCGAGTTTGAGAAGTGTTCGAGGATTGGAAGAAGCGCTGCCACAAGTGCATAACCTCCAGTGGGGACTATTTTGAAGGCAATAATGATAATCACAGGTGACAAATATTTTGGTAGGCCTAACCTGTTCATTTAAACACATTTTTGAAAACACTTAAATTCCACCAGCTGCCATTTTTAACAACATATTTTATACATCTAAAACAGTTTAATCAATAAAAACAAAACCTAAATGGAAATATAACCAAATTCATACATACCTGTTTTAAAATGGCGATTGTTTATAAATTTTAAAACAAAATAAGTCAATAACAGGAAATATTAGTAGACTACCTAATATGAAGATATTGTTTGTAACCCTTTTAATTCCACGTTGCGCAAAATAGTCCGTAATGTCACGACATACCTATGTCATTTATGAAATTCTTTCCATATTTTTAGATACAGAATCAGCTCCCGAGAAATGATCATATAGTTTTTAATCACACTGTATATTGACAGGGTTTAGAAATATAGTTTTATCTTTTTCACTAGAAGGCCAAGATTTTCATTTCTGGTTTTGCAGCTCAGCTATATAGCTTAATGTCTTAAGTAGCTTATAATACAGTATAGATTCTATTCATTGTTATTGTGAACCCTCGTCCACAAGGTATATTCCTAAGCCAACCTCAGGTTTTTATAGAACCGTGAGATATTTTGGGTGATGTTGCCTTGTTCTATAGTCTCCCCTCCCCACTCCAGAGAGAGCCTGGGGATTCAAATTGTTTCCTATCTATATACATTATTGACTTAGGCGAAGACATTTATATCTCATCTCATATACAGTCTAAATAAATTTTAAAAAGTTTCATAATATTACTGTAATTAAATTTTAGCACATTAACATTAATATTGTATTACGAGTGGTTCATATTTCAACCATTAGGGATAAAGGACAAAAATGTTTTGACTGGTTATTATTTACGCCTGTTTTTCAAATTTCTCTTACTTAGACCATTTATAGCTCACCGATTGTATATCGACCACTACCAAATATATCTCTTAAAACACTCAAATATTGGGTGATTTGGATGTAGCGAACAGATGTTATACCTAGGCTGAACAGTCAAATAGTGTGTGTTGAGCTATTTCCTCAGCTGTACCACATTTCCGACATAAAATATTTGTCATATGAAAACCCGTTTTGTGTAAATTACTACGGAATATCCATTGACCCATCAAAAACCATGTCACTCTCCGCAGATCCGTTCTGTTCGGCCTAAGCTCTTCGCCTCTGAGGGCCTAGTTGAACCGACAAACATCCTTTTTGATATTTGTACGGTCTGTACAAGACCTCCATTGTCTCCTAAGACCTTTGGTGATCCCTAGAAATACATTGAAAGACACACCTGGGTGCTAAAGTATAAGATTCTTCATATATAGGTTCATCTTATTCTTCGCAGCACCAACTTATCCTCCGGCGCAAGTTGTATTCGCAACCATGTAACACCAGTTTCCGATGGGCCGCCAGAAGTAGCCTGCCTGTTCTGAGAGGGCCCACCATGCCGATTGAGTATCAAATATTCCTGGACCCCAGAAGGTCCGGCTTGATTTGGATGCCCAACCTTAGTGTGGTGCTTATCCTCCCAAACTAGACGCCTTTCCCTTTATGTTAGAACCTTCTCGCCTCTGGCGAGGGCTTCTTTAATTCTTTTCTTTTGTAGTTGATCACGAGAAAGCCGTACCTTCGATTCAGCTCACTGTCCGCTACTGTCCTATCATTCAGATTTACCAGTTACCATCATTCAAATTTAGCAGGACGTCCTCCTCCATCATCCGATCGCCCATGTTTAATTTGTCAAGAAGAATGCATTCGACCCTAGACCAGCACTTCAGTGGAATTCTTTTTGGTATCAGGCCCACACCCACCTTGATTCCTTAGTTCTTGTATTTCATTCGACTCCCACGAGTACTGGGTTTCTGTCTATTCCTTCTGTAACCCTTTTAAAAGAATAAAGAGTAAATACAACTGGGTCCTCCTTGTACCCATTAGGCTTCGTTGAAGGCAATGTATCCCTCCAGTGTCATTCAGCATTCGGTACGGATCGCACAACACCTTGGCATAGTTCGTCCAGGCATTATTGGACTTTATTCAGCTCCGGGGGACCTTGCCTAAGGACTGAACCGTCTGAAAGGGATTTTTAGGAGCCAGTGTGTTACCTTCAACATACATTTTGTATTTTCAACTTGCAAAACTAACTTCCATTTTAATAATGCGGTTAGGAAACACTTAAAATGTTTGTTGAAATAGCCTAACAACCAGACGACGAAAATATCGGAAAGAATGAGAAAGTATTAATAAAGGAAATAAATGGTGTAAACATCAATAATGGCACAAACTTTGTGATAAATAAAATATTTAAAATTATAAATAAATGGTGAAAAAAACACTAATTACACAACTTTTACAAAATCAGTTACATTATTTTTCAAAACGGGTTAAACTATCACAAGCAAAACGTTTGCGTAGCTATTAATCAAATAATCTAGTTCAGAACCTTTCAAAAAAATGAAGCTAAGTGCAAGTAATAATTTTGCAATTAAGAAATTTGCCAGCTGATTACCCTATACAGGGTGATTCAAAACTGTAGTATAATCTTGCGGGAGCTAATTTAAATCTTGCGGGAGCGTATATTTCTAAAAATGTGAAATAGCGTTGACACATATCCAAAAATGCTTCATTTTCCCCACTAACATTTTTTAACAAAATATTTTATATTTCTAGACAAGTTCACTCAATAAAATTCAAACATAACAAGTTTCTTTACATGACTGAGGACAAAATCAAGTTCATACATTGAACCGCTTTATAAAGGCGGACGTTCAAAAATTTTAATACAAAAAAATCGATAACAGTAAACTTTAGGGAAAAATCTCCACAAAAATTAAAGAGCCTCTTTAATTTCCTATCGATTGGTGTAACTTTAAAAACTTCGAGGAATAAAACAGCAAAACTGCGCAAATTAGTCCGTCAGCAGCGACATACCCATACAATATAATAAGATTTTTTTTAAATTATTACGCGTATTATTCTTAGGCACAGGATCAGCTCCGAGAGATAGCCGTGTAGTTTGGAATCACCCTGTACATTGATTATTGTTCTTTTGTTTTACGTTGAACACACACATTTTATTTTAAATTCGTTAAATTGACTTCAGTTTTAATCTACCGATCCTATACTTCACGGGAAAAAATAAAAAAATTAATTAAATTCTTCTAAAAAGTCATGCTGTTGTTAATTAAGCTGTTATAACGCATTGGCGTGAGCAGGATTTTGAATTTGTGGGTGCCAACACCAAAAATGTTTTTTTCCCAAGATAACCTCCATCTAAATCTCACAATTTTTTTTTGAAAATAAGTTCTATCACCCAAAAACAATAGGGTTATTTATTTATTTTTTTCTCTATGTCTCAGTAAATTACCTTAAATTATGAAAATTTTAATTTGTGCATGACTTTCTTATTGATGAGATTTTTTTATGAACTATTTTTTAAAGATTCAAAATTTCTTATTACTTGTTTAACCAATATTTGAAACATTTCATCAAGGGTATTTAAGGGTGATATAGTTTTAATCGGATTAAGCTGCTACAGTTTTAAGTGCTCGGCAATAGCAACTAGCACAGAATTACAACTTTTATTATACAAAAGCAAAATTTTAAAAAACTCAAATAATTGAGACATTCGTGAACTTTTTAATTTTAATATCTTACGGGTATTATTGATCGTTTACGAGTGTACTAAGTGTAGTGTATTCTTGAGCAAACTAAAACTAAAACTAAAACTAGAGATGATCTGACAAATTGCAAGCGGCAAAACAATACACAAAGTACCGAATAAGATTTTAAATTAGGTTTATAAATTAATAAATTTCTATAAAAATTTAAAAAATAATCATAACTATTATTCAACTAATTATTTGCAATAAAGTAATAAACTAAGAAATCTGGAGGAAACGTATCATAACATATAATAGACTGATAAAAATCGACATAGATAGATTTGAAATTTTAGACCGATCGGGCAAAACCTCGTGGTTATAGAAAAAAAAACGCTGTCCTTATCTACTAAAAAGTACCCAAAATATATTTTGTCCCCCAAAAAAGTATCCTTTAGATGGCTCGGAAAATTCTGAAAAATTTACTGGTGTTGGTTTTTGTGTAGAATTGGTCTAATATTTATTTCAGATTGATCGGGCGCATCCTCGGAGCGCGAGTAATATTCGTTGAGAGAGAGCGATGGGCGAGAATGCACGCCTTGCATTGCTACTCCGCTAGCGTCTCTCGGCATGGCGAGCTAGTTTTTTCTTTTTTCTTTTCTCTTTTTTCTCTTTTCCTCTTTTTTTCTGGCATTTTGGCGTCCCTTTTGGAGCATTGTTATAACGGAGCCACGGCACTGTTATAACGACTAACAAATGGTAAATGAATATGTTTAAAATACTGTACTTATAAGTCTCGTATGTTGCATTACAATGCAGTTAGAAGTCGCTTAAATTTTTGTTGAAAATTTCAATAACAAGATCGAAAAAATGTCTGAAAGAATATAAAATCCTTACACAAAATTTGTGACAGTTGAAGACTTTAAAGTTGTTTCAAATAAAGCGCTCAAGTGTCCAAATGAGATTTGTTTATTGCTATGCTCAAGAAAGTCCAGATAAAATCTGTAAAAAAACAAAATCTTTATAATTTTTCAAAATCAGTTTATTTGTAGGCTATATATTATGTAGGCCTATTAGAAAACCTTAACATGAAACCTCATACTAAAATAAAAACAAAGAAAATTACCGGTTCAATAAACAGGGCATTTAAAAAACCTAAGGAATCTAGGATATGGTTGAGCAGTTTTTTTTCAAATTTTTTGCTAATAGTTACAGCTAGTATGGTTTTAAGTTTCATTAAAATCAGACAATAAATTTTAGAAAAATGTGTTATTCGCTAAGAATTTAAACCCGAGACTCATGTAAAAACTAACATTTTCTAAATTAAATTTAGAAATTTCTACAAGTATGTGGGTTGGAGTAATACCAAATTTCAGGTTTATGGTCCTCAACAATAAAGTTCTTTAAAAAAGTGAAAAATTTAACACAGAATTCTCAATGTCTATTAGTTACATTTTCACTCTGTATTTAGCCTATTTTGATTTTAATGAACCATTAATTTCTTTTATTACAAATTTCACTATATAGGACATTTTTTTTAAAAAATCTGATAATCTGATACCACTTTGAAAACTATACAATTATCATTAGTTTTTTCTCGTTTTGTTTGACAGTACAGAACTACATGTGAAATCAAATTTGATGAAAACAGTCTCACTAAATTTTTAGAAATTTCGTTAATTTTAAGGATTTGTGGGCTTGAAAAATAAATTTTCTCCAAAATCCAAGCAAAATCGATGCAAGGTTTCAACGAAATCGGTCGATTCGATTTAGTATACAGCCATGTGCACAAACGTAGACATACGTAAACAAAAAATAGGCTATTTAAGATAAAAACGTTACGAATTTGTATACATTTGAAAATACAACCATTTTTAAAATGTTGAACGAATTTCACTGGTAATTAAATTATTTATGCTGTTGCAAAAAGCAATATGAGCTATATATTTAGTAAATATACTAGTATTTTGTTTTGTGGAAAAATGGAAACAAGTTCAAAATTAAAAAGTTTATTAAACATAACGTAAGCTATAATTATTATAAATTTATAGTTTAATAAATGTATTATATCATTCAATTTACTAACTTTTTATATCAATTAGAACAAATAATTTATTTAAGTATTTGTATTTTGTGACAAGTATAAAACAAGCTACTTTTTGCTTATTTAACAACTGCAGGATCTCTAGCCTACGTCCTAGTATGATTTTATTTAAAAAAAACTCTTGTCATAACATTTCTTGTCTGCATATAATCGTTTTAACAATGTTGGGCCTATTACGGCACGAGATCGAGTAACAAAACAAACAGGATTCGTGTTTCAGCAGAACACGTGAAGTGACATTTGGCTGCCTAAACTTTAAACGAAACAAATCAATCGCAGCGTACGTTCTGGCTCAGGAATACCGCAATGGTGCTAACAAGACTTGGCCTAAGTTGTAGCGTGATGCCTAACTAAATAATTGAATTTCTTTTGTACCGTATCATTCCAGCGCATGCACTATGATCAAAACTTGGACGTTAATAAGTTCTTAGCAGTTGTACAAATAAGCGGGCACGCGATACATTTCTAACTAGTTTGTACAGAGCCGATTTGTTCGGTAAAACTGGAGAAAAATTGCAAAATGCAAGACAAGATAAAATTTTTTTTAGTTTTTAACTTAAATAGCTTATATACCACTTAAATTTCTCTTTATAAACTGTATAATTTTGAAATTGTCACATAGTGTGTTGATACAAAACTAGAGATTCTTGTTAAAACCACTTTTAGGAATTAAGACTGAAAGTGAGTTTCTATGAATTTGACTAGTGTTCTTAACTAAAATTGAGCATAAATTGTTAATTCCAGTTTGATTTTTACTTAAATTCGAAAAATAAAAAGAAGAAAAAACATCAATGAAAGATATTCTTATTTAAAACTAGATTTTTTTTTTATTTTTCCATGTAAATCTTTCGTAGTGTACCATTTGTATGATTGGTATAGTGCTTCAACGTTACACTTTAATTCTTTTTCAAGATTCTTCCCTGTTGTAAGAATCTACTAATAAGAATTTCTGCTGTAAGAGAGAGACCACGTGACCACGCTGTACTTCAAACCAACAGGCAATCTCCTATTTGGTCCCGAAACCAGGACTTTTGATCTTTGGAAATACCAAGGCGTTTGTCAGTTAATATAAAGAAACTGTACCAGAGATAAGATTTTTGAAGGGAACGGCGAATGAAATATGAAAGATAAATAAAAATAAAACACATTTTTAATCCACTATAAATCTTTAGTACCAATATCAACACTCACTCATATTGATGAGTAATAAAGCTCTATAGTGAACCGTGTAGATTTTTTTAAAAACTCAATACGAGTTGACTTTCATATAATTAAATCCTTTTACTTCAAAATATTTTTAAAACGAAAGAATAGAGGTAGCAAAAATAAAGTTTACATACATTTTAAGATTGAATTTTAATAAATGTACTAAAAAAATTCAAAGTGGTACAATTATTTGAATAGGTTACAAAATTAAAAAGTATTACACAGAGTCAAGATCGGTGAGAAAAAACCGGTGTTGAAGTAAGGGAGGAAAATGAAAATAGAGAGTTAAAGAGACTAACAAACGACTACAAAGGATGAAGGCACAACATCACAGTCATGCGATAGAATGAAAGAAAGAGGAAAAATATATAACTGGGAAAACAGTAACAATAACTGATAGGAAAAAGAGTTGATATGTATAACCACTAATGTAGAGTAATTCTACCATAGTAAAAACCACTATGAAATAAGTGCACTGATCCTGATCTCTAGCTAGTCGTTCAAAACTTTTTGTAACAACCAAAGCAATCTGTTAAAACAGTAATTTTTTTTAAATTAAATAATTCTGAGAAATAGTTCATAGTAATTCAATTTAAATAGTTTTTGAAAATCTGTTTCCAAACTCAAATTTTTCATCTGTAATAAAATCTGAAATTGAAATACAGTACAGACATTTTTCAAAATAAAAGATGTAAATGTTTAGTTTAACCTTTAAAAATAAAATAATTTCTTATTCATTGTGTGAAAATAAAATGTTGAATTACTACATGCACTATCCCAAAAAAATCCAACTTGAGCACTGTAAATAAAAAACTGAAAAATTATTAATGTATAATATTTAAAAACCAAATTTCTTAAAATCCACTCAAACGTGCAGCAACTAAAATTAGAGTAAACAATTTTGAAATAATGACATTTTCAATTCATTACTAAATCGAGTGTACCAAAACAAATATCACGGTTGTCAAGGTGACTTCGAGAAATTTACTGTGTTTCTTAGAATATTATATTTGCAGATTGTTTGATATTTAAAAATCAATATCTCTAAAACAGGATTTTTTTATTTCATATCCTTCAATGTCTTTCAAGAGATAAGTGATTTTGTTTGAGTAGTTCAAAAGATAACTATGTTTGAGCTAATTATGATCACAAATTAGCCTATTTTGATAAAATTAGTGCGCTCTCTCTCTCTCTCTCACACACACACACACACACACACACACACACACACACACACACACACACACACACACACACACACACACACACACACACACACACACACACACACACACACACACACACACACACACACACACACACACACACACACACACACACACACACACACACACACACACACACACACACACACACACACACACACACACACACACACACACACACACACACACACACACACACACACACACACACACACACACACACACACACACACACACACACACACACACACACACACACACACACACACACACACACGCGCACACGCACGCACGCACACATACACACACACAAACACACACACACACACACATACACACACACACACACACACACACACACACACACACACACACACACACACACACACACACACACACACACACACACACACACACACACACACACACACACACACACACACACACACACACACACACACACACACACACACACACACACACACACACACACACACACACACACACACACACACACACACACACACACACACACACACACACACACACACACACACACACACACACACACACACAAATATAAGATATACATATACTTTCAACATAGACTATTTCTTATATTTAGGTATTAAAAAGCGCATACTTTTTTTTTTTTTTGACTAATAGTTATATAATTCAAAATTCAATAGAAATTACACTTTGAGACTAATGACCGCGTTGGCACGGGGCAGACGCTTGGAGTCACTGGGGTTTCATGTCGTAGTGTATAATAAATGATTATGGCAAGGCGGTCATAAGCCATGGGAAATATCGACCTCTCAAACACATTGCGAACACAGTAATCACATGTAATTCTAGAGACCAGTGATCACGTAATCCTTAACCCCCCAACAACCCTTATTTAGTGAACATCGGGGTAAGCTTTCATTTATTCCTGAAAAGTTGTTCTATACGACATCGAAACGTAAATAATATGGCCGTACATGTTAGAATAATTATATCCATTTTTCTGGTTTATAGTTAAATGCGACCAGACAATGCTAAAAAAGAATTCATATGTGTTCTATCATTTGAAGTAAAAAAATAAAGTTTGCCAATGATTTAGAACACAAACGTACGTAAACATTGTTTTCTGATACTGCGAAATTAATTAAATTGTAAAAAAACTTTTAAATAGAAATTAATTGGATTTGTTTGCAAGTGTCTTGTTTTACTTTTTCACCGTGCACCAAGAAAATGTGTCAAATTTGTGTTTAATATTTCTGATGACTTTGTTAAGAATGTAAAGTTTCAAAACAATCGGTCGAAGAATGAGCAATTAATGGAAAATTAACCCTAATCGTGTACTTCTTCGTAGAATTCTCCTATTAATATTATTAATATAAAACATAGTAAAAAATATACCAAAGATAAAACACGGTAATAAAATAAAGTGACCCTTACTCGCTTATGGCAGATATAAGTTTTTTGCGACCACTTTTAGGTTAATATAAGTTTAAAATTTCAGTAACTGTATACTAATTAATTACTGTATAGGAAAGATAAGACATTTAGTTCTTTAGATGTCCGACTGCTAACTTCCGGTCGGTCTCAGCCAAAATACGAGATTGTAAATAAACAATTGTTGTCTCGTAAATTATCAATTTTCAATTTGAAAAACGTTCAGTTACATTCGAAATTTGTACTTTTAAAAAACTCATAACGCTGTCTAATAGGGCCTATTATCAATAGGCTAATGTTGTTAATTGAAACAATTAATTAATTACAAAAATAACCGTGGGTATTTATATTCCAATACATAACTGTTTCAAAATAGGCTGTTAAAAATAAATTGCGAAACATTTAATTTTTTTTTTTTTTTTTTTTTTGGTGTTTAACGTCCGACTATTGTGCACACTTGGGCTAATGCAGACGGTGGGATGATTTATAGCGTATGAAAATGCCAAGCCCTCGCCGGGATTCGAACCCGGATCCTCGGGGTGAAAGCCTAGTACGCTATCCACTAGACCACCAAAGCGGCTAATTTTTTTTTTTTTTTTTTTTTTTACAAAAGCAGTCTACTTAGGACACTAACAATCTGTTGATTTCGAACTTAATTAATACAATAATTACTAAATTTAATCCACTGATAATCAATTAGTCTGGAATAATTAGTCTTCTTAGTAATGTGACTTAATAACTACACCGGTTGAAATGGTTTTACTCTTTTCAGTCTTCTGACCAAGCCATCGTTGTTGAGCAGCTGGAGGGCTTGATCCACCACAAAGCTGTGGTCTTTGTTAGTGACTTTCAGCGAATTTTCTAACTTCATTATCGACAGTTGGAACCTCAAGATCTTCATGTAAGCTGTCATTACGAATGTACCAAAGCTCATTAACGGTAACACGAAATATTTTATTTTGAAAACGTTGAAAAACATTTCTATTTCTTTGACTGGCTAAGGATACTGCCAGTATTCTTGTACTGGTTTAAGGATCTGCTGATAAATCAATAGCTTGTTGAATAATGATAAGGAAGAACGACGACCCATTAACCAATAGGCCTACATCTCTATGTATTTTAGTTTCAGCTCTTCTTGTTTTTTTTCTTGAAATGCGGCTTCCACCTAATTTTTCCATCTAACGTCATTCCAAGATATTTGGTTGTGTTCTCATATGAAACTACTTGATGACTGATAAATACAGGTTTGTGTTCAATGCAACTTATTGATGAAATCAACACCCACGGATTTTATTTCATCACAATAATTCGCCATTTCTTATTCCAGCTTAGTATATCGTCTATAGCACTTTGTTGGTGGACTCAATGTTATTGTCACTAATAACAGCTAATAAACAGCTAAAATAACTGTTTCATCAGCAAATATAGCAGCAATACGATTCGAATGTTGGTAAATCACTAGTCTACACAAAATGGTGGCATTAATTCGTGGAATTTCTTCAGAAAACATTTAATATTAATTTATTTGTTAATGTTTATTTTCAAGGTAAATGATACTAAAAACACAAGCACATTTGAAACATTAATTTAAAAAAAATATAATTTGAAATGATACTAATATTTGAAGTATTATTAAAGGAACAGCTGTGCTATAAGATCAGCCGTTTAAATGAATCTTAGCGCCACCCCTATAATACAATTTTTCCCTAGCGTAACAATTTTTCCGTAGCGTATTAAACCTTAGGTTTCTAAAATACCGTAGATATAGAACAATCTAAAACGCAATAAATCTAAACGAGCCCAGTAAGTCTAAACGACCCAACAGTTTGTACAATAAGCTAATAATTCAGAAACTTGGTGCCATTTAAATGGCTTCCCTTTAAGTTGCTAGAGTTATTAATGTTTTTATTTCCACTGCTGGTCTGATTTAAGGATCGACGCGTGTTTGGATATCATCAATTGTGTGTAATATGACGTGGCAGTGTCTGTGGAAATAATTAGCGCCACCTGCCCGGTGTCTCAGGAACTAGCATGCGAGCACTCGCTTCTTATCAGATTATTTTTTTTCATTCTATCCACTATTGGTTTATAATTGTTTTGGGACTACTTTGTTACACAAAAATAAATTATACGGGCAATTCCCCCGTAAACACACAGTGACAATGTGGGCTACGTATTGGGCGACACATCTCATCAAATTTGGCTACGGTCACTATCGCCAAAATAAGTGGTTTAAACGTAATACAATAACTTCCAACCTGTTTGCTGTTTTTTTTTTCAAACAAAAAAATCGATTTAGAACTATCGAAAAAATCCGAAAAATCTAAAACGGATATCTGTCAGAATTTATTAAAACATTAAACAAAGTGATAATCCGTTTTTTTAAACCCAGACCGAGTTTTGCCGTTATTGTCAGTTTTCCATGTTTGGAAAGGAAAACCAACACGTTTTGTTTGAGCACTTGAGGACTTCATTTAAACGAGAATTTATTAAATTAAAGCTGATAGAACGAAAATTGTTTAAAAACATTAAAATGCTCCTGATAATTAAAACCTTTGAATAAATGACACATAGGCCAAAAGGAAAATTTTATTTGTCTCATTAGTTCAGTCTCCAGTAAAATGAAGGCTTGATTTGAAAACACATTTTCTGGAGAGCAAGTGATTTTCTGGGAAGGGGAGATGTTCTGCATGCATGAATATGATGTTATTGCATCATCCTCTATAACTTATGACATTTGAACGGTCGTTAAATTTTAATATTTTTATACACACACACACACACACACACACACGCGCGCGCGCGCACACACACACACACACACACACACACACACACACACACACACACACACACACACACACACACACACACATATACATACATATGTATATATGTACATATATATATATATGTATGTATGTGTGTGTGTGTGTGTGTGTGTGTGTGTGTGTGTGTGTGTGTGTGTGTGTGTGTGTGTGTGTGCGCGCGCGACAAATTTGGCGACCATTTCAAATATTTAAAAATTCATAACTTTTGTGTCTAAACATTTTCTGAAAATCGGATTACACCATCGTAATCAGCGTTAAAAACTGCATTTTTAATTTAAAAAATTCTTAGGAATTAAGAATTTTAGGCTAACTTTATAGCGATCAAAGTTTATTTTCATATTTTAAATGCAACTTGAAAGTTTAAAGTGTATGTAAACGCATACACTTAATTTGATTTTGATTTTTTTTATAATCTCGAACCTTAAATATTATTTTATGAGAACTAGACGCGTTCTCGTGCTTCACTACGGTACTTTTCAGGAAATAAAAATTAAAGGTGAATAAACTGGAAGTTGATAATATTTTATTTCAGTAAAAACTACAGTAGTTTGTACATTTGGGGGAAAAGCTCTTGTTGCTAATATATGTATATTTTAATGCTGCTTATGATAATGAAATCTGAGTTTTAAAAATTGGCTAAGATAAAAAAAATACTTTTGGAAATTCGCTTCCATCACTTCAGCGAGACAGTTGCGTGTCGCGATATTCTTAATGCTGCACTCATTATACTCAGTGTTTGATGGCCAAGGCACTTTTTCATTTTTCTTAATGAAACTTCTGCAACAACAATATACTACATCACAATGGAAGATCTTGACTTCGTTCTATCGCCAGCAGGATCTGTGGTTTCAAACTTTGGAGTCAACTTCTTATAGGTAGCATTGCCATATGTAGGCCTACCTATTATGCACTTTAGAAACCGGTCCGTAACTTATAAAGAAATTAAAGTTTTTTTTTAAGGCGAAAAGCAATCATTACCTCCATAAATGTAAGTGTGAGTGTAAAGTGTTAAAGTCGTAAGTGTAGTGTTGTAAGTGTGTGTGTGTTAGACTCGGGTACCGCGAGGAACGTCTAAATCCTCTCAATAGGTGTAGCTAGTCTGCGGGGAAAGAAATTAAGGGGTTAATCTATGTTTTTTAATTAAAATAATTTAGAAATTACATTTTCTTCCCGAAAAATCTGCCACCATAGAAATGTTTTCACGTATGGACACAAAATACAAATTTGTGGTAGAAAAATCTAAACTATTTTTTGCATTAATGTTTGCTGTCACGCTTTGAAATTTTCGAAGGAGAGACAAAGTGTTTTTGTTACAAAAATATAATTTAAATCCTCAACTTAATAACGCTGAATTGTTTTAGTTTCATTTTTATGACTGGCTTTAAACAAAAATTACAAAAGCTGTTAGTTACTTGATAATAAGGCAAGTTGTGTTTGCAAGGTTGTACAATTGTATTACTAACTCCTACAGTAATTTTTATATCAATAAAGTTTGAGATTTAAAAATAAATAATCATTACATTGCTTTTTCTTGAATAAATTTCATAGTATTGTTGTTGGCCTATATTACAAAGCTCTTAACGATGAATAATAATTCTTATATAGGCTATTTTATATTTCATAGAAATAGGTTTTGTATTGACGTAGGCTAGCTTACTAAAGATAATTTCAAAATGTAAAGAAATTATCCAGAAATGAGCTATTTAAGCTAGTTTTTTTAAAAGTGGGCTGAAAATGTATCACTTCTGTTCTAAATTACCCCTCGATTTTTCTGGTGTCAGTGTTTTAATTTAATAAAAATAAAGCAACGCTATCTTTACTAAAATGGATTTTTGTGCCAGTATTGCATTTAATTTTTCTTTTTCACATCCTCGTGCCGAAATTATTCGTATTCTTAGTGCCTTACTTTTCTTAATACGAAAATCACCTTTAACAAGAGGAAAAGTTAAATCGGTTATTACAAATGATTAAGTGCAATGAATAATTCACTTCTGAATTGGTGATTTTAAAAATTGACCGGTCAGAAGTTGCATGTAGCTTTATACTGTGTGAAATCAACGGCTATACTTGCATTATTGATGGCCAGGTAAATACGGTGTTCCAAGTTTCGTGTTACAGTACTTAGTCCTTTCTTAATCGTTAACTGATTTCTAAATGAACATTAATATCATTATAAACATACACCCATTGCTTTCTTGTTTATCTTACCAAAATTATTTTTACAAAATGTAGATTAAATATTGGTAGGCTTATATAAGCTAAAAAATTATTTTAAATTTAAGTTAAAACATTAATTTTAAATGTTGCTACCGCGACAGAACTTATAACAATAAGTTCAGAACTTATTATATAACAATAAGGATCAGAACTAACCTAAATCTAAAAAGTAATTATTCAGGAAACAATTTTTAAACTAGAACTTTGAAAGGATTAAAATTATGTACGTAAATAAGTTGAATAATAATTATTTAAATTTTATTTAACTTAATTATATTGCATACCAGTTCAACTAACAGAAAATTGTTAGTGATTAAAGTTATTTAATATCATACGTACTTTGTATAAGGTTGTTCTTAATTACATGTCCAGTCCAGTCTTTAAAATTGTTAAAGCATTGACCATTGGTGATTAGATTTCACCTTTTCACGTCTATCCAGTGCCACCGCTGCCATATTTTTTCTTCAGGGTTTATAATTGTTACAGATGACATCTGGACATTGAATAACTGCAAAAAATACTTTCACTCAAATTTCATATTTATAAAGTTTTAAAAATTTTAAAAATTTGGAATAGGCAAACGTTTAGTTAAAATGAGACAACAAATTAGCTAAAACTCAGTTGATATTAAATATGCGCATTTTAAAATTATTATTTTGGTTTTTCTAACATGTATTATGTTTTAGGGCTGGTCGCGATGTTGGATTTTCGGGACGCTTGATGCGAGGTAGACCTAGATATAACAGTATATTTTGCGTGTCGCAAGTCTCATATTAAATTAATTATAATTAAATATTACTGTTTCCGTCCGGGATCGAACCGGGGACCTTTTGCGTATGTGGTACGCATGATAACCACTACACTACAGAAACTGCGAAGACGTTTGGACGATTTAAGTATATGAAATGAATCGATCATTTAATTTTGGTAGTTATATTAAAAGATCAATTATTTTATATTAATACGTAAAGATCAGCTGATTTTATTGAACAGTTATAGTAAGTTTTAGGTTATGATGTTAAAAACTAGCTGTTAAATTGTCGTCTATATTAATTCGTAACGATCAGCTGATTTCATTAAATAGCTGGTAGGCTATAATGAGTTTAAGGTTATGTTGTAAAAAACTAGCTATGTTAACCTGTCGTGTTTTCGAACAAATTATAGTAATTAAAATAAAAAAGGAAGGAAAACATTATACATGATTTTATTTTTGGTTCAATAACAGTAATTTTTATCCCCAAACTCGATAATTTTAATAAAGTAAGCTCAAATGTATTAACTGCACACACGATTATTATAAATTTCACAACAGTTGAGTACAAAATGAGATTTGCGCGTTCACAGAAATGGAACGTGTTTGCTTTTATTTTCCCACAATAACCTTCTGATCGGCTGAGCTGGAACTTTCGTGGTACCATTACTACTACCAATACGGTATAAATTTCACAAAAATAGGATAATCAGGTTATGAAAATCACACAGAAATTTTCACATTCAATTGCGTAATTGTCCTCTTAAAAAATAATCATTTTCAAAAAATATCGATAACAAACAGAAAAGCAGTTCTTTGAAGTCGGAATTAGAATTCGTTCAACATTTTTGTTATTGTTAAGTTTTTAAGATACAAAACAAAAATGGGTAGAACACGTATTTAACTCGTTCGAAAGCAGTCGATTTCGAAATATAATCGCAAAAATCAAAAAACCCTGTTTGGGTCAGAATTTATTTTGATTTTTTACCGATAGTTTCCAACTGTAAATATTATTTTATATCAAAAACTAGCTGTGTACTTGCGCTTTACTATGATGTTTTTCTGAAAATAAAAATTAAATTTGATTAAATTGGAAGTTGAAGAAAATTTTGCTTCAGTGCAAACTACAGTACATCTGGGAAAGATGTACAACTTCCTTGTTAAAAAACAAGTTATTATTTGTCGAATGTAGTAAATTTTCGGCAAAGTAAGATTGTTCGGCCAAAACCTTAAATACGATTACGATCTCTGCATTAAGATATTTTAAGCATACAATTAACATTTTACATGAAAAAAATCGTGCAGTTATAGGCTAATGTCGGTTGGTCAGTCCGTTTGGCTGCCAGAGCTGTTGGAAATGCCCATTTTAAATAAATAAAACATCTCTTTAGTGACCGCCATTTTGTTGAAAACACGCAAAAGAAAGTTTGAGGTAGCATAAAACTACTTTGCATTCATTGCATTTAACAAACAGTGCCTTAGCCTTTTGGACAGGTCGGGCAAAATTTACCGCGGCGCCTATGTAAGGGAAGCGTTTTAAGATATCTAATAAAAATGGGTATACATATACTTGAAATAAATTTAAAAATCATTTATTGATTATAATGATAATTATTATTATTGCAAAAATTACATTTATTTAAATAAAATGCAATTTGTATTTAGAATCATTTCATTCTAGTCATTTTAAGATTATTAAAAAAATTGTTTTATTGATAACTTTAAAAACCTAGGCAGCAGCGCCCTAACTGAACTAGAGCCCTCGGGCGCCGCCCAACTCAAAGTTGGAGTGCCCCCACTCCCCAAAGTCCGGCACTGTTAACAAATAGGGATAATCTGTAGTGGTCGTTCAATAGTGGACAGTGAAAAAAAATTAACATTTAACATAATGATTAAAAATTAAAAAAAAATCGTTCAATGTCACATTTGGCTCTTCCAATACATGAAATGGAAAGAATTAAACTATAAAGTGTGCAGATAACTTGTTTCACTTCTAAAGCTCGTGAATATAATCCATTTTCAAATAAATCAAGTATTTTAAGTGACGGCCATTTTATTTTGAATAAGTAGATGGCAGTTTAAGGAAGCCTGAAACCTGTAAACTATTGTGTTTAATAAATATTTTTTTTTTTTTTTTTTTTTTTTTTTTTTTCGGCGAAAAACCGTTTAGGTTATCATCGCCGTCACGAAGGATTAAAGTATATAAAAAAAATTTAATTAACCAAAATTTAACTTAAGAAAAAAAACAACAACAAAAACAACAACAACAAACTATAACAGTAAAAATAAATTAAAAATTTAGATAACAGATATAGATATATTACACTTAAGAACTAAATAACAATAAATAATGAATAAAATTTAATAACAATTCGTAAAATAATGCAAAACATAACAGAAATAAAGTTTTTAAATAAAATAAATAAATAAAATAACACAAGAAATTACAAATACAATAAATTAAATTTTATTTAAAACATTCAGACGATGAAGGAAGTCTAGAACCCGGTCAACGGCCGAGGCACTATCTCCCAACATCGTCTGCAAACAGTTGCTCAGACCACACATAAAACGCACATTTTGGAAACCATCACAATCGAGTAATATATGTCTTATTGTGATGGTTTCCCTACAAACTCGCATTTAGGTGGGTCCCCGCGTTCCATCAGAAATCCATGCGTTAACATGGAGTGACCGATGCGAAGGCGGGTGATCACCACCTCTTCTCTGCGACTTGCACGTATTGACGACCCCAAGGACGAACTGTACTTTTGATTACCCTCAATTTATTACAGCTTGTAGCTGCCCATTCATTTTCCCACTGTAGATGAATTAAATGTTTTACGTGACAAAGGAAGTCAGACACGATTACACGTTGAGTGCATGGTGGAAGAAAAGTTGCTTCCTTTGCCGCATTATCCGCTATAGTGTTTCCAGATATTCCACAGTGGCCAGGAATCCAGATAAATGATACTCTTGCACCTCGTAGTTCAAGTCTATGGACAGAACACAGAACATCTTGAACCAGAGGGTTTACCGAATACATATCCTGCATTGCCTGGAGTGCACTTTTTGAATCGGAACAAACTACGTAATGCAAACTATCGAATTCAAAAGTGATTAGAGCCTTTAAGATGGCAAAGAGTTCGGCTGTAAAGACACTGCAAGTTGAGGGTAATCCATACTTATACGTTTCGTCCAATGAGTAAAATGCACACCCAACATTGTTATTCATCTTAGAGCCATCTGTGAAAATAAATTTAGCAGATGGATATGAACTAGTCAGTCGAAAAAACTCACGTTGATACACAATGTTAGGAGTGTTGTCTTTCTGGTATGCACATAAGGAGAAATCAAATGTCGGCATATTGATTTTCCATGGAGGGACAAGACAAAGGACCTTTCAAACATTGGGGTAGTTCAATACGTAAGTCATCAAAAATACGGGAAGTTCTAATACCAAGAGGAGCAGTAGCATTCGGTCGAGTTTCATACTGTCGCACCAATTGATTTTTGAAAACTGTATTAAAAGCAGGGTGCCAAGGTTTAGATGATAAATTGCTTACATAAGTTAGCTGTAGTTTCTGTCTCCGTCGAAAGAGTGAAGGTTCCCCAGTCTCGGCTAGAATGCTTACAACAGGACTAGAACGGAAGGCTCCAGAGACGAGTCGTATTGCAGAGTGATGGACTGGGTCTATTTTTTTTAATACGGATGGTCGTGCAGACGAATATACAATGCTGCCATAATCAATCCGCGAACGAATCACCGCACGGTAAAACATCAGCATACAGGTCCTATTAGCGCCCCATCGAGAACCACTAAGCACCCTCAACATATCGAGAATTTTGTTACATCGTAACTTTAAATCACGCAAATGAGGGTTCCATGATAGTCTTTGGTCAAATATTAACCCCAAAAATCGAACAGATGGAATGGTCCTAATTTCTGTACCATCGAGAAATATTGAAGGAGTTCGGATCTGTCGACGGCGACTGAAGGCAATACATTGAGTTTTGGCGGCAGAAAATTTAAACCCAGTTGAATTCGTCCATGACTGCAATCTATTTACTGTAAGCTGAAGTGTTCTTTCAGCTGTGGCCAAACTTCTAGCACCAACATAAATTGCAAAGTCATCCACAAATAGAGAACAGCGAACAGGAGACCGCACATTAGTAGTTATATTGTTGATAGCAACGGCAAACCTTGTACACTAAGTACACTTCCCTGCGGGACGCCATTCTCTAACCGAAAACGATCTGACAATGTAGATCCAAGGCGTACTCTGAAATATCTGTTAGAGAGAAAATTTTTGATAAAACCTAGTATATTACCTTGTATACCCCATGATTTTAATGTATTTAGTATTCCTCTTCTCCAAGCCATATCATATGCCTTCTCTAGGTCAAAGAATATTGCAACAAGTGTTTGACGTAACAGAAAGGCATTTTGGATTGCAGATTCTAATAAAACTACCTGATCGATGGAAGATCGCCCTTGCCTAAAACCACACTGGTCCTTAGAGAGTAAATTATTATTTTCTAAGTACCAAACAAGACAACGATTTACCATTTTCTCCACTAGCTTGCATAGCACACTAGTAAGAGAAATAGGGCGGTAGCTGTTTGGATCAGTTTTATCTTTGCCTGGCTTAAGAATAGGAATCACTGTTGCTTCCAACCAAACATCAGGAAAGAGTGTTCCTCAAACATACGATTGTATATCTTCAGGAGGGAAATCCTCCCCGATGTTGGAAGATTTTTAATCATGGAATTTACAAGGTTATCAGGGCCTGGTGCTGAATCTGAAGAGGATGACAGTGCAGATTCCAGCTCTTCTATTGAGAAGGGCGCGTTCAAAGGAGAAACAGACGTACCAACGACGAATGGCATTGCTTCTTGAGTATTTTTGAAACGACAAAAACCATTGCTATAGGAAGTAGACGAAGAATAATCCGCAAAATATAAACCCAATGTATTAACAATATCTCGAGGATCAAAACTTATTATTCCGTTCCGTTGTTTGATGCCCATCAAGGAAGTTGATGGAGATGAACCAGAAACGGAACGGAGTTTCTTCAAACAGTTGATACTGGTGTTGTTCTTGATATTGTGTTAATATACTGGGTCCAAGAATTTTTCTACTTTGTCTAAATATTCTACGAGCTCTAGCTCGGAGAATTTTATACCTCTCAAGATTTTCACTCGTTGGTCGTCTGTTGAACCTTCTTAGAGCTCGTCTACGTAAAAGCAAGGCATTCTTACAGTCCTCAGTCCACCAAGGAACGGGGGGACGAGATTGATGAGTCGAGGTTTGAGGAATAGTTTTATGTGCTACGTCTAAAATATTTTCAGTTAAAGTTTGTACTATTTCATTAATAGAGTTAATATCTTCAATGTCAGGTGATACAAATTGTTCTGTGAAATCCACCCATTGTGCCTTTTGTAGAATCCACCGCGGAGGGCGTTGATTCGGACGGTGGAATGTACAAAGTGAAACATTAATCGGAGTATGATCGCTGCCGTACAGATCAGATATCGCCGACCATTCGAACTTCGTTGCCAAAATTGGACTGCAAAGGTCAAATCAACGACTGTCCAACCACCTGTAGAAGACGATAAGTGTGTTGGGGAACCATTATTTAAAAGACATAGATCTAATGTAGTCCTTATATTGTCAATTCGATTTCCTCGTGAGTTACATGTAGTAGAGCCCCACGATGTGTGGTGAGCATTAAAATCACCCATCAATAGAAAGGGGACAGGTAACTGAATTAATAAGTTAACTAAGTCGTTGTCTTGGAAGGCATAGCTAGGTGGTAAATAAATGCAACATATGGTAAGTTTAAATGGTACGGTAGTCTGAACTGCGACAGCTTGTAAAGGAGTTACTATGTCTACAGGGACGGCATCAATAGAGTCACGAGCTAGTATGGCTACCCCACCCTTCGCTCGTTCTTCCGTTATGAAGTCGGCCCTGACAACAGAATACCCTCTTAAATTGAAAGTGTGCGATTGGTGAAGGTGCGTCTCTTGAAGGCAAATGAATAATGGAGACGTATCGCGTACAAGAAGTTTTAAATCTTCAATATGACTTTTGGCTCCGTTAATGTTCCACTGTATCACATTGTTGTAAATGGAAGGCGTTGACATTGAAAATTAATACTTTAGTTTATGATAGGATTCATATTTTCAATAGAGCATGCTTTAGATTGGTCAGAATCAACAGACACAGAGTCACAACTAATGTCAGACTCTGATGATTTTTTGGTTTTGTTTACAAGAGGTTTAGTACTAGAACCTCCTTTAGAAGTTTTTTCATTTTTTTAACAAGGTTTTTCCTATAGTCGAATTTTTATTTTTAGGTCCAACAGTCGGTGGACAAGTGTTTGATTTTTTTTTTTTTAAAAAGTATTCCAGTCCTGGAGTGGTTTTTTTGTCCACAGGCTTCAACACTTGCGACGTTGTCATTCGTGGCTTGGTCACTGGAAATTTAATATCTTTTTTTAAATGTAGGCTCAGGAGTTACTTTTACAGGAGAAAGCAAAGTAGGGCCTTCCTTCACAATCGGAACCGAAATTTGTGCGACATTGGACGTTAACATAGCTAACAACTGAGCAACTTGATCAGTCAAAACTTTTACAGTTTTGGTTAGCTCATCACAATTCACACAAGACATTTTTGATTGGCTGTAGCAGAAGCAAACGATTTTCCACTTATAAGAGGCTTGGAGCTTTTATGGATCTTCTTGGCTTCAGAAAAGGATACCTTATCTTTGGCCATTATGGTAAGAATGGATTTTTCTTCAAGAAACTTCGGACAGATCGAAGATCGAGCGGGATGATCACCGCCACAATTCACACATTGTGGGCTAACTTGACAACCTTCACCAGAATGACCTTGATTACCGCAATTTCCGCAAACCTCAGGCTTCGTGCACGACGAACTCATATGACCGAAGCCTTGACATTTAAAACAACGCCTTGGATTCGGAACATATGGCCTCACCGACAGCCTTTGATAACCAGCATAGATATAATCAGGTATTTTAGGTTTTCCAAATGTCAAGATCAAGGAGGTTGTGGGGATTTTTGTCCCTTTTCCATTCGCATTATCCTGCAGACATCAACTACAGCTTCTGAAGTCAACTCCGTCTTAATTTCACTTAGATCCACATGTAAAAGATCTCGGCAACTTATGACACCTTTGCAAAATTTAAGGTTCTGTGGGGTTCTACACATACCTTGACTGTTTCAAAGAAGGAAGTCATTTTTAATAGCGACTGGGTCTGTTTGTCGCTATTTGTTTGTACAAGTAAAGTCCCGTTTTGTAGTTTTTTGATAGAAACTACGGGGCCTGCCCTACCAACAATGGCTTTATTAATTAAAAACGGCGAGACTTTGGACAAATCCTCTCCTTCCGTTGCATTTTTTACAATTAAGAATCTCGGAGAAGGTAACGTAAAGTTACCATCTCCTTGAACATTTGGTGTAGTCTCTTTTCCTATTGCTGCACTAACATCACTTTCTACAGACTCGTTTGACAAGGTCAAACGATGCCTCTTTAAACTCATTTTGGCGTTTTGTTTGTTGTTCTCCATAGTTAGTTTGCCGAGCGATTCATGAATGCAGATTTTTCGAACAACTGGCACAGGGTGCACCCAAACGACCACCAGCAGCCCAGGATACTCGAACTAAAGCGAGAACCCCCAAAAAAAAAAAAAAAAAAAAAAAAAAAAAAAAAAAAAAAATTGAAAAATGAAGAAAAAAATGGGGGGGACCTCCAGATATCCTGGAGCCGAAATACATGGTCTGTCAGCACTCCAGAATATTTTAGGAATGGGTTCCGGTACATCGTTACGGTTCCCCAAACCCAAGTACCACTGGCAGCCGCTCTCTATGTACTCACAGAATGCAACCATTTGTTTCGATAGACCCAGCTATGGGCTCCGACACCCATAACTCAACATTCATGCGCTTGCCAAGCGCCTATAGGCTGCTCGGTTCCAGAACCTGTCCCATCAGAGGTCCTCGGCAGTGCTAGGCACACATCAGGTTCCACATACTTGGTCCCGCCAAAGGAAACCAAGAAGCATCGCCACTCCCAGACGTAACGGAACAAGTACAGCAAATCCCTAAATGTATGTGTGTATGTAAAGTGTTTAAATCGTAAGTGTAGTTCTGTAAGTGTAAGTGTGTGTTACACTCGGGTGCCGCGAGGTTCGTCTAGGTCCTCTCATTAGGTGCAGCTAGTCTGCACCCCTCTGGAGTGTGTATGTGTTTGTGTGAGGGAGTGTGTTTGTGGATGTTGTGTGTTGTGTGTATGTTGAGTAAATGAGTGAGAGTAGAATGAGCTAGAGGTATGGTGGGGTCGCTAAGCCCATCAGCTGCTCACGTCAGCTGCCTCCGCCGGGTGTTTAATAAATATAGAGGTTGTCTTTGAAATCTGTCAAGCCTTGTTTCAATGGAAAGAAATCAAGCAAATCAGGCATTTTGATTGCTTGCAATTTTGTTTCAAATAGGAATAAGACTAACTTTGCCTGAAGTATAGCCAAACCTACAAATAGGCTAACAACGAAAAACATTTCATTGAAATGCGTTAAGACGTACTTACGTGGAAATTAGACAAAAAAAACCAAGATTTTCATATACTAAAAATAAACCATTTTAAACCACTTAACAGATTTGTTTTAAAGGACGCTTTATTATAGGGTCTACATCAATTACATAAGAAGAGGCAAAATTTTAACTTCTTAGGCCTTGTCATTCATGAAATACAGTCCACTGACTAGATCATTCACTTGGAGGTCCTCAGGGTCCTGGAATGGCTTTCCTTCCAATGGCTTTACAATGATGGCCCATAGTCGATGGACTATGGGACCTGCAGTTTCCTCTTTCTTCCTGCATGACCTACTCACGGTTTCTCCCTGGTACATTCCTATCCTTTTCATGTACAACCTCAGACTACGGTGTCCTGTAATAAGTACCATGGTTTTTCTGAGTTGCTCTTTGCCCAGGATTCCTGTTCGATATCCCTCCAGTCTTTAAGTACAGTTCCCGTCTCCATAGTGTTCGCAGACGCATAAGGGTTGTATTTGTTACCTAAAGTTTGATCCATAATGTTAGCCTGATTCTAGGTTTAATTAAAAGCCACTTCACTACCGCCTCTTTTCTTCTCAATTTGCGCTCCAGTAAAACTTCCGTAAATCTATAAACGGCTATTTGATTTGAAATTTACCTTTGTGTTATCAATTTGAGATGCCCCATCTATCACTTCTTCCACGGCAGATTGGGTAGATCTGCCTAGTGTTACTATAGACTACCGCGGGTTCCATTGGGTTATTCAGCCCTAGTTCCCCCAGTTCCCTCCTTACCCATGCCACTTTTACACCCCAGGTCCACTTTTGCCAGTTCTTTAGGGTTTCTGGGCTTTGAACGTTTGATTTATCCATCAAAATTACACAAGCAGAAGGAAAATAAAAGGTCCCCCTCATAAACAGCCTTATGCATAGATAAGGATAGACTATACCTGAAGGTCTCCTGGTATCGAGAGTCTACATTCTTAAGCTAAGCTTCTCCTTAGCCACGTAACCTTCGACGAATGCTGCCCCACTTTAGCTTGGGATAAAGGGATCTAACCAATGAATACAGTATTCATTGATCTAACTGAAGAGCAGGTAGATGAAGAGAGTTTTGGATCCAGCTAAGGCATCTCGGGATTATTAAGCCTGTACCTACAATGTGTGCCATTGAGAGAAGTTTCGTATTAAAGTACAAATAAATTGGCCTTAGAATTGAATTTTTAATTAAAGAATTTCCCGATATATAGAATAGAACCTATCTGCATGCAATAGAAATTTTATTACAATAGTCCCAATGACATAACATAGCACAAACACATAAGGATAGCTATCCAAGTAAAACGCACATTTTTTAGCAGTCCGGAATGTAACGACATACGAGTCGCTCGTATCGTTTGGCCAAATCCAAATTTCATCGTACGTATTTTAATCGTGTAATTGTGTTCAGTGTTTGTGACTCATGTTTGTCTTTACTTCATTCTCGTTTCTATCACGTACTTTTCAATTTAAGTACTCTTTCACGGTTATTTATGAAAGTCACCGTTACTACAGATATGGTGGAAACCAAAGATTTAAAAATGTAGGCCTACTAAGAAAAATTATCACAATGAATACATAAACTAAGAAAATATTTTATAAACATTTTACAAGTAAAAACACAATCATAGCAAAATAGAAATACAAGCAAATTAGCAAATGACGAACTTCAATAATTTTATTATTGCAACATAGCCACCAGACCACATATTTAAGTAATTAGGATTATGACCTATTCTTCCCGTCAGTGGTCTATCTACTCAACTCGTAAAGGCTACTGCGGTTTCGAAACTCTATTGTTCCATCTTCAGGCCGTGATACAGGCAGTCCGGAATGTAACGACATACCAGTCGCACTTATCGTTTGGCCAAACTAAATTTCATCGTACGTATTTTAATCGTGTAATTGTGTTTAGTTTTTGTGACGAATGTTTTTAATGTTTTGTTTGACTTTGGACGACCTCGACAGAGAGATTTAACATTTTGTATCACGGCCTGAAGATGAAACAATAGAGTTTCGAAACCACGGTAGCCTTTACGAGGTGAATAGATAGACCACTGACGGGAAGAATATCATAATCCTAATTACTTAAATATGTAGTCCGGTGGCTATGTTGTAATAATAGACACTTTTTTCATTTCTCTAAATTAGAAAATAGGATTCGTAGTAGCACAAGTGAAATGCCATCTTAATCGTTCTCTTTGATTTAATCGCTACATTTTCTAGCCAAGTGAATTAATTTCTAAATTAAATTCGTTTCATGTTCACGCAAAACAAACCTAGATTAAACTAAAGCTATCGGACCTCGGAACAAAATAATAGGTTAAACCCCAAATTTCACTTGACAACATGGCTTTTTATTGACCCACATGGCATATTCATTACTACGCTTCCACTTAGCCTATTGCACCACATTAGGTTCATATTTCAAGAAGCTTTACAATAATCTAGCATGTTGAACAAAAATTAAATTAACTTCCAACAATAAACCCCCTTCGAGGTAACTTGTACATTGTGTCATAGTGCAGGGCAATAATACGATTAATAAATAATGTAAATATTTCCACCAATGGCATTTTAGCATTGTTACGCAGGACAAAATGGGCGGGATTTACGTGACACACACCTGTGCTATTGGCCGATCCTTTAATTGTTACTCGCTCTAACAGTGACACTGTAGAACAATAGACGGGCTTTGTTTCAAATATTTTTTAACTTTGCCACGAGAAAAATTTCGGAAGGTGTTTTGCTCGAAGGTAAGGTATAAGGACGTTACAAGGGAAGCAGGTAATTTGCAAAAAAAATTATTTAGAGTTGACTAAGTTAAATTTCATATATTTTATTATTTATTTATGATAACATAAAAATAAATATTACGAAACTGTTATTTTAACTTCCTTAAATAAATCAAAAATTAAACTGCCCAACACCATTCGGAGTTTCCTATGTTTCACAATTTACTATCGATCCATAAAGAACTTTTTGTTTACATTTAGTGCGCTCGCTTGAACTATGACCAATTAACTGTGTGCAAAACCTGGTAGAGTAACGATTTTCAGTATTCTATGAATAGCTTAAGAAACAGATATTTTGGAATATTTTAACAGATACCTTAAGGCGATAAAGTAATTTATTATTAAATATTTATTTAACTATATTATAGAAAATCCGTGCAATGCAAAAGTACCGTACCATTTTATTAATATGACATAACTTTTCCCCTGGAAATACTTCACGTTGCCGGCCATATTTTAAAACTTTTGGTTAAAAAAACCTAGGACACTACTTTACGGTTGAAGAGAATATCTTAAAAATTACATTGAAAATGTAAAAATAAACCCTGACCGCTGTCAAATTAACTTTCCTAATTTATTGGATTTTGAAACTTCAAAATGTTTTTTTACGCAGTTTTTAACGTTGGTAACGATGGTGAAATCAGATTTTCAAAAACATGTAACACAAAAATGTTATGAATTTAAATATTTTTAATTCCTGCCATTTTGAAACTGTTTACAAATTGTGCTAGTTATTAAAGACAATTTTTGTGACAAGTTTGAATCAAATCGAAATAAAATTGCAAACTTGAATATAAAAACACACACACACACACACACACACACACACACACACACACACACACACACACACACACACACACACACTCGATCGAGAGCACGCATATAGGCTATATATTTTAAAAATCAGAGAAAAGTCCAAAAATACACATTTTGACTTTGAATGTTCTAAGTGTTCTTTTCAACTAGTTATTTTTAACTAGCTCTATTATGATTGTATAAAATTCTTATTTAAAAAACAGACAAGTGCTTAGATATAGGGAAGGGAAATAGTTTGTCTTCTAAAAAAAAAAAAACAGAAAAGTGCAGCGCGTTTCTGGCAAAAATCGGACTAGTTCTGAACTAAACTGTATTTCCCGGTATTTTAGGCCTACTTTACATGTTTGCTGTTACCAACTTAATTTCATCGTTAGTTGAGAAAGTGTCTGTCTTGCAAGGATATTGTTTTAAACAAGTTTATTTAGTTTTAAGTATACATTTTGTATAACGTATTTATTTTTACTGTGGATAGCAACAGTGATTGGCCAAGATGCAAGACGAACAAAACAAAACAAAAAAGACAAAACAGACAGTGATAAGAGATAAGAAAATGCGAGGTGAAGAGCATATTAACCGTGTTGGACAACTTATACCTAAGCGAGTTATATCGCTATCTAAAGAACGAGGCTAAAAAGGGTTAAACGAGGTTAGAAGTACGATTTTAGATTCAATAAATAATCTCCCATATGACAAATCGTTCGATGAACTGATTTCTGATGGTTGTCCAGGGAAAAATAACAGGGATATGGTCTACTTTCTTTATTGCTTAATTCATATACTAAATATTTTAATGGAAGTGACATAGTTATTCCTATTGATGTAGACTTTGGTATGCTTGGCAATACAAAAACCGATACAGTGAGTAACGCAGGAATATGTGATGGCATAATACAGAATGCAAGGAAGTACCTTCACCATTTGATTTGAAGGTGCGATGATTTTTTTATATGAAAAATGCTTTTGAATCTTTTTTTTGAAAAAACCTAACCTTTCACTGAACCTTAAACAAATGGTCGACCTTTCACTGAATGGTCGACAGAGACAGCAAGCACATTTACTTATGAAACTTAAACCAAGGCGCTGGAAATATACATTTTGTAAGAAATAAAAACTACCATGCAGGCTGCTTATACAGGGGTTTACAGGGGAGCTCTCAAAAATTATAGGGGCGGAAAAATTTTAACCTTGAATTATTTTAATTTGGTCAAATAAATCTTTCACCCCTTGGAATAGTAATGTGCAATTATTCTAATAGGTGCTCTTGGAGACAGTGACCTTTGACCTCGTAGTAAAATACCTTAATTATTAGATAATGTGTCATTAGCAAAAAGTACTTTATTATAATATTACTAAATTGATTTTGATTTATGTAAATAAGATATAAACATACGACAGATTTGCACTTCTGGAGAATTATCTTATCTTTTAAAAGTACTTAATTAAAATTATTAAAATTGACATAGATTTGTGAAAATAAAATATATATAAAAGTGCATACTTGTCTGTGTTGCCGTGTTTGAATATAAACGGCCTGGAAGTACAGCCACCGCTATAAAAAACGTGCTCGATATCAGAGGCTAAAGTCAAGTAACTGGACTGTCCTCTACGAACACTACAAGCTGCAAGGGCAGGTAGCGAAGACGTTTGAGAAAATAGACAGTATTGTTACATATTTAACTGTAGTTGAACACTATTCCGCATGAAGCCACCAGCAGCGAACGCTCATATATTTCTCATAAGGGTTATCGTTCTATTAACTTTAAATTTATTGACTAGCGACACAGCGAAGCAAGAACACTTTCATACACAGCTAAAAGTTATTAATTTCAAGGCAACAAGAGGTAATTAAAAATAAATAAGATTTTCAATACACTTTGTCAGATGGAAGGACAATCTTTGTCTTATGTCAGATGGAAGGGTAATCTTTATTATATTTCTTTTAAAAAAACACTAGTTGGCGTTATAAAATACAAAATTTAAAGTTATTTACTATCATTATGTAGTTTGGCAACCGTCGTTAAATATTAGTAATGGGCTACCCCGTTAGTATTTCAAGACGGTCTACTTGGTACGAAATCTTTTCATCCACCGTCAAATTATCTTACAATAATAGATGAATTAATGCGAGAATCTTGTGCTTGTTGTTGATGTATTTACCAAAAGATGAAATAACATCGAAATATCATAGCGTTACACGAAACTTATTTCATCATGACAAAGAACGAAAACACATAACCTAATTCTCAATGCTCATTACAATCTGTAGGGCCTACTTCAAAAACTTATTCTTATAGAATTTTGACCAGTAAAAATGCCTCTTTTTGTGCTTGACTGCGATGAGAGTAACGGAAAGAATTATAATAATGTTTTACTAACTATAAAAAAAACTCATATTTCGATCACATAAAACGTCTACCAGTTGGCAGTGGCCTATAGGCTACTGTTTTGCAAATAAATGTGTCTACATTTTAAATATATCAATATCATTTCTTAATATTAATGTTTATAACTTTACTGATACACTTTTAAACAACTAAATTACACCACAAGTCATTAAATAAATATTATTATTATTATTGTTATTGTTATTATCATTATCACTATCACTATCACTATCACTATCACTATCACTATCACTATCACTATCACTATCACTATCACTATCACTATCACTATCACTATCACTATCACTATCACTATCATTATCATTATCATTATCATTATCATTATTATTATTATTATTATTATTATTATTATTATTATTATTATTATTATTATTATTATTATTATTATTATTATTATTATTATTATCTCTTTATTTGTTTCACCCAACTTTGGGGTACACTAAATCAATCACTTTTTAATTTTCTGTGTCTTCCTCGTAGCCCAGTATTGCTTCATTCGTTGTGATCTTGCTTTTCTTTCTTCGTCAGAGATTTGGATTGTTCGCTTGGATTTGACTTTGGCTTGGAACCTTTGCTTCTTGTCCTTGGTTATTGTTTTGGCTGTTCTGTCCATGAGCATAGTGTCAGTGATTTGTAGTCCCGTTTGTAAAAGAGAACTTACATTGAATGTAGCCATGTAATTAGGTTTTCTAAACTTCATCTCGTTTGAGGTTCCAAGACGCTCCAACTCGTCTCTGTGCAATGCTGCAGACTCCCCAGAATCCAAATGTCTGCTTGTGCACTGGTGTGCACCTGAGGTACTTACATCACACACTTCACACTCTTCCATGATTGATAATTTCTTGGGGGTGACTTCTAGAGCCATGAATTTACAACCAAGGTTGTGAGCCCTGGAGGTTATTCTCAGCCGCCCCTAACCTGGAGAACAGACGCTGACCAAAGGCCGCCCAATCTGGGAACAAACGCCTTTGGATTTGGAATTGTGTGATGGTGGTGAAACCACCAGGCTCTTCAGCTCCATCCACCGTTGGGAATCCGAGATTCCTCTTCCGCTGTCAGGACCTTTGACCAAGTTTCACCTTGTAACCCAAGGCAGGGGCCCTTACAGAGTGCTACCATCCGGAGCCAGATGGACCCCGGTTTTTTAGCGAGGTGTTACTCCTCCCCCTCCTCCTTCTTCATCCCTTGCGAGATGAAGCCCCGGGCTTGGGACCGGCAATGACGGAGTTATTATTATTATTATTATTATTATTATTATTATTGTTGTTGTTGTTGTTGTTGTTGTTATTGTTATTACTATTAAGGTTATTATTATTATTAACTAAACTCCATAATTAAATCATATTTACACCTCCATTGAAACTATTGCACATACAGAGTCAGGCATCCTTCCGTTTAAATAACCATTAAACAAATATTTCTCTTAATTTTTTTTTTTTTTTTTTTGTAAATATTACAGTAAATGGAACTATTAGCTGCCCGAATATTAACATGTTCACTTGCTTGCCGTATATCTTCCACCAAAGTAATACAAACATCTATCTGATCTTGCCATTCACCTGAGCTCGCGAATCCCTTGGCGAGAAATACAGAATATTTATCTGCTAAAGGTTGTCGAAAAAATAGGCAACCTATCATTCGACATTGTTAGAGCTTTTAATACGTATTTACTTTAATTTAAAATAAAACAATAACGTTATCTAAATCTAATTCTTTATATTAAACATAATTTACTGTATTACCCAGTAATTGAAATACACGTTAACAAAAACTCTTAAAATTTGCATAATTTGTTTGTATTTTTTAAAGTCTCAGACTGCTGCTCGTTAAACTATGCCGCACACAGTTATTTATATTCTTAGCTGCTGCTGGTTTTTACGATAGATGTAATTGCAAAGCCAGGGTTCGGTTATTAATGTTCGTTTTTTTATGAAAGGAGTAAATTATAGCTTCAATTAAAATAACTCAAAATCGAATTTAAAATGTCTCGTCAATTGCCCCTCTAACTTCTTGCCCCGTGAATGACCTTACTTTAAATATTTTTTGTGAGAGTCGTTAGAATATTATATATATATATATATATATATATATATATATATTTATTTATTTATTTATTTATTTATATATATAAACTCTAACGCAAAATCTTGAGGAAGATCCTTGGCCCGAGATTAACAGAAGACGGATACAGGTTGCACTCCCGGAAGACCACAGAGAAGATATCGAACCTGGCAGCAGATATCAGAAGAACGAGGCTTCAATTCTATGGACACATCAGTAGACTCCCAACAACGAGACTTGCCAACAGAATCCTTAAGTATATACAAAGAGTCAAATCAACAACGTCGTGAATCACACAAGTCAGAATAGACCTACATGACGCAGTAATAGACTCAACAGACATTGAAGACAGGCACGCATACCTACAGGAGAAAGATGCTCGGTTGGAAGATCCCAGAGAATGAAATCCCAGTAGAGCAGGGGTAAAATGGACGGAGGAGCGGAAGAGGATCCATGGGGACAGGATGAGGGAGGTGGAGTGAAGGAACAAGACATGAGTCGGAGTGCTTTGCGTGATCCAACAGGGTCTATACGCAATATATATATATATATATATATATATGTGTGTGTGTGTGTGTGTGTGTGTGTGTGTGTGTGTGTGTGTGTGTATGTATATATATATATATATATATATATATATATATATATATATATATATATGTTATTTTAAGGCGAAAAGCACATTGAAACTATCATCACGTTCCAAAATGTAAACGTGAGTGTAAAGTGTTAAAGTCGTAAATGTAGTTTTGTAAGTGTAAGTGTGTGTTAGACTCGGGTACCGCGAGGAACGTCTCTCAAAAGGTACAGTTAGTCTGCACCCCCTAAGGGATATATATATATATATATATATATATATATATATATATATTATTATTATTATTATCTGCGCATAGACCCTGTTGGATCACGCAAAGCACTCCGACTCATGTCTTATTCCTTCTAATCCTCCACACCTCCCTCCTCCTGTCCCCATGGATCCTCTTCCGCTCCTCCGTCCATTTTACCCCTGCTCTCTTTGGGATTTCATTCTCTGGGACCTTCCAACCGAGCATCTTTCTCCTGTAAGCGCGCCTGTCTTCAACATCTGTTGAGCCTATTCCTACGTCATGTAGGTCTATTCTGACTTGTGCGATCCACGATGTTGTTGATTTGATATATATATATATATATATATATATAGGGTAATTTGAATTTTAACTGTATATTTATATGTAATTTAATTTTACATATATTTATATTTATATATATATAAATTCTAAAGACACTCACAAAAAATATTTAGAGTCAGGTCATTCACGGTCCTGGGTCTGAGTCTTACCATGACTGCCACCCCAATAGCTCATTTTCCATAAAAGATTCGTTAAAAAGTATTGCTACTGTCTCAAAACTTGAGATTGTCAATTAATTTAAACATAATGTATTTTCTTACTGAGCCTACTTGATAGTAGAAAGCAAGAACTTGAATTTTACATGGATGTCCGTTTTTACGTGTGAATTAACTCGTCTAGGTAATTAAACTAGACTATTAAAATTTGGTTAAAACTTTAAAAGTATGTGTTCTTTACCAGCCACAAAATCTAATATTTGAAAAAACTCCACAAAACCTCCTGCGTTATCAGTCAAAAGTCTGTCACCGATTCAACACAAAAGACCAACGTTTCCTCACAACCACTGCTAACACCTTTACAACAACCTTTACATACTAACACAGTTTTCAATATTTTTCCCTCTGAGATCCGGTCGATTGACGTTTCGGTTAGTTGACGTTCGGTAAATCAACTCTGCATTAATATTGATTTTGAATAAAATTACAATCTCTAACCTAAACGCAACAATAAATATTTTATTTTTATCTGAATATAAATGAAACAAGAAATACGAGGGCAAGTCAAAAAGCAAAAGAAAATTAAATTTCCTTCCCAATCGCATGTATGTCAGCACTGATTGCTCTGTTATAAGTCATAACGTCTATCAGCTGTTCATTGACAGTATTGTTTCATTGTTAGTCAATTGTGACTGTTTAAAAAGACTGTAAAATGTTACCTTTGCCTAATTGCACCAGGGTAGAAATGCGAGCAGTGATACGTTTTCTCAATTCAGGTGTGAAACAATCAGAGATTAATGCAGCAGCAATATGGAGAGAGTTGTCTGAGTAGAAGCAAGATCGAAGAATGGTTTGATCGCTTTAAAAGTGGTAGGATTTCTCTGTGCAATGAACAGCGGCCTGGTAGACCTTCCACTTGAAAGACTAATGACAATATTGAAACGGTTAAACAAATAATTATCTATAATTGACGAATTATAGTTGATAATATTGCGAGTGAGTGGAGTGTAAGCCATGTCTCAGCATATCCAATTTTTTAAACTTTTGAAAAGTCTCTCTGCGTTCCACATCAATTGACCAGCGACTACAAAGACACCTTTTCAAAATTTCCCAGAAGCACTTGGAACATTATGTAGAAAGATACTCATTTCGTAAGCAAATAATAACAGTTGGTGAGATATGGGTCCATCATTTCCAACCAGAGAATAAGCGACAAAGTTTGGTGTGGAAATATCCTTCATCTCCCAAAGCAAAAAAGTTCAAAACTCAGCTGTCTGGAGGAAAGGTTACGATGACGATATTCTGGGATATGAAAGGTCCAATTTTGGTCAACTTCAAACCATAAGGTTAAATAATTAATATTGACAGCTACTGTGAGTTATTGCGTTTATTGAAGTCAAAAATCAATTCTAAAAGACGTGTAACCCTTCAAAGGAGTGATTTTGCTTCAGGATAACGCTCGACCTCATATGCTAAAAACATTTTCAACTGCTGGACAACCCTCCATATAGTACAGATCTGACTCCAACAGATTTTCATCTTTTCAGCCTATTATAAGAACATTTGCGAGGGAATCATTATCGATCTGATGAAGAAACTATACAAGCGGTGCAAAATTTTCTGAACATCAGGCCGAAAATCTTCTTCCAGGAAATAATTCAAACGCTGGTTAAAAGATGGACTAAATTCATAGAAGTAGGAGGGGATTATGTTGAAAAGTAATGCTAGTATCATTTATTTAAGTACAATAAATAAGTTATATAGATTTTTTTTTCAATTTCACATTATTTATACTCTAATAAATACTTACTCTAATAAATATAGGTAGCCTCTAATTTTATCCTAAATAAAGTTATCAGACACAATAAGAAAAAGGAGAATCGATTTTTATGGTCACATCCTCCGAATGGACAAAAATAGACTAATCAAAAAAATATTTGACTACTTTCACTACAAAAGAGCCAAACCACTTTGGTTTAGAGAAAAGGAGAAAGGACATGACAGAACTGCAGATCACTGACACTATGCTCATGGACAAAACAGCCAAAACAATAACCAAGGACAAGAAACAACGGTTCCAAGGCAAAGTCAAATCCAAGCGAACGATCCAAATTTCTGACGAAGAAAGAAAAGCAAGATCACAACGAATAAAGCAGTACTGGGCTACGAGGAAGGCACAGAACATTAAAAAGTGATTGATTTAGTGTATCCCAAAGTTGGGTGAAACAAATAAAGAAGAAAGTTAATCTTTAGAAACAATAATTTGATTATAATAAGAAAATGAATAGCATCACTTTCATACATATACGAGCGATTATCAATATGTATTAAAAACAAAGGAATTTCGCGATTTAAATTTCTATTGATTTCAAATTTATATTCTTCTTAAATTGAAAACACATATATTTTAAATTTCATGATAACGAAACACCGCGGTTTTGATGATGTAATAGAAACGAATTTCAAAAACGTAATAAAAACGTCTCATAAACGAACATTTCAATATACACCTACGAATAATTAGGCCTATATATTTTAAAAGAAAAATAAGTTGTAAATGTGTAGGGAAACCTTAACGGCAATAAAATTTATAAATCTAATTTCACACTTCTTTGTATAAAACTGATTTTTACATCGTCATTAAGAGTTAAAATTGCGTAAATTATTTTAAAATGTTTAAGTATCATTGAAAATAAAATAATAAATCCAGCTCGATTCATAAATGTATAGACATTTAAATAAAAATTGTAGCAAGATTATAAACGCCCGAGTGAATATATCTTCAATTTTGAAAAGGTTATTTTTACTATATTTAGGCTATTAGCAAGTTTTTACTTCTCTCCTCTTTTTAAAGGTCACGATCAGCGCTGATTGAATGGTGACAGTTTTGATCTTATCACGATAGTGGCTCCAATAAGTAGGCACTATATTCAAATAAAATTTCGCTAAAAATAGCCTACAATATTAGCCTATTTGAAAGTAATATTAAAAAAACACAGCCTAATTATAAATGTATATTTTTTTGTTTTATGGGAATAAGTGAGCCTTACTGTGTAAACACCAAAATATGGGAACGCATCTGAACTGTTCCAATGTCATGTCAGCATTTTCAGCTTTACATTTACTGAGGAGCTACAACCAGTTTTTGGGACCAACAGGTAAACACTTCATACAAAACTATTATTACATCAAAACAAGTAATATAAACAAATAATTTTAAGTCAATTCCTACTTAGGCCATGAGCTTCCATCACGTCAGCGAGACAGCTGCGTGCTGCAATTCCTAAAGCCAACATAGGATAGAATATAAGTGTTATTTAAATCAAATCCTATCGTATAGTCTGTAAAAATATGCAATAATAATATTTGACAAAAAACTGTATTATCATCAAGTGTCATCCACTACAAGTTTAAAAAAAATTATTTGAACTTAAGGAGATGAATAGAAAGTTTTTATTAACGATTGAAAATTTGAACAAGATATATAAATAAATATATATAGTGACGCGTTTCGGAGAACCTACATCTTCAAAAACTATATCTATACTCCTATGGATATAACGAAAGTAGAATTGACGAAGCTAGGGAAGGCAGATTATTATACTGAACATAGTGACAATAATCCTAGCAGAAAATAAGAAGAATGTAAAAAGAATTTATATATAGTGAGTGTGAACTAATAGTAGGAATTGAATAAAATAGTCTATGAGTCACAAATTATCAATACAAGATAATTGCAGCACGTAGCTAACGACCTGTAAAATGTAAATATACAGATTATTTGCAATATTAGAGAATTACAACATTTTTAGTATTTAATTTAAGGGTTGTTTTTGCCCTTAGTGTTTTTTTCCTTTGGTAATTTTGCACGTCATTCAGATATTTAGCGACCTCAAACATATAAATATGTGGATTTTTGGCAATTTGCCCAATGTGTTACACTTATTAATCTTCTAGTATTTAAGGGTAGTTTAAACCCTTAATTTTTCGTTTCTTATAACTTCGAACCTTATAATCAGAATCAGCTACCTCAAAAACCTAAGTATATAGAGTTTCAGAAATTTATTCATAATATTATAAGGGTTATTATTTTTTAAATCTATAATGGTGGTTTCTATCCTTAAAAATAAAAATCAGATAAAAAACAGTTCAGATTTGTATAAGGATTATTTAAGCATTTTACAAAATAAATTGTGGGGCTGATTCTAAAAACCAGACAAGTCCAAAAATACAAATTTTGACTTTGAATGTCCTAAGTGTTCTTTTTAACTAGCTCTATTATGATGGTATAATTTTCTTATTTAAAAAACAGACAAGGGCTTAGGTATAGGGGAGAGAAATAGTGGGTCTTCTAAAAAAACTAGACAAGTGCAGCGCGTTTCTGGTGAAAATCAGGCTAGTTCTAGACTAAACTGTTTTTCCGGTATTTTAGGCCTACTTTACTTGTTTGCTGTTACTAACTGTTCATTTCATAGTTAGTTGAGGATGTCTGTCTTGCAAGGATGTTTTAAACTTTGCAAGGATGCAAACTTGTTTTAAACAAGTTTATTTAGTTTTAAGTATATGTTTTGTATAACATGTTAATTGGACAACGTGTACTTAATCGGTTACTGGTGAAGTATGCTTCCACATGTACAAGTTGTATTACATATTTGGAGTTCACGACATGTCAGATGATTATGTGATAATGTATCACTCTATTTAGAGAACAAGGCTAAAAGGGGCTAAACGAGGTTATAACTATGATTTTAGATTCAATAAATAATCTTCTAGATGACAAAAGGTGCAACGAACTGATTTCAGACGGTTGTCCAGGGCAAAATAAGAACATGACTATGACTTATTTTCTTTATGGCTTATTTGATATACTAAACATTTTATGAAAGTGACATAATTATATTCCATATTAGAAGCCTCCTAATGATGTAGACTTTGGTTTAACTGGCAACAAAAAAAAGAAAGAAAATAATACATAATAATAAAAGAGATATTCCAGAAATATGGGATAGTGTATTTTACTATGATTTTTTTTATATAAAAAATGCTTTTGAATCTTTTTTTTAATTTTAAAACACCTAAAGCTCCACTAAAATTTCAACAAATGAGAATGATGATGGTCAACAGAGATAGTACACACATTTATGTAAGAAACTCATACCACAGTAAATGGGAAACACATTTTGTAAGGAATATAAACTTACATGACATTGACACTCTTGATTTGCCAAAGCTCTAGAAGTCACCAGCTGGAGTAAAACTTGTCAAGAAACGTGATATACTGAAACTAAGATGCAGTAATTTAAAAACCTTATCCTTCGCCAATACAGACATTTGCCAATCTGAGTCTACAAACTGTTACAACTCAACAATAGTGAATGAAAAGAGGGCGCTATGGTAAGAGAATGAGGACTCAACCTTTCACTTGCACAATTATTCTCTCTGTCCGACTGGTGTTCTTAGGATACCGTTTTCTAAGCAGCTGGCCTATAATTGGTCATTACTGAACTCTATAATGACCTCAAGATTCATTATGAGATGCTTGTCCTGCTAATTCCTTTTCAATTTTCCCTTCTCAGATATTTATTACCGAGGTTAGGCTTCATTTGGCCAGCTTCTTGTTGCGCTGTGAAATCTTGCTCATTCTATTTTACATTCACTTGATCAGCACAGGTCGCTTTGCAATGTTAAGTTAGGCAAGCTGTATAGAATTATGAATGTGTGTGTGTGTGTGTGTGTGTGTGTGTGTGTGTGTGTGTGTGTGTGTGTGTGTGTGTGTGTGTGTGTGTGTGTGTCTGGTGTAGAGGAGTGAGAGTAGTATGAGCTAGAGGTACAGTGGGATCGCTAAAGCCATCAGCTGCTCACTTCAGCTGCCTCCGCCAGATGATTTCTACCTTAGAAAAATCTATTACAATAATATAGCACTACTGAATTAAACATATAAGCGATTTCTTAACTATCATTACAGAACAATTGTACCAGCCACTGATACCACCAGAATGCTTACCAACTACTACAGAAACTAGTTTCTGCCTGCCTGCTATAGCCTGTAACTCAGCACCATTCATTGGGTTCCCACCTTTGGAAAATCCAGGTGATGTAGTTAACTAAAGGTCTTAATGATATTAAAACATAAACATTTATAAAAATATCATCAAAAATATAAAATAAGTTTTTATTTGAAAGAAGTAAAATATTCATTTTAATTTTAAGGGGTAAATTATAAATAAGTTTTAATTTTTGGAGTTTAATCATATATGTTTGGAAAGAAATATATTTTCAACAATAATAATAGTATTCAATAATAATAATAGTCAACTATAACCTCTATACTATTTAAAAACATCAACAGAATTTCACCATGTGTCTACCTTTACTTTACAACAAAAATTATTATTATATTTAAGTTTGTTTTTTTTTTTTTTTTTTTTTTTTTTTTTTTGGTACACACTTGGGCTAATGCAGATGATGGGATGATTTATAGCGTATGAAAATGCCAAGCCCTGGCCGGGAATCGAACCCGGGTCCTCGGGGTGAAAGCCCAGTATGCTATCAACTAGGCCACTGAGGTGGCTAAAGTTGTTTCTGATGTTCTTGCTGTGAATGTTTACAGCAAATAATAAACTGATTTGGAATATATAAACTTTTTGAAAAAATGCAACAAATTATTGAATATAAATAAAAAATAATTTGTGAGTGCTTTCATTATTTATATTTAAATGACATGATGTTATAGTTTAGTCTTTTCCTTTCAGTATGTATTTTTTAGGAATACAAGCTTGTACTGATTTCATTTAAATATATATAATTTTTAAAACATTTGGTTTGTTAATCTTAAACAACTGTGCTCTATATAAAGTTACTAAACAATAGGAATATCTTCATCATCTTTGTTGTCTTAGAATGGGGTAGCATCTTGGCTGTAATAAATATTCATACTGACATACTATTATAATATGAATTATTGCAAAATTATGAGCACTAAGGCAACACAAATTTTGTTCTAATTATCGCTATTATCTTCTTACAAAATCTTCTTTTTCTGTAATACAGTAGTTAGTGTTTGTTCCCGGACAAATTTGAATCATCGACGACAAAGAGGAGAAAAAAAGCCAATTCCAGATGAACAAAAGGATGAGCGTTACTTTGAAAGGAGGAAAAGAAACAATCAAGCAGCCAAGAAATCAAGAGATGCTCGAAGATTTCGTGAAGATCAGGTAGAATTTTTTTTTAATACAGTTTGCATAATGTACAATTTGAAAAGTTTGAAGGCTTTAAAAAAATGTTTAAAAAAGTTTTGAAAACTGCCTAACTGGTTCATTAAGCAAATTCTTGTTGGGAATACTAATTAAAATTATTATTTAATTAATAAATTACATATATGGTAGCACATTTGACAGCTCTCTGGTTGTCTCTTTGTATGATGTACAAGTTTTGGTTTAATAATCATAACATTTTCAAACTAACACAATACATAAAACCAGTTCTAACCCTTTTTTGCTTGTGGCACACTAATCATAATGTGGTGAGTTTTCACAGAACACTAAGCTCAAGTTTCTCATTGATATTTGTAAAACACATTTTCTGTGAGGTGTAAGTTAGTAACAAAAAATATTTTCTGTATAAGTTAAATTATTTTCTTTACTTTTACTATCACATTTAAAACACTTGAAATTTTCATAGCATACCTGACCAATCTCATGGCAAGCTATTATGGTGTGGCACATATTTAAGGACCACTGCAAAAAAAAACTATACCAATACTTTTAAAATAGAAAGAATACTGACATTATTTGTTCTGTTATTGTTGATTCTAGTAAAATTAATCTTGTGTTTTCACATTTTTATTGTGTTCATTTCAAAAAATTTGACACATCAACTTTATTTCGCTTGTTTATTTTACCAAAGATATTGCAAAGATAAGATGTTGCTTTGTTACAGAGTGGTTTGAATCCACTAGTTCCAGTTAACAATTAAAAGTACAGATAAATTATAAGAACTTATTTGTTCACAAGAAACCAGTAGCACATATACACATTTCAAAATACAAGAATTTTAATTTGTCCTATAAACAACGTCAAACAAAAAAATCCTTCATTTACTTCAATGAATAGTTGCAAAGTATTGCAGTAATATAGTTATAACTATTATGCAATTAATTATTTTGTGAAGTACAAATATTTTACAGTAAATGACCAATAGTACACCAAATCATAACTTTTTGACTCTGTACAGCTTTTCTTGCCAATTTATTGGTTTTCAGTAACCCAGAATTTGAATGTTGTTTATTAATAAGTCACTACCAGCATAAGAAAGAAATCAATCACAATGTCTCTTCATCCAACATCAGTAAGTACAATGGAGTAAAACAGGTTCTTTTCAAAATGTTAAAACATATGTTGTCTTAGTATTTACATAATTTTGTGTTAAAATGTATTTAGTATTTAGCAAGTTGTTAATATTATATTGAAATATGTTTAAAGAAAAACATTTAATGTTAAATATTGTTGTCTCTGAACTTCTAAGCCATTTAAACTTTATATGTATGGAAAAATAAGTTTGTCAGAAGTCAGCTCAATTAACATCAAGATAGTTGTAATATTCTCTCTGACGCTGTGCTAAATGGTTAACAAGTTTTCTGATGCTGAACAGATTTGTACCAAACTGCTGAATCATCATTTGTTTCTTCAACACTCAAAGAGAATCTGTGGTTACATATCTCAGTATACAATGTTGTTATAAAACAAACATCTAAGTACATGGTATTTTAAAAAATTTTACACAGCCATCTATGGACTGCAATTACACAACTTTCTTCCTTGTTAACCCCTGTTTCTTCCTACGCCAGTACTTCTTCATTCTCTAGCTCATTCTATGACGCTTCACCTCCGAAACCACTCACCTCCTTCCTCTTGGATTCTCTTCAGAGCTGTGTCTTTCCTCAGCAGCAGATATCTTCCTCCCACACGTATCCCTATTTTGTATCTCTTCAGCTCTCATTCCACATCTAGTCAGATCCTGATGGACCTCCTTGAGCCATAGAATTTGTGTTTTCCTGGTAAGTCAGCACTCTTTTCGCTATATTTATTATGTTTTTTTTATTATAAGTCAGCTGCAACTGGACTGACAAAATACAGGCTCCTAGGCGGTGCAGCCCCATCAAATTGTACAAATGTATAATATGGTACAAAACATTTTTGATTTCATAATATGTGCATAAGGAAAGTTTGAAGGGTGGACAATTGTTTGGAATTGACATGTGTTGATGTTGTAATGAAAAATAATTCTTTTGGAATAGACTGTAGAGCCTTTCTAATAGAAATTTATGACTCCATTCAGAAGGGGAACATGCATGCTAGTTTTAGTTGACAATTATTAGGTTTGACATCTATTGTCTTAACACACTCAATAGCACTAGCTTGGCTAAATATCTACAGTTTTACAATTCTATAGCCATCAGCCTTCATATTTTTATTAATAAATTATTTTGTTAAAAAAGTACTGACTGATCCAGAGCTAGGTTATGCTTTCTTTATATTACTTTATATTTTGTGTTCAATATAACCGTAAATAATTTTAATTTTCTTCTATTTTTAGTAAAAAATGAATGTTAGAGCCTTGCCTAGTTCTTTTAAAGTCATGCATCATAACTGATATAAGTGTACATGTATCTTTAATGCCACAAGTCTGTTAACCTTTAGCAACAAAACTAGTTTTCAAAAAAAACACCTACTGCTATTATCTATGTTTAGTACATGCCAGTATTCAGTTTTAAAATAATTACAAAACTTTTCAACTATCACGATAATATATGTGTTAGCATTATGACAGAGAATGCAACCAAAACTGGTATTACTCTGGTACAAAACTGGTAGATAAAAGGTGGGTATAATGCTACCTTTTAACTTCTATAGACATTGAAAGTTGTATTTATTGCAATTTTGTATTACAGATAGCTTTACGAGCAATGCAATTAGAACATGAAAACGCAGTATTAACAGCCCAAAACTTGACATTGAGAGAAGAAGTGGAAACACTCAGGCAACTACTCTTACATAGGAAAAAGCCTCAAATTATCCCTTGAATTGACGTAAACCAAATATATTGTAAATAACTGTGAATATTGTTTATCATGATTATGTTTTTGTTATTTTATGTAAGAACATTACAGATATTATTTATTTATAGTAAGTCTTGCAGATTTACATTTGTTTTTCTTATGCTATTAACCTTACAGCATTATTACTGTTTTACAAACTGAAGAGAAAATTTAATTTAATATTTTCTTGTTGTACTTGTAAAATTATTTATAGTTTAAGATACTTGCAACAAGTAAAAATCTATAATAAAAACCTACTAATGTGGTATAATAAGAATATTATATAATATATAACTAGGCATATAAGAATCCCTTATTCTTTCAACTAATAAAATAACTTCTTTTTGTTAATGTCAATGAAATGAGTGTTCTCGATAGTCATACCAGAGCTTGAGACATTTTTGTAAATTTCATATTGACGTTAGACTTTTTTTCTGAGCTGATTTATAAAAAAACTAATGATAAGTTATAGCAAATAGGTGATAGAAGTTCCTCAGAGGATGGAAAACCAAGCAATTTGGATAGTGTCACATATTAATTGTTATAACAACTACAACCAAATATCAGAATAACTTGAAGGTTTTTATTTCCTACTTCCGAATTATATAGAGTGTGTGTATATATATATATATATATATATATATATATATATATATATATACATATTTAAATATAAATAAAATTATTCAATTTTTTATATAATAAAACAATAAAAAATAAATAAGTATCAAATAACAAGAAATAAAATATCAGGGTAGTTTTCTGCAACTGTAGCCACAGAATGTTTTCTCAAAAATTTTGTTTATGAAAAACAGGAATTCATCAACTTTTTCAGTTCCTCTTCGTGATTTGGCATTGCTCCAGTAGCAGGTGCAGCTGCTGCTACTCTACCTAAATATTTAATATGTCTGTCAGGCAATGCCGATTGTAGCCTAGGTTTAGCATAATGCCAAAAACCCTGAAATATCATTAGAAAAATTAATATTCTTTAAGTATCTAAATCACTTGAAATATAATTGTTAGTTTATTCTCCATTTTGTTACTTCAATATTCCTCTTTAAAAATTTTCTCCAGAACTTATGCTACGTGATTAGATAGTGTACAAATTAACTGCCTTAATACTTCTGCCTTTTTTATATTTTTGTCTGTAATTTATCAAATACTATCTCAGTGATTGAATATCACCATCGATCTGGCTAATTGAAGAAGTGATGATAGTTTTGAAATGTATGGTAAAAAACAGAATATTGAAGTCACATTGCAAGAACTTGTAATGTTATGTAGTATATGACATTATTAATAGTTTCAATAAATTATTTTAACATTGAAACAGATGGATTTTGTATTTACGTAAGTACACATACATTTACACTTACATTTTCAAGTTGATAAAAAAAGGAACTTTTATTAATGTGAATATGTATTGGTTCATTTATTTTATTTTGTCAAATTTACTAAAACCAAATTGTTCATATTATTTTTAACTTAAATTGAAAGAACAATCAAAGAATTATGAGCAAGAAAAGAAAATAATTACAAAAAAATATTTATACAGAATAATTTATACAAAAAGAAATTGCACATTACCAAAAAGGAATAAAATAATGTTACTTTTTCAGTTTCTTCCTTACAATGGAAAAATTCATAATTAAATTGAAAACAGATGATAAAATTTAATATATTGTCCAAAAACTAGACCTTTGACTTTTTCAATTAAAAAATGACTACTTATTTTGTATGACTACATGACTAACTTTGTACATATAAGGTAGTTTCAAAATAGTTTTTTTGGAAATACAAGATAAGTAATACAAACTTTGAAACTTTGTAATACAAACGTCTAAGAAGCATTACCTTACAATGAGAAAGTATATAGCATATTTGTTTTAAGAACTAAGAATGGTCAAATCAAAAGAACTTTTTATTCTTTCTTATGAATTTCCACTCAAATATACCAAATTTCACTATAAAATTTGTCATAAATGTGACAAATGCTTGTACATACCATATTCTTATGCTCTTCTTGAACCCAAAACACTTCAGCTTTTGTATATCTTTTAGCATCTTCAATTAATTCAGCATACGGAAATGGAAATAATTGTTCAATTCGGCAAATAGCTATGATGTCGTTGAGCTTTCTTTTTTCTCTTTCTTCTGTTAAATCATAGTATACTTTTCCAGAACAAAAAAACAATTTCTTAACTTTGTCCCCGTCTTTAATACCTTCATCTCTTAAGTACAATTTGAATCTACAGGGAAAATAATTTTTAAAATTAAGAAAATTATGTGTAATGAATTCTACCACAGTTTTTTTTATTGTTTATAGATATAAGAGGCTACTTCAAGTTTCTACAGTCTTTCTCTTCTACTGTCCTTTAAAATTCTGTCCTATATTTCATTGAGCTATGAATTTAAGTTTAAAATGTACATTAAAACTGATTGAAATTATGATGTTTTTTAAAATTTTTGCTCAAACACTACATCCAATTTTTAAAAAATGTTACAAATAGGTAAGAGATATGGCTTATGAGTATATAATGTAATGAGTATATAATGAGTATAGAAATGTGTATAAAAATGAGTATAGAAATGGCTTATGAGTATCTAAAAATTGAATATCACTAAATCCTCTTTTTTTTAAAGATAGTTATTAGCAGTACTTGTATACACAAAATTTAATCTATAAGTAAATCAGGCAATATACAATGAGAATTACCATGTACAAGGTAAGATCAAAAAGTTCACGGAATGGTCGCATAAAATGAAGCATTTTTTTTTTTTTTTTGGAATGGAAATTTTTGTTTATGATGTTGGCATCACTACTACTTTAGGCACTATGCCATTCAGCAAGCAGTCATTTGTTTCCCACATGAAAACACGGATTGTTTCGGACATAGTTTTTTTTTCATTCAACAGATTTTGAAACATCAGCAGAGCAGCATACATCAAATTGTGCATGTTGCTGGAGAAATCACCCTTGGAGACTCCTGAGATGCAGAAAAAAGCATACAGAAACAATGCAATGAAGCAAAACGCAGTATACAAGTGGAACAATCATTTTCATGAATGTAGCATAACAATTAAAGACGTTCGGACTGGGAGCCCTGCCTCTTCTACCACAGACGAGAATGTTGAGGGCATGCGGCAACTTGTGCATGCGGACAAGTGAGCAGCCATTGACAATATTGCCAAGTTCAGAAAAATGGCATTTCATGTGGGAGTATTCATAGCATTTTTCATAATGATTTAACATACATTGTGTTTGCTTTCACATGGTTCAAAATATGTTATCCGCTGAGCAAAAAAGAAATGAGAGTGACCATGTTCACACTGGCTGAAGCATTGACATAGCTGATACAGATATCACCTTGCTGAGGAATATTGTGGCAGGTGATGAGACATTGTGCTTCTTTATGACCCTCAGATGAAACATCAGTCTGCTGAATGAAAATAAAAAATATCAAGAAAGGTAAAATTTAGCTTGGACAGAAGCCAGGGTCAAGTAACGTTGGAGTTGGGTTTTGATTACCAGAGCTTGATTCACTATAAATTTATTCCTGAAAGGACACCAATGAACAAATAACTATAAAAGAAGATCCTGAAGTAGCTATGTGATGCAATTAAATAAAAATGACCTGAATGGGTAGGGAATGATTGGTTTTTGTTGCATGACAATGCCCCTTCAAATTGATCACTGATGGTGAGACAATACCTTTGCAAGCACAATGTTACCACTCTGGAACACCTTCCCTATTCTCCTGTCCTACCACCACCAGAATTTTACCTGTTTCCACGATTGAAAAATAACATTGAAGGACATCATTTTCCTGACTCGCATGAGGTGATTGAAAATGAGATGAAGTGAATAAATGAAATTTCTAAAGATGGCTTACAGGAAGTTTTCTACATTGTATGAATGGTGGAAAAGTCTATATGTGCAGGAGGAGAGTACTTTGAATGAAAATAGGGCTAAAATATTATACTTTCAATAAATGTTCATTGACCAAGTCTGGGAACTTCTTGACCCTACCTCATATTATTTTTTAAATCAGTCAGAGAGTTAACATTAGTGGAAATTATTTTAACCATATAAAAAACATATTTTAATTCTGTCAATTATCCATGTGAGTTACATAATTTAGCTTCGTTAGTTACCATTTAAACAGTTAACATGTGAATATGTATATAGTGCATGGTTAAATACATGTTTTAACTCTTTGAAGGACTTACCATGGATTTCTTTTTCTTTAAATCCCATACTTAATGCCAATTAGACTAATGAGGATGACAGATTTGTGTTAATGGAAAGGGTAAAGCTTATGGCAGTAACTGCAGTAAGGCTATATATGACTTTGAGATACACAAATCCAGTAATGTAGCAGACTGACCTTTGTGTTAGCTACCTCGACCTCTGAACTACGTAGAAATAACATGTTTTAACTGAATCAATTAGTCATTATGTACCAGATTTAAAAGCATTCAAAGATACTACCAGTAACACTACTATTATAAACTGACTGAACCAAATAGAACCAAATTTAGGCAAGACCACAAGGAATGGTCTTGGCCCACAGTGATAGTTACAATAATATAAACAAATTTTATTTATTTTGTTTTATATTACTTTTCATCTAGCATAGTAATGGTGATTCTGCCTGCCTGACAACCTATTCAATGTTTATAACATTAATAATTATAATATATTATGTACATCTTATGCTCAAACATTTAAAAATAAAAATTCTTTCATTGTCTGTGAAATAAATTTTATTTAATGGTTTGAAACTTTCAGAAGAAATACGTCCTACTAATTAATGAACATAATCAGTAACATTACCTTAAATTTAAAGAAACATATGTTTATGAAAATTGATATAAAATATATACTTACTTTGTCCCATCTGCCATATCATCAATTGGTGATCGTGCACTTGGATGACGGAGTAATGATTTTGGTGTGAATACTATTAAAGGTTTGCGATAGTTCAATTTAACCTGGCGTCTGAATGCATGAAACAAAGTTGCAGGAGTTGTGGGATTCACAATAAACCAGTTTGCGTTAAACAACTGTTTAGGCATGCTCAACTCCACTACTTCTTCGTCATCTGAACACATCTGCAAGAATCTTTCTGGTCTACAACTAGAATGTTCCGGTCCAGAACCTAAAATATATTTTTTTAATTTTTGTTTTAAATTGTGACAAGTCAACATGTGAAATAAATTGCCAAAGAAGTGAAGTGCGTAAATACTTACAGTGTTAAACATCTTTAATAGTATCTTATTCATTGTTCTATGATTACAACTTGTTGTTGTATGGCTTATATGTTATAAATAAATGAACTAGTGCTGGAATAATTATTCTAGTGGGTGTACTGCTTCTATCTCAAAAGAAAACGTAAACTTCAATCATGGGTAGTGACAAATTTAATTCTTTAAAGAGACTCAGTGTTTTGTGACAGATTAAATTTGGCTCATACAGATGTAATGTTTCCTAAGCAATTCACTGTGATTATAAATGGCCACTGTATTGAGAAACAGGATTATCATTAGATTTAGATCAAGAAGATTTTCTTGACACGAGATATTCCTTACAAGTCAAACTATCTGACATATCAAGTAACATACAGTATTGATAATTTTAAAAAAAGTTAGTTCATTGGTCCTGCTCGTTATTTAGCTTCAGTTAATGATTTATTAAATAAAACGGTAGTGCTTACATTATAGTAAAGCAGGCAATTCAATAAATGATTTAAAAAATGTGACTGTAACAGCAGCTATGACCATACAAAAAAAAGTTTAATCGCTATGTCATGACTTCTAAAACTGTCATTAATTTACCAGGTTATTACCACAAATCCAAATTATTACTTGTCTAATCTCTGTAAATGTATTCAATAAACGTACAACCTCACTTTCTACTGCCAATCACACCAACCAATAGGAATATACTGTTGTAGGTTGCTTTAGCGTCACATAATCTGCAAAAGTTGGAAACAATTAAAATGCAATTTTACAAAACCCACTTTTCGAGAGATGTCGTAATAAGTTCGAGATTTGTTAACATCGAGGTTCGTATTTCCTTCGAAGGAACTGTGTTATAAATTAGAGATTGACCTCTGTAATAAGATAGAGATTCCGTATTGTGTATTAACATTGAGACTACAGTGCCGTCAAATTGGTTGCATCATTTGTATATGTTGTCGACACCGTTGCTTGCTGGCACTTCAGTATCTTTTATTTGACGAATAAAACTCGCTTAATTAAAGACCTATAATTAAATCGCATAATCATTAGATTAAATGTGACGTATTTAGAAATAAATGAAGATCATAGATCCCTATAAAGTTTGTTGATTTTATCAAGTCCAAGAGGAGACTGCAGAAAATATAGAGATAGTCTTTAATTGCAAAGAGCTTGAAAGGCCAGAAGTGGAAGTGAGCTTCAAGTACTCAACTAGGGCAAATAAAAATACATTAAATAAAAACCACAGACACTGATGGATTAATACAATTTTGTGGGTAGGAACGGTTAGTTTGATGGTTCAGTTTCCAAGAGGGCCTCCCAGGGTATAATAATTTTTTAAATAATACCTTAAAAAACTAGCACTATTAAGCTGTTTCAAGTCTGAAAACAGATATATAATAAGTGTAAAAATTTACTTCTTTTTAGACAAAAAAAAATTATTTAATTTTCTTAAATTCCTAATTTTTAAAACTGGCTTCATTTACATAATTTCCCCTTTCTCAATATACCTATGTATAATTTTTTTATATATAACCATAGTTACTCCTGTTGATTTACTCTTACTGTTAACACTGATCCCTCATCCTTATTAGCCGAAGTAAATCCAGTTAAGCACCACAGCAGTTTCTCAGCCAAGTTTTGATCAATTTTTAGAGTCAAGAAAGATCTTTTTGTTATTGCAGTTAATATATGAAGAGAAGAGAGAACTAACGTAAAATATCTAATTGATTAACCCTGTTCTCACCTGTAGTACAAGCATTTCAAAGTGCACAAACTTCATGTATATATGTACATAAGGACAAAACTTCATGTACTTACAAAGTTCGTATCAGGATAATGTGAGGGTTTCAGATCTCTAAGAGGCCTTAGATGTCTCCTTGACCCTTTTCCTTGAACTTCCATTTTAAGGAAGTCAAATAGGATCTTTTACATTTTTTATTTTATTTCTGTTGTCTCAAGAGGGGCAGTCGCCCTTTACCTCCCCTTTTTTTCTGTCCTTGAACACAGAGAACAAACAAGTCAAGGTTTCACCTAAGAGTCAAGGTTTTGAAAAGAGAAGCCTGAAAATTCCAGTATCGGTGACATGCCTCGGAATGCTAGCTGAAACATTATACCACCCTTTCCAAAAAAAGTGATCTGTCTAAAAGTGGCTTTCTTTTATTTAATGTTTACCTTCTAAACCATGAGGAAGTAACAAGCAAAGTCCAGTTTGCCGAACCCATTTTTCCTGTCCAGAAGAAAGAAACTGATCAATCACGCACTGTGCTACATTGACAAAGTCACCAAACTGGGCTTCCCAAATTACTAACTGGTTCGGTTTCATTAAACTAAAACCCAGTTCAAATCCCATTACACCAAATTCAGAAAGTGAGCTGTTACACATTATAAATTTCCCTTGATTGGGTGATATATGTTGTAAGGGCGTATAAGTTTCCTTGTCTTTAGATTGATGATGATAAACACTGTGTCGGTGACTAAAAGTTCCTCGTTCTGAATCCTGACCACTCATACGTACAGTTAGTCCTTCCTGAAATCAATAAAGTTTAAAATTTAAAACATACATATATATTACAGATAGTAAGGTTCCATTTACTAAAAAAAATATTAAATAGACTATTGTTTTTCCTTTATTAAAATTACATTTTTATTTAATTACCAAACTGGAGACAGATGACACCAAGTAGTTAACAAAGTAAAAAATATTGTATTTACTAGATTTCCAAATTAAAGATTATATATTCTTGTTCTTCTACTACTACTTCTTTCTCTCTGTTGAAATATAAAATTGTCATTTAGCTGATAATAAAAAAAAACAGTTTTTAATTCTCTACTAAAAAATCATCCATCACTTAGATAAGTAGCTCTTGTTTTGAAACATGTCTTGTTTGTAACATGTAAACTCCATGTTACATTCCTAAGTTCCTTTGAAATGTAAATGTTTGTTTAAGATTATAAACAACCTTTCATGTGTTCCATGTGAACAAATTAGAACGCGCTGAGGACATGTAGGCTTAAATCTCGTTACTACCATTAACTTTTTCCATAACTTATGTTGATCCCTTTACAAATAAAAGCATCGAAAATTTCCATTTTAAAAAAGCTTACCAGTCAAATAAGCAATAATTATACAAAGTTCTGTTGTAATTATTCTCTAACAGCTCATGATATTTCTGCAACAATCAGGTTTTGAGTATCAGCTTTGTAAACTATTAAAGTTGTATTTATTACAATCCTATAAATTGACAGGTAGCAGCATATAGCAGTTTAGAGATTGACTGTATAAGTGTGTACAGATTACATTTTCTGGGATTTTTTTCATAGTAAAAACTATAATTAACAACCTTCAAATAACAAAGATTTCTTATTTTATGCACTCTCTTTCATTGGGTGTTTGAACAGTCAGGCTTTTGAATAAATGGAATCTTGGAACTGTACAAATAATGCTTCTTTTCTCACTGGCTCATAAACACTAACTCATTTCAACTCTAATTAGTAACCAATTATATAGTGTGTTTTTAAGTAGATCAGCAAGCCTCTTTTTAGTGCTTCGTTCAAACATTTCCTATTGCAATATTCTACATACAAGTCCTAGTTTCTTCTTATTTATATGTTCCTGACTGTTCTCAAAATTTCAATTTGAGAACATTTTTCTGACTGAAAATATCATATCAATATTGTTCAATATTCAATAATTCTAGATAAAACAGTTTTAGGGCTTAATAGCCAAGGTGGCTAATGTACAGGTTAGTCTGTTGTGTCTCTGAACTTGTGAATTTCAAGGCAGTAGGTTTGAGACTACAGTTATTATCAAGTTTTACCCTTTCTATTAATACTGAACTTTATCCTCATTAGTCTAGCTGGCATAAAGTACTTAGCATAAAGTAGCATAAGTAGCATAAAGTTAAGATATTAAGAAAAAAATCTATATGAAAGCTCTACAGCATTACTGTGACAAACTTGACACTTTCAATGAATAATATACAAACTTAATGTATAAATTGTCAGATTGCAGCCAGTGCATCTTATATAGAAAAGTGTGGCTAGAACTGCTGATTTATAACATTTTCTGATCTCAACCTTTAAAAAAATAGTTAAGATAATCATCTCTTTGGGAATCTATTTTGCTAAATTTTATTTGATTTTTCTATACAAAACTGAAAAATTATATGTCTGAAATCATAATATACCAGGTCTTGATATTTTCTATTTGAAAGAATTTGCATAATAATTATTTACAAGGCAGTGAAGAGTAAACTCGTTATATTTAAGAGTAACAATGATATTTAAAATAAAAAAGCAGATTATTAAAAGAAAACTACACACTGCATTACAAATATACATATTTACTTCTAATATAGATCCAAAAGCAAAGGCTTCTCCGAGAGCGAAGTCTACATTGTTGGCTGCAAGCATTTTCTTTCTTTGAGTCAGCACTCTGTTTAAAGGTTTATATATTTCAAAATTTGGCGGTGGTGTACTGCACATTTCACCAATTTTCATCAAAACGTCTTTCTTAGCTCCAGTTACAGGTTCATGTAATGGGTCTTTATCTTTCTGCAAAACAATTGTCACATTGTAATACAATGTTTTATACTTGAAATATTCACTGAAATCAAAACAACATTCATTAAATTAACATAATAAAGTTAAAAGCTCACAAGTCTTTTAAAAAGACTACGAATTTTTGACAATTTTAAAAGTCATTAAAAAACAAACTGAATTTTATTTCACAAATTTTAAAAATAAATCAATATTGTTTACAAAATCGCAATATTTTTTATTCTATCTATATTTGTTCTCAGTAATTAATTTTAGGATATTTCTATATTGTCTCATTGAACTTTAAAAATTGTTTTCTATTATTGAGAAAATCTAACAGTGACGAAGTAAAAATATTAGAATGTGTTAGTAACACATTAGAAAATGCCTTAGTTGGTGAAATAAAAGTCATTTAGTGAAATAAAACAAATGAGCTTTAATAAACAAGGCATTTCCATTCTCATGCAGATGGTCCAAGATTGAGTAATCTTTCAGCCATTGATGTTATTTACATTTAGATTCAAGAAACCACGCAAAGAGAATAAGACTTGGATGTGTTGGAGATGCACAAGGATGGAAATGCAAAAATCAGATAGACATGTGCATAACAGATTTGGTTTTTTTAATATATTAGTGAAATTACTTTTCATCAAACTGCATAACCATGCAAAATGTCTATAAAGTTTTAACTATAATGTGATACTACATAATAGAAGTAAAAATATAATAACTGTAAAAAAGCCTTTCCAAGGAGAGTCGATCCAGCCAGTCATAGAGATTTTCTTAATAGATTCAGCTGCTTTATACCCTGCTTCAAGTTTCTGTTCACACTCATCTCTTATTGCTTGGACTTCTTCTGGTTTTAAAACCTTAACAGAAAAAGAACCAATTTTGTTTTACTTACACAAATTAAATATTTTCGTAATTTATTTTGTATACATGCTAAGCATACAAATCTGCTGCTAATTAAGTCAAAATCATCATTAAATAACACTAAATCAAAACTTCATTTGCCTACAAGCCCTGGATAAGAGTTTTCAGTACATTCTTGAAAAAAGTAGCAATATATGACGATATAAGGTGGCACCAGAAAATTCAGGCTATATTAATAATAAATGCAAGTCAATCATGTTATGAGATTCTCTTACTGGAAAGATTGTGGTATCCTTTAATTGGCAACATGACAAGTGGAAACACATACATTCAAACACAGGCTGTGCTGTTGACAGTATTGTTTCAAGCGTTCTGTGATTTTCATGACGAACCAACCAAATGAAAAAAAGTTTGCATTAAATTTTGTAACAAACTAAAAAAAAATAATGACTGCAACTCACCAAATGTTGGTTCAACATTTGGTGATGAAGCTTAGAACAAAACAAGGACTTTTGAATGGTTCAAACATTTAGAGAGGGCTACGAATCTGATAAAAATGAGTAGCTTACATATTTTCTCCATTAATATCCATGTTTGTTGATGTTTCAGTTTGTTAAAGTTTGGTAAATCAACTCTGTATTGTAGTAATTTAGAAACATTTTTGAAAGTTAGAAGTACTTTATGCAAATAATATGATTGAAACTTTAAGACTCATAAAAGAAGAAACAATTATTTTATTTTATTATTAATGATGCCAAGATTCATTAATTTTATTGCTATAGCAATGGGTTGACAGATGACGCTCCACAAAATTTGAGTGTTATTATGTGGTTCCTTATTTGATATTGTGTAAAGTGAAAAATAAAAGATACAAAGATAGAATAAGAGTATGTACAAGTTATATAGGCAATAATTGTAGACTTTGCTAGATTTAGTAATGAGAATGTAGTTTTTAGCATGGTAAGCATTTTCATTGCATGTGGAGAGGGAGGAGCATAAGCTCAGTGTTAGTCGAGGTTTCACTCAGTTTACATCTCATTGAATATGAGACGAACTTAAAAATAATTATAAGTTTTTAAGTGTATATTAAATTCTTATTGTAATTAATAAAAGTTGTTTTTTTTAAAAAGTGACATCCTCGAAACCATACCATAAGTTATATGTATACCTAATAAAACTTATAATAATTATTATTAAAAATGAAAAATCTCTAACTTACATTTTCTTTTATCAATTGTTCAGAGTACAGTTCTACAGTTGGCTTAATAGTGCGAATTTTTTTATACATAAATGGCTGTGTGAACATTGGATCTTCAATTTCACTGTGGCCGAGACGACGGTAACATACTATATCTATAACGATGCTGCTGTAATTTCCATAAGCAATAAATTTAAATTAGTTTACTGAAAAGTGACTACAAGTAAATTCTAGTATCAGCAATTTTTAATGAAGTTAAATGCAGGGCATTCATAGATCCTAGAGATACATGTCGCTATTTATGACACCCATAGGGATAACCAAAGTACTAAATATCTATAAAAAAACCTAAATAGCTATAAGAAAACTTGCAACAGAATTTTTACAATAATGTTTAAACAATGGCTATAAACTAGTTTAGAAAAAAACATATAGGAGCAAATTATATGAGGAGCTCTTATATCCCTCGTAAGGAGATGAGTCAATCTAAAAACATCACTCTCCAAAGACTCACATATAACAAGCAATGTGACACTTTCCACCACAATGATGCAGTTCCATCGAGCACTTTAATACAATCCAAAACAAATAAAAATGAACAACAAAAGTTATACTATGAAATTTAGTCAAATATAACAATGTACACACCATTTCATATATCAACTTCAGCTTTATCCAATTTATATACCAAAAATATTACAAGCAAAAATAGTACACTGTGAGACTAACATAAAACAAAAAATAATTGAAACCTCTTTATATAAAGCTAACAGACAACCCCATCAGCCAAACCAGTAGAAATAAGGCCTTTGATTATGACTCTCTTATTATGTTACTCTTAATTATAACAGGAAGGTACTGTTTTGGATAATGATTTTTTCGATTAAACCATACATGTAATATTTTTTTGTATCTAATTAGTTCTGAAATATTTTGAAGGTCAAATGATTCTAACCTCTTTTGTTTAGGCTATACATGACTTTATTAAAGTTAAAAATTTCATCTTTAGGCTTATGTCAATAAACTGTATACAGTACATAAAATAGAAAGGTTATGACTTATTAATTATTCTTTAAAAAACTCAGTAATTTTCGTTTGTTCTTACTTCCCTCGCAACATTTTTAAACAGGGATGTCACTCCAACTTTTCATTAGAAGGACTGACATCCTTTTGGTGAAACTGACATAACCTTGCTGCAATGTTTAACAAATTTTAGCATAATCTAAAATTAAGAATGATCCACACTTCTCTAATGACAGCTAGTGACTAATGTGGATGTCAGTGTTGTGGGGTGCAGGTGCTGATTGGCAGTGCATACATTGTTGGGAATCGATAGCTGGGGAAGTCAACTCATGATCAAGTGTTTACTTCTTTGAAAGCCCATTTGATCTTATCCTTATATTGCTATACATTTTATTTATTTCCTGTTGTTTTTTTAAGAGATTTTGGATGTTATCGAATAACCTAGATTTTAGTTGTCCTGAGTTCGGTTAACCAAGGTTTTACTGTGAATTTAAAATTTGAAAATTTATATTTTTAATTAAAAAAAGGCTGATATTTTTTAATAGTTTAAAAACTGCTAGATCTCAAGCTAGTTATCATCTAATGATGATACCCAAGCTTTATACGAAAAAACTAAAAAAAAAAAAAAATTATAAATGTTTATCTGCTAGCATTACAAAAGAAAAAAATTACAAATGTTTATCTGCTAGCATTACAAAAGCTGTCCTCTAAAGTTTACAATCAATATATTTATCAGTGATGTTGTTACCTCTGAAGTACGAAGTAGTGGAAACTCTTTCAAAAATAGGCTCTTAGCTTTGATGATTTTAGGGCAATGTCTATAAACTTTGTAAAGATCTAACCAATCAGAAAAAATATAATCTTGCATTATATTAGAAAGTAATGAGAACATAAGCTCTTATATTTCTAGAAGGAAGATAAAATTGGTTCATACAGATGTAATGTTTCCTAACCAATTCACTGTGATTATAATTGGCCACTGAATATTATTGAGAAACAGAATTATCATTAGATTTAGATCAAGAAGATTTGCTCAGCACGAGATACCCCTTACAAGTCAAACCATCTGCCATATGAAGTAACGTACAGTGTTGTTAATTTTAAGAAAAGTTAGTCAGTTCATTGGTCCTGCTCATTATTTAACTTCAGTTAGCTAAATGTTTAAAATTATTTAAACATGTCAATTTGAGAACTTTTTTTTCTAAAGTTCCAACAAATAACAAGCAATGTGGGGCTTTCCATCAATGGTGATATTCCATTAAATACTCCAATACAAATCAAAACAAACAAAATTAGAATACAAAATTTATTATGGAATAAATCTATATCTTTGGCGTTTTAGCTGTTCACCACACATTAAAATTATCTGTTATAAACCAATCTAAGAAATTTAAATATCTAAGTCGTTATGATTTAAAATTAAAACTGTAAAATAACACACTGAAATGGATGTTTATTTTATCCAGTTAGTTTCCTTAAGCAACAAAATGTTCTTACTGATTGAATTTATGCTTGTAATCAGTTGCTACTTTCATTGCATAAACAACAGCATCTGGATCGTCTCCATTAACATGAATAACTGGTGATGAAAGTACTTTGCCCACTTCAGTGCAATATATTGAGGATCTAGAAAATCTTGGATCTGTTGTAAAGCCAATCTAGAACAAGTCATTCTATTAATTAATTATGCAAAATTATCAGTCCTTTTGTTAATTTATTACAGTAACTGTGGAAGGTATTTTAAGTCTTAGACATAATTAAAACTCAAATATAAATATATAGGAAAACATTTTTACTATAGTAATGAAAATAATTTAACAAAAATATATAATGTATTTAAAATTTTCTGTAGGTCTTTTAAATTTTGTATAATAAATTATGAGTACTAATGAAGTAAGGGATAATATTATGAACAAGAATATATGATTTTTATGAAAATGTACTCTCATTTCATAAGACTCCATTATGAATATTATCCCTTACTGCATTATTATTCATAAGACTAAATATTTATACAAAATTTTAAAAACCTACAGAAAATTTAATTAGTCTTACAGCTGTAAACCTCAATAATCTTGAAGTGGTAATAAATATATAACTTTTTAAATATATATCTAAGAAAAAACACTTCAGGGCAGATTCTTGAGTGGTCATACCAGAAATAAAACTAATAATTCCTGTGATCAGAAATCACTAAAAAAAAAAAATCAAAAGTACTACAAAAATATAAATACCATAACAGAAAAAGTGCTTACAAGACAACAGTAAATGTTTATAGCTGATGTCACTGACAACAGTGACTGATGTTTATAGCTATGTGCCAAACACTGGAGTGTAATGAACTTTTATTCTTCACTGTTACGACTATAGCCTTTTTTAAATTTAAAATTATGTTTATAGCTAAATTTAAATTTACTTTTAAAAAGCGGTAACCACATATATGTTCAACCATTTTTCATTTATTTACTAGTCCTAATCGCATGTTCTTTTTGTCTTCTCTCTTTATTTCTTTCACCCAACTTTGGTGTACACTAAATCAATCACTTTTTAATGTTCTGTGCCTTCCTCATAGCCAGTATTGCTTCATTCATTGTGATCTTGCTTTTCTTTCTTCATCAGAGATTTGGCTCGTTCGCTTGGATTTGATTTTGCCCTGAAACCGTTGCTTCTTGTCCTTGGTTATTGTTTTGGCTGTTCTGTCCATGAGCATAGTGCAAGTGATTTGTAGTTCTGTTATGTCCTTCTCTGTTTCTCTAAACCAAAGTGGTTTGGCTCTTCTATTGCGAAAGTAGTCATATTTTTTTGGTTAGTCTATTTTTGTCCATTCGGGGGATGTGCCCATAAAAATCAATTCTCCTTTTTCTTATTGTGTCTGATAGTGTTTCAGTTTTTTGGTAAAGAGTTTCATTACTGATATGGAGTAATTGGTTGTTGCAGAATTTGGGGCCTAAGATTTTTTGTAATATCTTTCTTTCTTTGATCTCCAGCCTTTCAAGTGAGCCCTGGGTTGTGAGAGATAATGTTTCAGCTGCATATAAGGCTTCTGGTTTACTTACCGTATGATAATACCTTATCTTTGTATTCCAGGAGAGGGATTTCTTGTTGTATGTGTCCTTGGTAAGTTGGAAGGCTAATTCAATTTTATTTCTTCTAGATTCTATAGCTTTTTTCTCTAGGGTGTTCCAGCTGATCCATTCCCCAAGATATTTGAATTCTTTGACTATCTCAATGTATTGTTCTCCCACTTGAAGCTTTTTTGGTAGTTTTTGTATGTTTGTCAATATTTTAGTCTTTTCAAATGAAACTTTGAGACCCATTTTTAACGCTTGCTTCTGGAGTTCTGTCTGTTCCTTAGCTTCTTCCAATGTCTCAGCTAGTAAGGCCATGTCATCAACAAAAGCCAAACAATTTACCTTAATGCCTTTGTTCTTAGTTCCTAGTCTGATTCCACTATGCGTATTCATGTTCCACTCTCTAACTACTTTTTCTAGAGCACAATTAAATAACAATGGAGAGAGTCCATCTCCTTGTTGGACTCCTGTTTTAATCTCAAAAGGGGTGGAAAGTTCTCCCATGAATTGAACTTTGGAGAATGTATTAGTTAATGTTTCCCTGATAAGATTTGTGGTTTTGTTATCAAGGTCTAGTTTCTTCAGAACCGAGAATAAGGATTCCCTATCTATAGAGTCGTATGCTTTTTGAAAGTCAATAAAAGTGATAACATTTTTTTTCATTATTTATTCTTTTTGTCTTCATTATTTATTTATTTTGTCTTAATTATACAATATTGTCTTATTCAATAGATTGTCATTATTTAATATTCATTAGATAATATTGTCTTCATTATTCTTATGTTAGAGATCTTGCCTATCATATTCACATTCAAGTGTCTTGCCTGAGTGCCATTTAACGCTTTTGTTTTGACACGATGTTGCCTGACATTGTCTTTGTATTACAAGCTGTTTAGATATTATACGGTATTTTCTATTGACACTTACAATTTTTTTTTAATAATCCTGCGACATAAAGCATCATTATTAACTATAACAGGTTAAGGTTTTTAAATCTTTTTGGACTCCTTCTTAGCATTTCCCCCAGCTTAAGCCTAAATATATTTTGAAATAATGAACTGAAGGTACTCATAGTAAGCTGGTATTTCGTAATATGATTTTGTTCATCTTCATTAGAACAAATATTATTGGCTTTTGAGTAAGTATGATTATATATATATATGTATAGTTTAAATATCAATCAGTGAGTGTGTCTTTTTTCTGTAAACCAAGGTCTTAGTGACATACCCATTTCCTTCAACACACACATCTAAGAACAGTTTGATTAATGAATATAAACCTGACACATTCTTGAAAGAAAACAGGTTGATTTGTAAAACAGCATATATTATTATTATTTAATTTGTTTTCCATGGTTAAGCAAGAAATGGAATCAGAAGTAGTGTTATTAACACTTTCAGTGTTGAGCATTTTTCTGCATGCACTACCCAGAAGTGCAAGTATTTTTTCACATAGTGTACCCAAAAGCACACATTTTGTAAAAAAGAACTATATTTTTGTTATTTGATAAGTTGTCATCATTAACGTTTTTTTTCTTCTTTAAAAAAAGTAGAAAAATTAAATGACATACCTTTAAAAAAAATTTTGAAGAAATTTTCAGTTTGAAGAAATCAGGCAGGCAAGTTATATGTAACCAAAAACCTTGTACTCAAAGCCACAATGTGTTCATTATATGTGGTAAAATTGTCAGGCCAATATCTTACTAAATTAGAAAATTACACTGTTTTTACACAAATATCCTTTAAACAGCTGATTTGATTGAAGTTAGCACTCGAATATTGATCTGTGCACTGATTTTACATACTATAATGTATATGATATGGAAAGAACTCTTCTTCTTTAGCTGAACTTAATGTCCAGTGAAATCAGATATACTGAAATTAACTGATTACCAAAATATATCCATTTCTCAGACTTTTTCAAATATCCGGCCTAATCAGAAGTTGGCATTTCTTCCTTTTTTAAAACGTCCAGTAAAACAGGATTTTGGCACTGAAAGGTTTAAACGACTTAAAAAAATTGTTCTAATTCATTATCCTCATGAGAACATATTACAAATATGGCATTAACATATCTAAGGCATATATACTTTCAATTTAAATTCAGGATAGTATTAGTTTTATATCTAGTCTGACTACTCAGGGTTTTGCCATGAGTACTTTTCTTAATATTTAAGTATTTCAATATTGTATATTTTTAGTTATATAGGCTTACACCTAGTTGCAAGTTCAGGCGCTTGTAAACAAGAGTCCATCCACACTCACAAAACGTTGTATATTGCTTTATATTCACAAATAATGGTAAGTGTCCAAATAAACTATAATAATACAATTAATTCAATATTTGTCATTGATTAATGAATATAAACCTATGACACATTCTTGAAAGAAAACAGGTTGATTTGTAAAACAGCATATAGCATAAAACAGCATAACCTTTTTAGGATGTGAAATAGTATTTAATTCCAAAATAATATAAAATCACTAATTCTTTCAACAATTACTATATCAAAGCTTGTAATAATTCATAAAAAAGTTTGTGTGCTGATTTGAAACATAGCATAAATGCATAAATTTATTTGTTTATGTCTTAGTTATCAACATTGAACAGACAACCAAACAGTGTCATAGTTGTCACCTTCACAAAAAAATACATGTAGTTAGTCAAACAATTCAGATCAGCCAGTCTTACATTTATACGTATCCGTATTATTTGTTTTTTAAAGTGTAAGATATTCAAATAACAATCTCCTTCCATTCATCTAAACATTCTTTTTATTTTCCTAAATAAAATAAATTTTGTAGTACATATTTAAGTTAATCTCAGAGAGTAGGGACTTGTCATGGTGTTCCAGTGGGCTAGTACTATTCCTAATTGTTATAAAGTTAAATTAATTGCAGTATGTATTAAATTCAAATGACACATTTTCTCTAACCTGATTATTTATAACTATATGGACCACTCCACCAGTGTTGTAGCATGGCAGTTCAGACAAGTGAATGGACTCATACACTACTCCTTGCCCACAAATTGCTGCATCACCATGTATTAAAAACGCCCAAACCTTAAAATAATACAAGCTAACAAAGTTAATGATTACAACACCTAACTGATAACAGAGATATTGAACTACAATAATATGTCAATAGTGTGATAGTTTGGAATATTAGAATACAAAAATAAACATTAATATTTGTATTTCATAACCTTCATTTACACTTGCAACACTATACTGGATATGGATTGGTCTATTTATAACTCATTTAAATTTATAATATGGCATAGTTCTGTAAGAAGAGATTTGATATAATAAAAGCAATTTTAAACATTGAATATGGTCAGTAAAAAATTCCATCATAGTATATTAAGTTTATGTTACAATATTTCTTCAATAAAACATGAATACATAAGAATTAAAAAATTGTACAATATTTTTATTAGAGAATTGTAAAATATAGCATAAAATAAATGGTGCAAAAACATCACACAAACTTTGTAACATTTACTTATTTCCCTGAAAACTACGGTTAAGAAGCTACTGAAACACAAATTTGGAATTAAGAAAGTTATTGTGTGGGAATAAACTGATAATACAAATTCTGTTCACCATCGGGTTTTAAAATAATTGACCAATTGTGATGAAACTTGACTTGTATAGTTTGCTGATATCTCTTAACTGTTTAATTTTGCAAAAAAAATGGGTTTTTACGGCAATATTTTTGTCAAAATTTGGTTTTTTTAAATATGCTTAAACAATGTTCGATCAAATTTTGTACAATTACATTTAAAGTACATAGCTGTAGTACATGAATAGCTAAACAAATCAAATGGGTTTCTACATCTTCAAAAAATCTGGTTCAGAAACTATCGGAAAAAATTAGGATGAATCTATCAAGCTAGAAGTCAGTGTGTCTATGGTGGGTGGCTAGACACCAATCAGTGCACTGCATATCTGAACTTGTGGACTTCAAGGTAGTAGATCGTATATGGCAATTGCTGCCAAAAGCTCCATTAAGCTGCACTAATCTCTTTATAAATTTAACTGGCATAAAGTATGAACATTAAGCAAAAATTTCTTTACAAAATTTTATGTATGTTCTATAATTGTGCATTAAAATTACATAGACAGTTTACAATCAATCAATCATTTAACATAAATTACAACTGCAAAATTTACATTTTTAACATATAATTATTTAATAAAAACACATTTACTTAAAATAATAAAATTGATTGCAAAATTTACACTATTATATTATGGTACTAAATATTATTTTTAATATTCTGATTATTCTCAAGAATATAAAAGATCTTAAATCTGAACAATTTAATATATGGTAATTAAATCAATTCAATAGAAAAACCACCCACCTTATTCTTATCCCCAAGCTTTAGTTGTTCTGCATATGTTTTACCAATCACAATAGGATTCACACATTCAAGATGTGAAGGGTTTGAAAAAATCGAAAAAGAAATTGGTTTTTTAGTTACAGAGTTTTGTCTTGTTGTGTGCGCACCAATATGGTACTTTACATCACCTGAGCCATAATCACCTAATGGTAAGCTACGGAATAAAGATAATATTTCTGGTAAAGGTTTCTTAACCACATTACCCAAAAAGTTCATCCTCCCTCGATGAGCCATTCCTAAAGGAAAGAACATTTGGTTACAAAATATGTTACAAAAAAAATGAATAATTTCCAAAGTTGTTTACTAAAAATTATTGATTTACAATACTTAAATATGTCTCTTTTTTATAAATCAATGTGATCCAAACATACCATTTGTTCCCTTAAGTTATGAATTTAATGTATGTTTATTACAACCATTAAATACTGTTTAGCACACGGAATGATCGTACCTGTCCTCTCAAAATGTGGTACTTGAGGGGTAACTTAAAATCATTTAAATATAAACATGAATTGAGTGATAACCTTCAATAAAAAAAGGAAAGTTGTGAAAAACAGAGTTGTGCAAATTAATATAGTTGCATCTATATTAATCTTGCCCAAAATGGCAGCTCATCAAGTTCTGCTCAACTCACTAATAAGTTCAATCTACACTTGAAATACCTTATGGTGATAAAAACTGAGTTTGTCCATATTTAACATATGAATGTCAGTGATAGTATAATTATTGAAAAAATTAATCCCCAAAATACTGTTAAACCCAAACAGTTTCAAAAGGAGACTATGAACTAAAAAAGAGCTGGAAAAGCAATACTTGTAAACAAGTATCAAACTGTTAAAAGCTAATAAAAGATTTGTTAATAAGAAGATAAACAAAAAAAAGTTTAATTTAACAATAAGAACTCAAAGTCTACTTCCTGTAAATTTCTTCTAGATTTACTTAAAGTAATCCTCTAGACAAAAATAACGCTTTTTCAAAATGAAGCATTGACTACACAACAATAGTTTGAAGTAATTTGGAACCATTATCTGAAGAAATAAACAAAAAAATAAAGAAGAGACATTAGATCGACACTGTAAACTTACTTTTATACATTTGGTATGTATAAAAAAACAGCAACTATTTTTGAACAAATAAAGTTTTTTTAAATAGTTTCTAATTTTGAGTTTACAAAATTACTTATTTTCATATGCCATAGTAACATATACGAGAAAAAAATACATATACATATACACGAGGTGTGTTCAGAAAGTAACGAGAATTTTTAAATTTCGCGGGCTTGGAGAGTCCGATTGTCAAACATTTTTTTTAATTATTATGTTGGTATACATGCCCTTGAATTATGATAAAACTTTCAGTTGTTTTCATTGTTGACTTTGTCTGTGACAGCCACTAAGGTTAGACCTGTTTTTATCAGCTCGGCAATTTTCGTTTGTTAAAAGAAATGGATCAGAGAATTTGTATCAAATTTTGCGTAAAAAATGAAATAAAGTGTAACAAAGTGTGTGAAATGTTAACAAAGGCCTATGGTTGTTTTCGCTTTAACAAGCTTCTAGGCAAATAGGTGATAATACACAAAAACTAGTTATCGCCTATTTGAAACAAAATAGCAGACGTTAAAAATGTCTAATTCATTTTTCTATTACGTTATTATTCTATTCCTTGTTGTCTTTTTCCTGTAAAACGGCATGAGGAGAATTTCAACAAAGTGTGTGAAATGTTAACAAAGGCCTATGGTGAGTCTGCTATGAGTAAAGCAAGAGTTTACGAGTGGTATAAGCATTTCCAAGAAGGCCGTGAAGACGTTGAAGATGACGAACGCGCTGGACGACCCAGCACATCAACAACCGATGAAAACGTGGAAAAAGTTAAAGAAATGGTTACGAACAATCGCCGAATCACAATTAGAGAGGTCGCTGATGATGTTGACATATCGATTGGATCATGTCATGACATTGTTTCCTAAGTTTTGTGTATGAAACGCGTGGCAGCAAAATTCGTTCCAAAATTGTTGAATTTTGAACAAAAACAGCGGCGAATGGAAGTTGCTCAGGAGTCACTAAATGAAGTCAACGACGATGTAGAATTACTGAAACGTATTATAACAGGTGACGAAATATGGGTTTACGGATATGACATCGAAACTAAGGCTCAATCATCCCAGTGGAGGCATTCTGGCTCGCCAAGACCGAAAAAGGCTCTACAAGTGCTGTCGAATGTGAAGGTTATGCTCACTGAGTTCTTTAATATTAATGGCATAGTGCATCATGAATTCCTGCCACCAGGTGAAACGGTCAATAAGGAGTACTACCTACAAGTTCAACGCCGTTTGCGTGAAGCAATCCGAAAAAAACGTCCGGATCTGTAGAAAAACAATTCATGGCTTTTGCACCACGATAATGCACCAGCTCACACTTCATTGCTTGTTCGTAAATTTTTGCCCAGAAACAGTACTGTAACGATGCCCCAGTCTCCACATTCGCCAGACATGGCTCCGTGTGACTTTTTCCTATTTCCAAAAATAAAGAGAACCTTAAAGGACCGTCGTTTTACAGCCGTAGATGACATTAAAAGCGCATCGCTGAAAGAACTAAAGGCTATCTCGAAGATCGAGTTTGAGAAATGTTTCGAGGATTGGAAGAATCGCTGGCACAAGTGCATAATCTCCAATGGGGACTATTTTGAAGGCGACAACATCAATGTAGAAGAATAAATAAATATTTTGTTCAAAAAATTAAAATTCTTGTTACTTTCTGAACACACCTCGTACACAGAAAAAAATAATTCCCATATGGCAGATCTAAGATTTCAGTCAAAAATAACTACTTTATATTAGCTTAACTACTTACTATCTAATTGGAAGAAATATCTGAAAAAATGAAGTGAACGTATGGAAGTGAATTTTTAAATGCAATCAGTAAATTTTAGGTTATACTTTTGTTAATACACTAATTTAAAAATGTTTGCTACAAATTTACCAAAGCATGTTGAAATTAACTTTTGTAAATTAACTTCATAAAAAATAATTAAACAAAATTAAATTTGTAACTCACCAATCATAAAATGTTCAACACCAAGCACAGAGGCAGCGTCAACCATATATTTTACAGCTGGAATGAGAACTTCACCACCTTCTAAACCAAATCTTTTCACACTTGGAAATTTACGAGCTAGGAATGATTCAAAATGATGAGCTCTGGCGAGTCTCTTTAATATTTTTTCTTTACTTCAGGAACAATAACCGTTTCTTTTATACCAGGTGTTTCAAACCTTTCTTTTAAAAATTGAACTTTGTTTTGTTCAGTAATGAACTTATATTCAATGCCAATTGATTTACAGTATGCATCTTCCAGCCGTTTAATGATTTCTTTTGCGGTTAATATTTTTTGACTACCTCCTGCAACACAAATAAATGTTCACAGTAATATAACTAGACAGATTTTTTAAATATATTTATATCAAAGTCTGTATCCTACAACAAAACATTTGAAAAGCAAAGATACTCTTTAAAAAATGCCATGTTACATAGTCAAAAAAAAAAAAAAAAAAAAAAAAAAATACGTATTACACTTTGATCTACATCTTTTTCTTATGAGAATAGAGTTTCATTACACAAGTGTTCCCCTTGAAATTTAATTTTTTCATAATGAATGTTCTATGTAAGCAGATGTAATGCAATTTTCAGCTAAATTTTAATTAAAATATATGTAATTAGATATTATTGGATGCATCCAAATTCTAGTACCTATCAAAAAGAAGAAAATGTAATACTTCATAATCACAATTATCTGTGGACCTGAGTTTCAGGAGACTGTTAAAAGTTGTGATAAAATGCAATATCAGTTGTAATTCTTAAATCACTTATCTCTTGGTGAGCTATTTCCATTCCCTACATACTTTTCTCCTATGCAGTGCCTGATTAACAGTGCCATCTTCTCATCTGAAATAGGTAGTCAACTTTGTAAGTCAAGAGGGGAACTGCATCAGCAATAAGGAATATTATGTTTGTCCCGCAAAATGTCCTACATGCAAAAGAATTAAAAACCTTGGCTTTCATCAACATTTACTGATAAAAGAGGTTCTACGTCTGTAAAGTGCAGAGCAAAATTTACATAAAAAATGCTTTATACTAACCTGAGTTGTACAACATTACATGTCAATAAAAACATGTTGTTTTTACTTAAAGATATACATTTGATGTAAAATCCAAGGTCACTATAAACAAATTCAACTGAATTAGAAAGTTATTTACTTTGCGCATGTAAAGAATCTTACCTATAAAAGTGCTTTCACCAATATAGAATTCTTTATTTAGGTCAGTTAAACTTAGATCGCTGATAACTTCTTTTGCAGGAGTAGAAGTTCTAAGATGAGGTCCTCGAATGATGCCAAGTGGATCTATTGCCGCAACAAGGTGCCCTCGTTGTTGATATGCATCAATAACTCCTTGAATTGCCAAATGATCTTTAATACTGTCCACATCAATCTAAAAGAAAATATTAAGTAAATAAATTGCGCAATAAAATGGCAAAAACTTTGTTGAGTGAGTGAAACCAATGAATACAGAATCTATAGATTCTGTATTCATTGGTGGCTATCAGGGCTTTTAAACACCAATATATTATTAATTTCCTAGGTAATACCAGTAGCCTTCTTTGCTTTAGATGATCACAGTCCAAAGCAAAACTGTTCTTGAGTTATGCTTTATACCTTTATTTTACATTATTCTATTAGGCTTATTGCCATTGCAATCTAAATCATTTTAATCTGAGTTATTTAAACCTATTAAATATACCACCTGATTAGGTGGTACCAATTTTAAAAAAAATTAATTCAGAAATAGGGAAATTTATAGTAGCCTACTCTTAAAATAATAGGCCATAATTAGTTTCTAATACAAATAATTGATATCATCAATTGATAATTTGAATCTTAATAATTAATAAAATTTTTGTTTTGTACTGAAACATTGGATCCCACAATATTAGTAACTTGTATAGAAGCTCGCTTCTATAATTCGTACCAAACCCATACTTCACTTATAAACGGTAATGCCTAAGTGAATGTCTTGTTTTCCAATTGTTGAGTCATAAATGAATACTGCAGACCTTATAAAGGGATATAATACTCACACATTTACTTACTGCTAAAAAAGTACTGCTATTGTCATTCAAATGTCATTGGAGTATTTTTCCGTTCACTTCAAGCACGATTATGAATTGATGAACATAATATAGCAATAAGAAAAATCTGTTTTTGAAATAAAAATAAAAATCATGGATCGTGTTTTCTCTACGTTTTTTACTTTAATTATGATAATTTGTTCAAAAACATGACAAATTAACATAGCTAGTTTTTAACAACATAACCTGAAACTTGTAATAGCCTATCCGCTGATCTTTACAAATTAATATAAAACAACTGATCTTCTAATATAACTAACAAAATTTAATTAACGATTCATTTCATTTCATATAGGTCCTACTTCTCAAATTTCTTCGTAGGCCGCTTTGGTGGCCTAGTTGATAGCGTACTGGGCTTTCACCCCGAGGACCCGAGTTCGATTCCCGGCCAGGGCTTGGCATTTTCATACGCTATAAATCATCCCATCGTCTGCATTAGCCCAAGTGTGCACAATAGTCGGACTTTAAACACAAAAAAATCTTTTAGTTGCTCAGACCACACATAAAACGCACATTTTGGAAACCATCACAATCGAGCAATATATGTCTTATTGTGATGGTTTCCTACAGAACTCGCATTTAGGTGGGTCCCCGCGTCCATCAGAAATCCATGCGTTAACATGGAGTGACCGATGCGAAGGCGGGTGATCACCACCTCTTCTCTACGACTTGCACGTATTGACGACCCCAAGGACGAACAGTATTTTTAATTACCCTCAATTTGTTACTGCTTGTAGCTGCCCATTCATTATCCCACTGTAGAAGAATTAAATGTTTTACGTGACAAAGAAAGTCAGACACTATTACACGTGCAGTGCATGGCGGCAGAAAAGTTGCTTCCTTTGCCGCATTATCCGCTGCAGTGTTTCCAAATATTCCACAGTGACCAGAAATCCAGATAAATGATACTCTTGCACCTCGTAGTTCAAGTCTATGGACAGAGCACAGAATATCTTGAACCAGAGGGTTTACCGAATACATTATCCCGGATTGCCTGGAGGGCACTTTTTGAATCAGAACAAACTACGAAATGCAAACTATCAAATTCAATAGTGTTCAGAGCTTTTAAGATGGCAAAGAGTTCGGCTGTAAAGACACTACAAATTGAGGGTAATCCATAATTATACGTTTCGTCCAGTGAATAAAATGCACACCTTACATTGTTATTCATCTTAGAGCCATCTGTGAAAATAAATTTAGCAGATGGATATGAACTAGTGAGTCGAAAAAACTCACGTTGATAAACAATGTTAGGAGTGTTCTCTTTCTGGTATGCACACAAGGAGAAATCAAAGGTCGGCATATTGATTTTCCACGGAGGGACAAGACAAAAGGACCTTTCAAACATTGGGGGTAGTTCAATACGTAAGTCATCAAAAATACGGGAAGTTCTAATACCAAGAGGAGCAGTAGCATTCGGTCGAGTTTCATACTGTCGCACCAATTGATTTTTGAAAACTGTATTAAAAGCTGGGTGCCAAGGTTTAGATGATAAATTGCTTACATAAGTTAACTGTAGTTTCTGTCTCCGTCGAAAGAGTGAAGGTTCCCCAGCATCGGCGAGAATACTCACGACGGGACTTGAACGGAAAGCACCAGAAACAAGGCGGATTGCCGAGTTATGGACGGGATCTAGTTTCTTTAAAATCGATGGTCTAGCAGATGAATAAACAATGCTGCCATAATCAATTCGCGAACGAATTACGGCACGGTAAAACATCAGCATACAGGTCCTATCAGCACCCCATCGAGACCCACTAAGAACCCTCAACATATCCAGGATTTTATTACATCTTAATTTTAAATCACGCACGTGAGGGCTCCACGAGAGCCTTTCGTCGAGTATTAGACCCAAGAATCGAACGGATGGAGAAGTCCGAAGCTGTATACCATCAAGATATAACGACGGAGCCTGGATCTGTCGACGGCGACTGAAAGCAATACACTGAGTTTTAGCAGCGGAGAATTTAAAGCCAGTAGTTTTCGTCCAGGTCTGCAACCTATTTATTACCAGCTGAAGGGTTCTTTCAGCTGTTGCCATGTTTCTGGTGTTTACGTAAATAGCAAAATCGTCTACAAAGAGAGAACATCTGACAGGGTACCGTACGTTAGACGTTATGCTATTGATTGCAATAGCAAACAGAGTAACACTAAGTACACTCCTGTGGAACACCATTCTCTAAGTAGAAACGATCTGATAGCGTACTACCAAGACGCACCCTAAAATACCTATTACTGAGGAAGTTTTTGATAAAATGCAGAATCCTGCCCTGTATACCCCATGATTTTAATGTGTTCAAAATTCCCCTTCTCCAAGCCATGTCGTATGCCTTCTCTAGGTCGAAAAAAACAGCTACTAGTGTTTGACGCAAGAGGAACGCATTTTGTATTGCAGATTCTCAAGATACTAATTGATCCACAGAACTTCGTCCTTGCCTAAAGCCGCACTGGTCTTTGCAAAGTAAATTGTTGGTTTCCAAATACCAAACAAGGCGACGATTTACCATTTTTTCTACTAGCTTGCAAAGAACGCTGGTAAGAGAAATCGGACGATAGTTACTTGCATCAGTTTTATCTTTACCTGGCTTAAGAATAGGAATTACTATTGCTTCCAACCAAGCGTCAGGGAAAGTATGTTCATCGAATATACGATTGTATATCTCGAGGAGGGCAAACCCACCTGACGTTGGAAGGTTTTTTATCATGGAATATACGAGGTTGTCAGGACCGGGAGCTGTGTCCTTCGTTGAAGACAGTGCAGATTCCAGCTCATGCAGAGTAAACAGCCTATTAAGAGGAGAGTCGTCAGAAGTACCGATGGTGAACGGCAATGGTTCCACTGCACTTTTGTATTTACGAAAAGCAGCGTTATACGCCGTAGAACAGGAATAGCTAGAAAAGGATGATCCTAATAAATTTACAATATCGGAACACTGAGAAACTAACTCTCCATTCGGCCGTTTAAGACCCATCAACTCCGTGGATGGAACACGGCCAGATATAGAGCGCAGTTTCTTCCAGACGACAGATGTTGGCGTTGTTCTACAGATTGTTCCGATATATTGCGACCAAGATTCCTTTCTACTTTGTCTAAAAATTCTTCGAGCTTTAGCTCGAAGGATTTTGTAACGCTCAAGATTTTCATCTGTCGGGCTTTTGTTGAATATACGTAGTGCTTTTCGGCGTAAACGCAAAGTCTCCTTACAGTCCTCGTTCCACCAAGGACCTGGTGGGTATGCGGATGATTTAGGGATAACATCCTCGGCTGCGTGTAAAATCGTATTTGTGAATTTCTTAACCACTGTGTTAATGCAGTTCACTTCAATGTCTGCAGGTACAAATCTTTTTGCAAATTCTTCCCAATTTGCCTTTTTAAGGATCCAACGCGGCAGGCGTCGTTGCACATGAGCGAAAGTACAAAATGAAATATTAATGGGAGTATGATCACTGCCATACAGATCTGGTAACACCGACCATTCAAACTTTGTTGCCAAAACTGGACTACAAAATGACAAATCGACAACTGTCCATCCGCCAGTAGATGCTGATAAATGAGTCGGGGATCCGTCATTTAGAAGACACAAATCTAAGTTTGACCGTATTCCTTCGATTCGTATTCCCCTTGAGTTACAGGATAAGGAACCCCATGAAGTATGGTGAGCGTTAAAATCACCTGTCAATAAAATCGGTTGTGGCAACTGAGATATTAAATCATATACTTCATGATGTTGGAAATTGTAACTAGGCGGCAAGTAAAGGCAACAGACGGTAACTTTGAATGGAACGGTAATCTGAACGGCAACAGCTTGTAAAGGAGTTATTATATTGACAGATATGGACTGGACAGAGTTGTGAACCAATATGGCTACGCCACCTCTGGCTCTTTCCTCAGTGACGAAATCCGCTCTGAAAATAGAATAACCCCTAAAATTGAAGGTGTGGGATTCATGCAAGTGCGTCTCTTGGAGACACATTATTAGAGGAGATGAATCTCGCAATGATTACCAATTGCTGTCGAACGTGAAGGTTATGCTCATTGTGTTCTTCGATATTAATGGCATAGTGCATCATGAATTCCTGCCACCAGGTGAAACGGTCAATAAGGAGTACTACCTACAAGTTCAACGCCGTTTGCGTGAAGCAATCCGAAAAAAACGTCCCGATCTGTAGAAAAACAATTCATAGCTTTTGCACCACGATAATGCACCAGCTCACACTTCATTGCTTGTTCGTAAATTTTTGGCCAAAAACAGTACTGTAACGATGCCCCAGTCTCCACATTCGCCAGACATGGCTCCGTGTGACTTTTTCCTATTTCCAAAAATAAAGAGAACCTTAAAGGACCGTCGTTTGACAGCCGTAGATGTCATTAAAAGCGCATCGCTGAAAGAACTAAAGGCTATCTCGAAGATCGAGTTTGAGAAATGTTTCGAGGATTGGAAGAATCGCTGGCACAAGTACATAATCTCCAATGGGGACTATTTTGAAGGCGACAACATCAATGTAGAAGAATAAATAAATATTTTGTTCAAAAAATTAAAATTCTTGTTACTTTCTGAACACACCTCGTACACAGAAAAAATAATTCCCATATATGGCAGATCTAAGATTTCAGTCAAAAATAACTACTTTATATTAGCTTAACTACTTACTATCTAATTGGAAGAAATATCTGAAAAAATGAAGTGAACGTATGGAAGTGAATTTTTAAATGCAATCAGTAAATTTTAGGTTATACTTTTGTTAATACACTAATTTAAAAATGTTTGCTACAAATTTACCAAAGCATGTTGAAATTAACTTTTGTAAATTAACTTCATAAAAAATAATTAAACAAAATTAAATTTGTAACTCACCAATCATAAAATGTTCAACACCAAGCACAGAGGCAGCGTCAACCATATATTTTACAGCTGGAATGAGAACTTCACCACCTTCTAAACCAAATCTTTTCACACTTGGAAATTTACGAGCTAGGAATGATTCAAAATGATGAGCTCTGGCGAGTCTCTTTAATATTTTTTTCTTTACTTCAGGAACAATAACCGTTTCTTTTATACCAGGTGTTTCAAACCTTTCTTTTAAAAATTGAACTTTGTTTTGTTCAGTAATGAACTTATATTCAATGCCAATTGATTTACAGTATGCATCTTCCAGCCGTTTAATGATTTCTTTTGCGGTTAATATTTTTTGACTACCTCCTGCAACACAAATAAATGTTCACAGTAATATAACTAGAACAGATTTTTTAAATATATTTATATCAAAGTCTGTATCCTACAACAAAACATTTGAAAAGCAAAGATACTCTTTAAAAAATGCCATGTTACATCGTCAAAAAAAAAAAAAAAAAATACGTATTACACTTTGATCTACATCTTTTTTCTTATGAGAATAGAGTTTCATTACACAAGTGTTCCCCTTGAAATTTAATTTTTTCATAATGAATGTTCTATGTAAGCAGATGTAATGCAATTTTCAGCTAAATTTTAATTAAAATATATGTAATTAGATATTATTGGATGCATCCAAATTCTAGTACCTATCAAAAAGAAGAAAATGTAATACTTCATAATCACAATTATCTGTGGACCTGAGTTTCAGGAGACTGTTAAAAGTTGTGATAAAATGCAATATCAGTTGTAATTCTTAAATCACTTATCTCTTGGTGAGCTATTTCCATTCCCCACATACTTTTCTCCTATGCAGTGCCTGATTAACAGTGCCATCTTCTCATCTGAAATAGGTAGTCAACTTGGTAAGTCAAGAGGGGAACTGCATCAGCAATAAGGAATATTATGTTTGTCCCGCAAAATATCCTACATGCAAAAGAATTAAAAACCTTGGCTTTCATCAACATTTACTGATAAAAGAGGTTCTACGTACTGTAAAGTGCAGAGCAAAATTTACATAAGAAATGCTTTATACTAACCTGAGTTGTACAACATTACATGTCAATAAAAACATGTTGTTTTTACTTAAAGATATACATTTGATGTAAAATCCAAGGTCACTATAAACAAATTCAACTGAATTAGAAAGTTATTTACTTTGCGCATGTAAAGAATCTTACCTATAAAAGTGCTTTCACCAATATAGAATTCTTTATTTAGGTCAGTTAAACTTAGATCGCTAATAACTTCTTTTGCAGGAGTAGAAGTTCTAAGATGAGGTCCTCGAATGATGCCAAGTGGATCTATTGCCGCAACAAGGTGTCCTCGTTGTTGATATGCATCAATAACTCCTTGAATTGCCAAATGATCTTTAATACTGTCCACATCAATCTAAAAGAAAATATTAAGTAAATAAATTGCGCAATAAAATGGCAAAAACTTTGTTGAGTGAGTGAAACCAATGAATACAGAATCTATAGATTCTGTATTCATTGGTGAAACATCAGGGCTTTTTTAAACACCAATATATTATTAATTTCCTAGGTAATACCAGTAGCCTTCTTTGCTTTAGATGATCACAGTCCAAAGCAAAGCTGTTCTTGAGTTATGCTTTATACCTTTATTTTACATTATTCTATTAGGCTTATTGCCATTGCAATCTAAATCATTTTAATCTGAGTTATTTAAACCTATTAAATATACCACCTGATTAGGTGGTACCAATTTAAAAAAAAATTAATTCAGAAATAGGGAAATTTATAGTAGCCTACTCTTAAAATAATAGGCCATAATTAGTTTCTAATACAAATAATTGATATCATCAATTGATAATTTGAATCTTAATAATTAATAAAATTTTTGTTTTGTACTGAAACATTGGATCCCACAATATTAGTAACTTGTATAGAAGCTCGCTTCTATAATTCGTACCAAACCCATACTTCACTTATAAACGGTAATGCCTAAGTGAATGTCTTGTTTTCCAATTGTTGAGTCATAAATGAATACTGCAGACCTTATAAAGGGATATAATACTCACACATTTACTTACTGCTAAAAAGTACTGCTATTGTCATTCAAATGTCATTGGAGTATTTTTCCGTTCACTTCAAGCACGATTATGAATTGATGAACATAATATAGCAATAAGAAAAATCTGTTTTTGAAATAAAAATAAAAATCATGGATCGTGTTTCTCTACGTTTTTACTTTAATTATGATAATTTGTTCAAAAACATGACAAATTAACATAGCTAGTTTTTAACAACATAACCTGAAACTTGTAATAGCTTCTATCCGCTGATCTTTACAAATTAATATAAAACAACTGATCTTCTAATATAACTAACAAAATTTAATTAACGATTCATTTCATTTCATATAGGTCCTACTTCTCAAATTTCTTCGTAGGCCGCTTTGGTGGCCTAGTTGATAGCGTACTGGGCTTTCACCCCGAGGACGGTTTCAGCCAAGACATATAAATTTTGCTATTCATTGCATACGCTAAAACAGGATCATGTCATATTTTTAATAAAATGCTGTATTATTAAAAAGTCATTATTATACTGGAATAGTATAGCTTGTGTTTATCTCTAGATACCTAAAACATGATTTCCACACCAAATGTAATCTCATTTGGTCAGTGGATAAAGTGTATTTGAATAACAAACAAATAAACAAAAACAAACTTTCAGAAATATAATATGATTAGCTGTTACCATCACAGCTTTGCCCGCAATCATAATATACATTAAAGATCATGCATTACCGTGTTAGGACCAACAACCGTGTTAGTTAAGTTTTGGAGTACTCTTTAAAAAATTAAGTGGTTTTTCCTGCATCACTGTTTAACCCAACAACCGTGTCAGTTATTAGGTTTGAGTACTCTTTTAAAAAAATAAATAAAAGTTTTTAATGCTTCACCGATGTTAGGCCCCTAACAACCATATTAGTTTTGCTAATGCCAAAGTATTCTGTAAAAAAATATAAAGATTTTCACGCATCACTATATTTAGGCCTAACAACCGTGTCAGGATATGTAGCCTAGTATTTTTAAAAAATATAAAGGTTTTTGACGCATCACCGTGATAGGTCAACAACCGTGTCAGGATATGTAGTACTCTTTAAAAAATATAAAAAATTTTTTTCACACATCACCGTGTTAGTTAAGTTATGGAGTACTCTTTGAAAAAAATATAAAAGGATTTTCCATGCACATAACAGTATTAGGCCCAACAACCGTGTCCAGTTAGGTTATGGAGTACTCTTTGAAAAAAATAAATAAAGGTTCTTTTAATGCATCACCGTCTCCAGGCCCCTAACACATATGTTGGTTAGCTTATAGAGTATTCACTTTTAAAATATAAAGATTTATCACCGCATCACTGTGTTGGACACAACTAACCGTGTCAGTTAAGGATTTGAAACTCTTTAAAAAATAAAAGGTTTTTTCACACATCATTAATGATAGGCCCCAACAATCATATCAGGATTAGAATCTATAGATTCTGTATTCATTAATGAAACTATCAGGGCTTTTAAACACCAATATATTATTAATTTCTAGGTAATACCAGTAGCCTTCTTTGCTTTAGATGATCACAGTCAAAGCAAAACTGTTCTTGAGTTATGCTTTATACCTTTATTTTACATTATTCTATTAGGCTTATTGCCATTGCAATCTAAATCATTTTAATCTGAGTTATTTAAACCTATTAAATATACCACCTGATTAGGTGGTACCAATTTATAAAAAAATTAATTCAGAAATAGGGAAATTTATAGTAGCCTACTCTTAAAATAATAGGCCATAATTAGTTTCTAATACAAATAATTGATATCATCAATTGATAATTTGAATCTTAATAATTAATAAAATTTTTGTTTTGTACTGAAACATTGGATCCCACAATATTAGTAACTTGTATAGAAGCTCGCTTCTATAATTCATACCAAACCCATACTTCACTTATAAACGGTAATGCCTAAGTGAATGTCTTGTTTTCAATTGTTGAGTCATAAATGAATACTGCAGACCTTATAAAGGGATATAATACTCACACATTTACTTACTGCTAAAAAGTACTGCTATTGTCATTCAAATGTCATTGGAGTATTTTTCCGTTCACTTCAAGCACGATTATGAATTGATGAACATAATATAGCAATAAGAAAAATCTGTTTTTGAAATAAAAATAAAAATCATGGATCGTGTTTTCTCTACGTTTTTTACTTTAATTATGATAATTTGTTCAAAAACATGACAAATTAACATAGCTAGTTTTTAACAACATAACCTGAAACTTGTAATAGCCTATCCGCTGATCTTTACAAATGAATATAAAACAACTGATCTTCTAATATAACTAACAAAATTTAATTAACGATTCATTTCATTTCATATAGGTCCTACTTCTCAAATTTCTTCGTAGGCCGCTTTGGTGGCCTAGTTGATAGCGTACTGGGCTTTCACCCCGAGGACCCGAGTTCGATTCCCGGCCAGGGCTTGGCATTTTCATACGCTATAAATCATCCCATCGTCTGCATTAGCCCAAGTGTGCACAATAGTCGGACTTTAAACACAAAAAAAATCTTCGAAGTTTCCGTGGTGTAGTGGTTATCGCGTGTGCCTCGTACACGCAGAATCCTTGGTTCGATCCCGGCGGAAACACAGACATATTTTGTTATAATTAATTTAGTATAAGACTTGCGACATGCAGATCGCGGCAATCTGGACGCGAGCAGAGGAAGCGATCAGTCGAGATCATCGCTTAATAATGAATTTAATTCATTAATAGATTTTGTGTGTTCGTTTATATGATACACTTCATTAAAATTATAAAAACTTTATGAGGCTGAGGCACGGAAGGAAATTTGTCTTATGCTAAATCAAAGCAATACTAACTAGTTGAAATCGTTTTATAATAATGTTTTATGGAAATATAGAGTTGCCTAGTCAAACGTTCTTAATTCATCTTCTAACCTATTTTTTTTTTTGTTCTTATTTTACTTTTTTGTAATAACTTCCGCGTTATTTCTACAGCTTTCTCTAATAACTTATATGGTATATTATAGACATTTTCAGTACAACACGGTACCGATTTTCGCCGGTAGCAATTTTGAGGTTATGTTGGTCACTTTTATTTTCGATTTTTATCGTACTTCTCCTGTTTTCATATTTTGGATTTTTGCTTTTGGGCACATAATAAAGCATTTTAGTAAGAAAAATATCGAAAACTCCAATAGTTGCTGCACTGCATATTTACCATTTTTTCATATAATGTAATTACACAAATATATATACTACCTTACAATTCTTTGTATCCTAATAAAATTGTATATAATATATATATATATATATATATATATATATATATATATTCTGCACTCTGCTTTAAAAACATTGAATAGTCTTAAATGAAAAATACCAGATTGTGATTATTAGATGAAAATGTAACATTAAAAACAATAATTTTGCAATAAATAAAACATAGATTAAGATTTGTAAAATTGGATTAGATCTATGTCCATCTCAGGTGCCTAAATCTCATGTTCAGTAAACAGTAATTAAACCTAACTATAGTTAACAGATGTTACAAAACTAAAAACTGATAATTATTTTGGGCTGGGTAAGTAGTATAATGACATTTTGTAAAACGGGAATAGGCCTATATGTATCTCTGATACTTAAACCATATACGTACCAAATTTCATCTCAATTGGTCCAGTAGTTAAAGCGTGATTGAATAACAAACAAACAAACAGACACACAAACTTTCAGAAATATAATATGAATAAGATAATCTAACGCCTTACTAGATTATGTCGGGTAGACTAAGTGAAGATGGATCATTATCAGATTCAAACCTGCGTACAGGTCAGTTATAGCGAACTACCTGATACCGTCCCGCAGGATGCAATTTATAAATATGATTATATCAAACTGAATACAAGTGAAATAATTCTTAAGAAAGTTGTTTGTTATTACATGTTAGGTACTATGTTCAGTATAATAATCTGCCTTCCCTAGCTTCGTCAATTCTACTTTCGTTGACGCGTTTCAGAGAACCTCCATCTTCAAAAACTATATCTATCATATAGGTTTTTTTTTTATGTAACGTCCGACTATTGTGCACACTTGGGCTAATGAAGACGATGGGGTGATTTATAGCGTATGAAAATGCCAAGCCCTGGCCGGGAATCGAACCCGGGTCCTCAGGGTGAAAGCCCAGTACGCTATCAACTAGGTCACCGAGGCGGCTCTATCATATAGGGATAGATATAGTTTTTGAAGATGGAGTTCACCAAAACGCGTCAACAAAAGTAGAATTGACGAAGCTAGGGAAGGCAGATTATTTAACTGAACATAGTGACAATAATCCTAGCAGAAAAGAAGAAGAATATAAAAAGAACATGGACATAATTATTTTTAGATTTTTGTATGTAGCCTAAATAGAGAAAAAATGTTAAACTCCCAATTATTTCTCCGAAAAAGTTGGATCAGAAGCTATCAACAAAAAAAAAGAGAATTTTGTTAGGCCTTTGTCATTATTGTACTTAAATCTTAGTCGTACATGATTATTCCTACGACTATCTCATCTCCGTGTATCAAATTTGAAATAAAAAGAAGAGAGAGAGAGAGAGAGAGAGAGAGAGAGAGAGAGAGAAAGATTTTTTTTTTTTTTGTTATTTTAAGGCGAAAAGCACATTGAGGCTATTATCGCCTCCCTAAATGTAAGTGTGAGTGTAAAGTGTTAAAGTAGTAAGTGTAATGTTGTAAATGTAAGTGTATGTTAGACTCGGGTACCTGGAGGGACGTTTAAATCCTCTCAATAGGTGCAGCTAGTCTGCACCCCCCTGCCGGGTAGAGAGAAGAGAGAGAGAGACTGACCACAGATCCAAATAAAAATTACTTTTTGGCTCCACGGGATCTGAAAACGGAAAGATCCATAATAACGTTTTTTTCAGAATTACTCATTCTTTAGGGTAATGGCTACTTACTTCGCATGGCGAGAAAATGAAAATAAGACTTATCTACTGTAAGTATTATCTATGTATGCATTGCTAATTATTATACCCATAGTCCTACATAGTCTACTTGAAACTACCAACATTAAAAAAATGTACAAGTACCGTAAGTATAATATGTGTATTGCATAAAGTATATTTTGTTAAAGTAATTTTAGATAAGGTTAGTTCTCACCACACATTTGTCAGCAAAGTTTCTTGAAGTAAAAGCATTTTGAAACCCACCAACAATGTAAGGGCAAAATTGATTTAATCTGCCATTAGCTATCGAAAGTGTTGATTTAAAAATCCAGTTCAAGGACAGTAATTCTCTTTTTTTAATGATTTGCCAATTTTTATACTTTCCGTCAAAATATGCAAACTTATTAGGGAAGTTCAAAGTTTTAGTAGGCCAATTATTATGCGAGGTTAACCACAAGTTTGGCGAAACTCTTAATTTCGCTTTGCTTATTAATTTGTTCACTATTACAAACATTTTATATTGTACATTTCCCAAATTTATTTCACACAAAAACTATATAGGCCTACTATTATTTAACCCTAAACGACAATATTAGGCCAAAAACTGAAAACCCAGAATAAATATTTTTTTTATATGCAGATCTTTTAACAAATTAAAAATTAATCCACTGCTACCTAAATCATCTTTATATTTGACTCACTGGCGTAGATAATCTCGAACTAACACATAAACAAACCTTATGTCGTAAGGTTTATCCATTCCAACATAGTTTATATCATATATTAACTACTGAATGTTTTTATAATATATTAGACATCGATTTTTACGAAAATTTGTAATTCAACTTATCTGACCCACTAAATCAAAAGTTATGCGTTCCTGATAAGTGATTTTTGTTTTTAGGGGGGGGTGAAAATCACTTGTGACAACAACTTTAAAAACTAAAAATTTAAGTTTCATAGCTTAAATTTATACTTGAATATGCACAATAAATATTGTTACATTTCAATTCTCATAAATCATTCCTTATCAAGAAATTTTTAGAAAAACAACTAGTTTTCAACAAAAAACCATATGTTTGTGTTGAATACAGCAAAAACTGAAAGATCTTTAATATTGTACATGAGTTTACATATCTTGTCTCTTTATAAGCCTTACGTGAGATTAGTACTGATGACATTGTTTAATGACAAAGTAGAAGTTGTTAAGTTGGCTGTAATTTCTTTGGGCAGTTTTGTATTTTACCAAGATCCAAGTTTAGATTTTAGCTTGGAAACACAAAATATTTGTATTTTGCGCCTATGTTTTTTAATATTGTCTTTAAATATGAAATTGTATGAATTAAATCAATTTTTAAGAAGATTACACACATGGTTACCACAAATTGAAAATATTTTAAAAAATAATAGCCAAATACGTAGAGGGATTTATTGTGCAGCTAAGTCTCTTAGGTATTATTAGTACTATTTCATTAGACTGATTCCCTCAATAAGATTGAACTGTCTATTGACTATCTCATTCAGCTGGACGTCTTCAAGGTACTGGAAAACAAACACTTTTCACTTCTCGATGGCAAGTGCCTTACAATCATAGATTCTATAATTTTCAGTTACCTTATCCATCCTGCATAGCCTACGAACGAATTTTTCATGGTATAAAACTTACCCAGATCAAAAACAACCTCAAACCACAGTACCCCACAGTGACGTCTACGGTTTTTCTGAGTTGCCCTATACACAGATTCTCTTTTCCTGGCTGAGAATCTTGTAGCCTGCGAGAGGAATAGAAGAAGTCCGGGTGAAAGGTGTATAAGAAAAGGGGGCAGGTCGGCCGCGGGTTTGGCAAGGAATGTGAAATAATTTCGCTTCATGTTGATTGTTGGTCGGATCCCTCCTATTTCCTTCCAAACAAGTTGTGGTGTCTTGTGCTGTTGGTGTGGGTGTTGGTAAGCTGCTGTGTAGTTGTGTAGTGGATGGTCCTCCTCGATGTTCTGCCGAACGACAATTTTCGACCTGTATTCTCAAAATTATGTCGTTCAGCGTCTTTTCTGATGGTAGCTTAGGTATAATGTTGCTGGATGAAGTGCAAAGTTTCATCTCTGCCTGGGTGAACAGCGGTTGGGCTATCGTGGTACATGTGCAGAATCGGCTGCTAAAGTTTGGCGGAACGAGAAGTAGTTATTTGTCCGGTGCAGTATTGTGAGCCTTACAGATGTGGGCTTGATTGTTGTGGGTTAGTAAGGAAGTTTCGTACTCCAGATGTCCTCTGTTGTTTGGTCTTAGCTTGAATCCACATGCGTCGTTGACGGATTCCCTGGATTTTGGCATCACCAGGCTGGCTTCACTCACATCGTCGAGCAATGTTCGTGTCTCCATCTGATGGATAGCGGGTTCCTCTTCTACAGTAGACTCCGCCTTTGTTTCAGGTGGAAGTAGACGTTCGGAATGACCGGTATCTTCCGGTGTAGTCTTATCGTCTGGGTCTTTGGAGAGTTCATCAGGTAGGTCGTGTAGGCGTCCGGAACAATGTTCTATATCCGAAGCTGTACTTTTGAAGCAAAAGGGCCCATAGTGTTAAGTTTAGTCTTCACATCTTTCATGTTGTGAAGCCACACACAAGATGTTATTCCTGTTATCGGTGCGGTCGAAACTTCCTATCTTGTAGATAGGGTTAGTAACGCTTGAAGGCTTAAACGATGGCGAAGAACTCTTGTTCATTGCTCTGGTAACGCTGCTCAGTAGCGGAAAATTTAGCGCTAGCATAGGAGATGACGCGTCGCTCTCCGGCTGGTGTTTCCTGGTACAGGAATTGGTGCTCCCAATCCTATCTGACTAGCATCTGTCTAGAGTATGAACGGAAGGTCTTCATCTGATTGACTGAGCATCGGCGGTTCCCTAAGCTTCTTTCTGGTAGTTTCAAAGGCGGCTTCGGTCCTTTTTAAAGCCTTCTTGGTTACTATGGTGTCGGTGACGGGGGCGATTGTCTTAGCAAAGTAAGGTACATTTCTCGCAGCCAATTGCAAACTCCGATGAATTTCCGAGCTTCTTTTCTAGAGTGGTAGCGTTCTGGAAGGCTTAGACGTGTTGCTCCTGAGGTCCGTTTCATTCGCTTGTGATTGTGTGACCGGGATAATTTAGCTGCTTCTTTCTGAAATAACACTTCTCCAAGTGACATGTTAAGCTGTGTAGTTCCAGTTGTTCTACTACAATTGGCTTTCCCAGACTTTGGAGAAGATGATAACTTCGTCCAGGTACGCAATACATGTATCTCGGTCAACACCAGCAAGAATTTTCTGTGACATCAGGCGTTGAAACGTACTAGGAGCGTTCTTAAGTTCGAAAGACATTACAGAAAACTGGTAGTGTCTGCCGTCTGGTGTGCTGAAAGCGGTGAGTGGTTTTACGTCCTCTACCATAGACATCTGCCAGTAGCAGCTTTTAAGGTTCACTGTAGTGAAAATCTTTGCTACGCCAATGTCTTTCAGAGCCTGGTGGATGACTGGAATTTATTCCAGTCCAAAGGTCAACAGTCTGCTCGTTGAGTGGTCGGTAGTCTACGCAAAACCTCAGGCAACCATCCTTCTTTTCCATGACTACTATGGAAGAACTAAATGGTCTTCTCCACAACTACTGTGGTGGCACGATGACTGTAGCGGTAAGCATCTCTTGTAGTTGAATATTGTGCTTGATTCACCGTGTTCTTCCCAATGATAAGTTGGTGTGAAGTACCACGTTCAATCTTTAGTAATGTTCAAGTCAGACCATCCGATACATAAATTGTGGAAGGTTTTGCTGTATCTGGAACATACTGTTGTATTATCACCCTGAGCTGTGAATCTCCCCGAATTAGCAGGATTTGGATTGTGAACGGAGAGTACATATCATAGTTGAATTTTGGGAGCCACTGTTTTCCACTGCTAGAAATGTTTGATGTCTGCGATGAATTGTTGTCTGGGGATGAGTCTTGATCCGCCTGAAGCTTGTGGTCTCACATTAAGGCCGCCAAATGTTGCACCCTGCGGGAGGAATAGAAGTCTGGGCGTTTAATAGGTCGGTCACGGGTAGGCGAGGAATGTGAAATAAATTTGCTATGTGTTGATTGTTGGCCGGATCCAACCTATTTCTTCGCGATCAAGGTGTGGTGTCTTCTGCTGTTGATCTGGGTATTGGTAAGCTGTTGTGTAGTGAGTGGTGCTCCTAGATATTCTGCTGAACGATTTTCGACCTGTATTTATTCTCGAATTATGGCGAACACCATACATTCTCACAATTCCTATGTTCATTAAGCGATGACAATAGTCGCCCAGTTTTGGGGCACAGTTTTCCAACAACTCTGTCTTCACAGCCCAATAAGGGTTGTGTTTCCTACATCCAAGGTTTGTTCCCTGAGAGATCTTCTGCTTTGAAGTTTACAATAAGCCCCTTTGCTACCATTTTCTTTCTTCTAAAATTTACACTCCACAAATGTCTGCCTAATTTGAGATATTCTTTTGATTTCAGATGTTTGATCCAATTCCTACTTCTTCCATTGCAGGTTTCGTAGGGCCACCTAGCATCCCCATAGTCTACTGAGATTCACTACTTATGGTTTCTATGGGGTTACGTTCAGCTCCATTTTCCTCTGCCTACATGGTATTTACTCTTCAGGTCCACTTTTACCAGTTCACCAGGGTGCTGATTGTTATCAACCATCAAAATCCACACAAGTAGCTAGGGAAAATAAATTTCACCCCATATAGAGCTTTGCATGCATGAGCTAGATACTGGAAGTCATTTAGAGTCCGCTTACTTAAATCTAAGTTCCCTTTTGGCAATATAACCTTCGGCATACACAGTTCCAACTTATCTTGCGATCTAAAAGGTTTGTTTGGGAATGAATGTCATGATGGGTTTAGGTTCTGATTTCTCTCTAGAGATTGGAAATAGAAGTACAATAGTAGTACAACATACGACAGGATTCGCCAAAACTGGTAGCAATCTATCCTGTACTGAGAAATTAGTGGAGTGCTGCTTAATATCCAAAACTTTATTTAAATAAAAACAAAGTTTGTTGTATAACTTCTGGACTTCTCTAACAACAAGTGACTTCATAACAAAGCTTTTTTTAAAAAAAATAAGCTTTGTATCAATTTTCCATTGTCATATTATGTTAATATGTCTCTTCATGCCAGAGTAAAGATTATTCATCTGTTCTTAACAATATTCACTAAAGAATAGGTACAGTTACTAAAATACGAGGGTTGATCAAATATAAACGAGACTGACTTTCTAAAAACTTTTCCGTTGGACATTGAACTCTAAAGGGTGGGGTTTCAGGTAGCCTGGGAGGTTTGGGACGGGCAACATTTCCGTTCGGACCCTTCAGTATAAAACTATACAATGAGTGAGAGTGAAGTGCACGTTTCCGTGGAGCAGAGAATTATTATTAAGTTTTTGGCCAAGGAGGGGGTCAATCCGACTGAAATCTTTCGTAGATTGACGGCTCAATACGGGGACAGGACCCTGTCAAGAGCTCGCGTTTTTGCTTGGCACAAGGAATTCGCCGAAGGACGGAAAGCAGTAGGAAACCTCAGCCATGATCGTCGCCCGACCACTTCCGTCACGGACGAAAACATTGATGCTGTTCGGAAGCTCCTGGACGAAGACAGATGTATATCGCTGCGATTTATTGCAGATGAACTCCAGTTGAGCTATGGTAGCGTTCAAAAAATCGTTACATCAAACCTGGAACTCAGCAAAGTATCTGCAAGGTGGGTTCCACGAATTTTGACCGACGTTCACAAACGGAATCGTTTGGAGATTTGCCAGCGACTATTGACCCAATTTGAACGAGATGGTGAGGCATTATTAAACCGGATTGTCAACTGTGACGAAACATGGGTTCACCATTACACTCCCGAGTCGAAACAGGCAAGTATGGAGTGGCAGAAGAGGGGAGAGAGGGCGCCTCTGAAGGCCAAATCACGATCGTCGGCCGGGAAGGTAATGGCCACTGTATTTTTCAACAATCAAGGCACCTTTCACGTTGATTTCCTCCATCAATGACGCACAATAAATGCACAATATAATTGCGATGTTTTAGAGGCCGCAAAACAGTCTTTTCGTAGGAAAAGGAAATCTAAACCGGTGAGAAACGTCATTCTTCTTCACGATAATGCCCGACCACATTCGGCGAACGCTACGAGGCTTAAACTCGATCAAATTGGCTGGGAACCAATGGAACATCCCCCATACAGTCCAGACTTATCACCCTGCGACTATCACCTGTTTGGGCCACTCAAAGAGGCGCTTGGAGGCCAGCGTTTCGAAGACGATTCTGCGGTGGAGACCTTCGTGCTCCAATGGCTCAATGAACGCCCGAGAACTTTTTACGAAGATGGAATTAAAAAACTTCCAATCCGGTGGGAAAAATGTGTTACTCGTGCGGGAGACTATGTAGAAAAATAAGTTGTATCAAGAATAATTTGTAAGTAAGCAATACATTTTTTAAAAAATCAGTCTCGTTTATATTTGATCAACCCTCGTATAATGAAAAAACTAACTCATAAAGAAAATTTGTTTAATAAGAACAAGTTATTCAGTTACATTGAAAAATGAATTATGTTGTATCTTCTGTTGTATCTGTTGCACCTGTTGTATCTTCTTCTCTGACTGAATCGTTATGTTGTAAGTAAAGCTAAAAACAAACGTAAAAGCTTTATATAATTTTAAAACGTTATTACCAAATTTCTATTCAAAAATGAGCTACTTGAGTGGTTATCATTATAAATACCAGACCTGAAAACTTAAAAATATGAGCAAATTCTAAAATCATGAGATTTTTTTGTGACTGTTACATTAGTAAAAAGAAATGTTTGTGTATTTGTGTGTGTTCATGATTTATTTAAATGGATAAAGCAAATAAATTTATTATCGTGCAGGGATACAACAATATGAGTAATAATTTCACCAATCTTACAAATTGTTTTCAAAAAAACTCAGTAATTAGAGTTTTTATTTATTTATTTTATATGGATATTTAAATTGTCATATATTATAATCTAAAATACACCACTTTTAAACGAACAATTTTACTTGTTTGGTGCCCTCACAAAAATCATTTCAGTAAAAATACGAGAGAATATATTGAAAAGCTTTCAAAATTTGATTTCGTTATAAAAATTATGTACACCTTCTTATAGATATCACATTTATAAATTTTTTTAAATTATTTTTTTTAATGTGAGAAAATTCTCGTGTGGAATAACACCAATTTATTATTATTGTGGGACTATAATTACTAAAAAATGCATCAGAAATATTGATTTTACCATAGCTGGATGACTATGTCATGAAATATGTGCCTTCAAAAATGCAAATTTTTACTATTTGTCCCTTCTCCAATGTTTTTGATCAATTTATACACATTGATTCTGTTATTAAATTGCCATTTAATGATGGAATATTAAAGTTATTATTATTGTTTATTTAAACGTTTGCAATCATTTGCATGTATTAAAACAATTCTCATTTTCAAATGCTTAACTTTAAAACATAAATTTAGCAAACAGAACGTAAGTTCATAAGATGCGTGGGTTTATGTTAAAATACTAAAAAGTAAGCAAAAACACCCGGAGTGGTCAAAAGTAAAAACTTCAATAAATTGGTATTCGAGACTGGTAATACTATGAACTGTAAATATGGCATACATTTTATAACAATCAGATAACTAGAACAGGACAACATATTAACAAAAATGAGAATTTTTTAAATCACATATTACCTCATCTTTTAGACCAATTTAGCTATACAACTTATATGGAACTTAATTTAAGGAATTAATATAGGTGTTGAATGAATTAGCAAGTTCTAGGGTTACTATATCACTGTGATCTTATAGGACTGTTGTGCCAACTTTCTATATTCCTCAAGTGTTTAGTTACAATACCATCTCCACTACTAGTCCCTTCATCAAGTATAATATTTGGAGAGGATTTAAGGTGGCAAGACCTCCAATTGTAATTGGTGACTTCCCAATTATTGAAGTACTGGCAGATGCTTGCTCTGCTTTGACCCTTATTATGGAGGTTGTACCCAATTTGGGCAGCTTTTTGTTGTGCGATGAGTTTCCACTCATTCTATTTATATTTTTAGTCATGGGAACATGAGTAGGTGAGAAAATTATATTTGTGCACACAAACCTCCACATGCATGGGAAAGGCAATTACACTAGGAGATTTCCTAGGGGATTTTCTAGTATCACAGGGCTCCGTTGGATACACCATTAGGATGGTGTCATACACTTCCTCAACACGAGTCACTTTACACCATATTATGTAGAGTAATGAATGTGTGTATACGTGTGTCTTAAGTAGATAACTGAGAGTAGTATGACCTAGAGGTACGACTGGCTTGCTAAACCCATCAGCTGCTCATTTCAGTTGCCTCTACTATAGTGATCATAAATATTAAGAACATGAAAAGTATACAGTACTTTCAAAGTACACATTACATTAATTATATTATAAAATGTAATGTAATAAAGTCAAAATTGTTGTAATAATAAATTGTAATTATTGTAATTGTAAATAGTAATAAATTGTTGTCAATAAATTGTAATATTATTGTCAAAATTACAAAAACCACAAAAAAGCTTCAAGTGGGAGAACAATACATTGAGATAGTCAAAGAATTCAAATATCTTGAGGAGTGGATCAGCTGGAACGCCCTAGAGAAAAAAGCTATGGAATCTAGGAGAAATAAAGTTGAATTAGCCTTCCAATACAATTGTCCCTCTTCTGGAGTACAAAGATAAGGCATTATCATACAATAATTAAACGAGAAGCCTTATATGCAGCTGAAACATTATCTCTCACAACCCAGGGCCCTCTTGAAAGGCTGGAGATCAAAGAAAGAAAGATATTACGAAAAATCTTAGACCCCAAATTCCGTAACAACCAATTACTCCACATCAGTAATGAAACTCTTTACCAAAAAACTAAAACACTATCAGACACAATAAGAAAAAGGAGAATTGATTTTTATGGGCACATCCTCCGAATGGACAAAAATAGATTAACCAAAAATATATTTGACTACTTTCGCAATAGAAGAGCCAAACCACTTTGGTTTAGAGAAACAGAGAAGGACATAACAGAACTACAAATCACTGGCACTATGCTCATGGACAGAACAGCCAAAACAATAACTAAGGACAAGAAGCAATGGTTCCATGGCAAAGTCAAATCCAAGCAAACGATCCAAATCTCTGACAAAGAAAGAAAAGCAAGATCACAACGAATGAAACAATACTGGGCTACGAGGAAGGCACAGAACATTAAAAAGTGATTGATTTAGTGTACCCCAAAGTTGGGTGAAACAAATAAAGAGAAAGTCAAAATTGTATTAATGATATTTAGAATTTGTTAGCTTTGATTTATGCTGAGTTCAAATTTAAAATCAATAACTGGAAATCTATGTTGAAAAAATGTGATAAAGTTAGATCTCACCCAATTCTTCCAAAATTTATCTTGAATAACACACACTAAAATTTAACAAGTATCTTCGTAACTAATATAGTCTAATACTGGAATAAAATTTGATAAATTATAACTGAATCAATACAGTAACACTTTTGGTAGCACAACAAGACTGGACTGTCACATGTTGTGTTTTCTTTTCCAGAAATTTCCACGCCTTCTTCATAAAAATTCCTTTTTACTTGACCTGATGTGTTGCGTTATCAGAAGTCAACACATGGCTTGACCAGATGGTCAGAGTTCTGTACTTTTTCAAAATTAGCTTTATGATGTAATTTTGAACAATTATTTTGTCAAAATTGATTTACCTAATTCTTTTATGATTTCAGAAGAGTTATTTTTTTTATTCCGTATAATTTAAATTTTGTTAGACTTTGTTACCCATCTTTATATCGCTTGTTTTGCAACAAAATTTGTTAACATGTTTAAGTGCTCCGTGAGTGTGCTCAATCTGTCTCTTCTTGGTAGTAATAATATTCCAGTATGTCTTCCCTTATATATATATATATATATATATATATATATATATATATACAAGGTGTCAAATCAACAACGTCGTGGATCGCACAAGTCAGAATAGACCTACATGACACAGGAATAGACTCAACAGATGTTGAAGACAGGCACGCATACAGGAGAAAGATGCTCGGTTGGAAGGTCCCAGAGAATGAAATCCCAAAGAGAACAGGGGTAAAATGGACGGAGGAGCGGAAGATGATCCATGGGGACAGGATGAGGGAGGTGAGGAGGATTAGAAGGAACAAGACATGAGTCGGAGTGCTTTGCGTGATCCAACAGGGTCTATGCGCAAATAATATATATATATATATATATTGGCTCAATATTTTGACATTGGACATATATGAGGATGTTGTTTTTGTTCTAAAATGTTGGTTTTAGTAACATAATTTGGTTATCCCCATTGATTAAGTTATTATTTTAAGAAAGTAAAATATGTTTAAGCTAGGCTTGGTGCTATGATGTTTATTTATTTGGTGCCTATGAATGTTTATGTTAATGACCTAGGTTTATGCATTGCTTGTATCTGATGAGTTTTCGTAACCTATCCTACTGTTTGAATTATGAATTGTTATAAATTGTCCTAGTTGTATGAAGTCTACTGAACTCTCCTACTTGGACATAGTTATTAAAAAAAAATAAAGTCATTATTATGTTCAGTATAATAATCTGCCTTCCCTAGCTTCGTCAATTCTACTTTCGTTGACGCTTTTCGGAGAACCTCCCATCTTCAAAAAGTACTCCATCTTCAAAAATACTCATATTTTAATATTTCATATCAGAAGCTAGGGAAGGCAGATTATTATACTGAACATAATAACAATAATCCTAGCAGAAAAGAAGAATATAAAAAGAAAATCACTATTCTTACCAAATAATTGTCATATTTATTTTTTTCTTTAATCCAGTTTTCATCAAAAGGAACGAGGCCAGATACATTTAAAGCAGCTAGGTATACTGGCCATTCAATTTTTAGGAAAGTTACTTCTGACTTTGCTGAGACCGAATAATCAGGTATAAAATAACCAAAATCATTTTCACTTTCACCATCTGTATAGAAATAAATAATTTTAGTAAAATAAACAACATTTTGAACTGAGTTAGTTATATTTTGTTTCTGCTATGTTAATTACGATAACATTATTATTTTGTGTCTTAGTAGTTAACTGTTATTTTAATATTATTAATTGTGCTACAATTACTCATATGTCCTTTATAATACAATGTTTGGTATTCATTAAGTCCAGTGAAATATATATAAATTTGTTTAACAGTTTCAAAATAGTGGCCATTTCAAATTTTTAAAAATTTATAACATTTTTGTAGAGTTTTTTTTTATAAAATCCAATTTAACTATCATTATTTGTGATAAAAAATGCATAAAATAACATTTGAATTTTCAATATCTGTTTAAATTACAAAATATTAATTTGATAACAGGGTTCATTTTCATATTTTCAATGTAATTTGAAAATGCTACTATATGCAGATTTTAATGCTCATTATGTTAGTGAAATAAGAATTTCAAAAATGATTAGATGAAAAAAAATACTTTTGAAAATTCGCTTCTTTCATATCAGCAAGACAACTGTGTACAACTATTACAATTTCACGACGTAGTAATATTTGCATTTGAAATACATAAATTTTATTGTAATTAATTAAACAACATTGTTATTATTAACTAGTTATTTGCATAAAGTAACTTAACAATTGATTTTCACGACCGATCCTTATCAATCCTCCAAAATATTTATGAAGCCAGTTCCAGTAAGCTTAAGAAATAAAATTCCTTTAAGGCATTTCACTTCCTTCAAATAAGTTAATTTTAGTTTATCCATAAAGTCAACGTGAGAATATATTACCATACATGCAACGTAGCATTTGGTGCCCCTTATGCTATGAGATAATTAAAAATTTTGTTTTCAGCTTGTAAAAGAGTATTAAAAATTACCTCATTTTTGTAGTGATAGATGAAACGGTTTTATTTAAGTCACTTGAATCAATTTCAAAAAGTAATAACAGAAATAAATATTAGAGAAAACGAAAAAAATAAAATTTAATGATTTCTATTTGAGGATAGACTAATTTTTTAAAAGTTTTTAGAAAAGCACAAAAAAATATTATCTGACTTTGCAGCTTAGAATATAAATAATAGATGTTTATTAATTAAATCTAAGGAAGATTAAACAGATTAAATTATTATTTTCTTAATTAATTTAATATAAATAAAATATATTTCAATGATCATATGCACAATCCTTCTTTAGAAAATGTCGAGAAATGTCTTCCTTTGCTAATAGCTGCAGCTAGAGACCATATTGAGAAAATAGTAAAATAAACTGATTTAGAAATATAACATAAGCTGGCTTAAGAGTTTCCAGCAGGAAAAATGGGCGCTCAGATAAAATGTTCATTTATGTCACATTCACAACCATCAGAATTGAAAAGTCAAATATGTGATATAGGGCTTTTAGCTTACAAATACTAGTAAAGCATGGGAAAAATATAAATACAAATAAAATGGTCAAGCATTTGCAGTTAAAGAATGAATGGAGGCTCTGTAAGTGTCTTGTCTTTTGTCACCCAGAATGCATCACATGGATTGATCCGCTTGTAGCAATCTCCTTTTGAAACAAATTTGATGCTGAAATATAAAAATGAATTTAAATCATATTCTACTTACTTTTACCCTCATTGCAAAAGGTCAAGCAGCATAAAAAATTTACTTGAAGGACTTACACGTATGTGTGGATTTATAAGAGTCCTTGATTCTACCTATTGACCCTAAGAAAATGTTTTTTTAATATAATTCTATATTTTTTTCTGTTATACACATCTCTTTTTCTCAACTAAACATGTTTTTTATCCACACCTACCATTTTTTCACTGAGCTTAAACTTTCATTTCAGTGACTGTTTTTTCTTGTAATGCTTGAGCATTTTCAAATCAGAGTTAAAATATAGCCATGTAGGAGACATTTTTATAAAAAATCCTACAAAGCCTGTTACCATAAACTCAAATAAAAGTAAGTGGATGCCAAAAAGGTTTATTTCTAGGCTCATTAAATTCTTTTGATTTTGAAAATAGATCATAGACCTATTAGTATGTAAATTAAGTTGTATTTCATTTACAGTTCCTAATTGAAAAATGTTATTAAGTAACTTCTTTAAAAATGAGCTTATATTTAAAAAAATTAAAACACCTATATTATCAGGTATTAGTGCCAAATGACCAAAACAAAAAAATGGTCCACTTTCAAAATTGAGGTCTTCTATTCCTGCAGAGGAAGTAAAAAATTTGCTTCCTTTCCCTGAAATTAAACATTACAATTAAAAAACTGATTATTCTTTGGTCTACACAATTATCATAAAGAGAATTATATTTAGATACACTAATATCATTTCAACATGTATTTAAACAAGATTTAAATATGCATAAACATACATACATTTAGCTAATATATAAATTAATTATAACTAATTAAGTATATGTTAATAGAAGTGCAGAAATTATTTCTCACAGCCTAGAAAAACATTTTCACAATTTATTTAGCAACAAATCAAGCCTTTGTATGGTGAGCAATGATTATTCCACTTAATATTTATTTAGTATAAACACGCATATATAAATTTTATACTTCCTTATTTCTTTCTTTTAATTTTTAAGTCAAATTTTTAAAAATTATAATAATAATACTACATCTCAATTTTTATTTTTATGTAAACAATTTACAACAAACACTTTTTCTTTCAGAACATTACTAACCTAAGATGATTATTATTAACTAGCTGTTACCCGTTGCGGCTTTGCCTACAATTATAATGTAGACAATAAAATTTATAGTCGATTTTCAAAATCAGAATAGGTCATTTCATTTTAATATATTTCTATTTACAATATTATACGATTTATGGTTTTCGGCCAAGAAATATACATTTTTGCTACTCGATACTCTAAAACATGGTCCTGCCATATTTTAATAAAATACAGTATTATTAAAAAGTTACTATTATTCAATTAAACTGGAATAGTATTGTGTTTATCTCAGGTACCTAAACCGTGTTCATACCAAATTTAATCTCAATTGGTCCAGTAGTTAAAGTGTGATTGAATAACAAACAAATAAACAAAAACAAACTTTCAGGAAATATAATATGATTACCTGTTACCCGTCACAGTTTTTCCCGCAATCGTAATATACATTAAAGATCACACATCACCGTGTTAGGACCAACAACCGTGTCAGTTAGGTTCTGGAGTACTCTTTTTTAAAAAATAAATAAAGGTTTTTTTAATGCATCACCACATTAGGCCTAACAACCATGTTAGTTAACTTATGCAGTATTCTTTTAAAAAAATATAAATATTTTTCACGCATCACCATGTTAGGCCTAACAAACGTCTCAGTTAAGGTTTGGAGTACTCTTTAAAAAAAAATAACAGTTTTTTTCACGCATTACCATGTTAGACTTAACAACCGTGTCAGTTAAGGTTAGAGTACTCTTTAAAAAAAATAACGGTTTTTTCACACATTGCCATGATAGGCCCAACAACCATGTCAGTTAGGATATGTGGTATTCTTTAAAAAAATATAAAGGTTTTTTCACGCATCACCGTGTTAGTTAAGTTATGGAGTGCTCTTTAAAAAAAATATAAAGTTTTTTTTCATGCATAATCGTATTAGGTCCAACAACCGTGTCTGTTAGGTTATGTAGTACTCTTTTGAAAAAAATAAATAAAGGTTCTTTTAATGCATCACCGTGTTAGGCCTAACAACTATGTTAGTTAGCTTATGGAGTATATCGCCTGCCTAAATGCAAGTGTGAGTGTAAAGTGTTAAAGTTGTAAATGTAGTGTTGTGTGTTTGTTAGATTCGAGTACCACGAGGGACGTCTAAATCCTCTCAATTGCACCTGCAGCTAGTCTACGCCCCCTGCGGGTATATATATATATATATATATATATATATATATATATATATATATATACCCGAGAGAGAGAGAACCTGAACTGAATCACGTGCAATTTTCTCATATCATTTTTTCTTATAATTTACAATATTGTTATGTAAATCATATTTACCTGAAAACATGATATTTCCTACAGTCTTATAATCCAAAATACTATTAATCGGCAATTTGTATACATCTTCCATTATCGTCATAATTTCTCCAACTATAGTATTACTTATATCTAATACACCAGATATTATTGCTGCTTCACTTTTTGGAACATCTGCAATCTATGATACAGCATATTAAATAGTAAGAATAACAATACGACTAACCAAAATGATTGAAACATAAGTCACCTGACGACTAACAACAATAATTAGCTAATAGTAATAATCATGGCAAACAGTTGTCTCACTGATTTAATGACAGCAAATTTCCAAAAGTATTTTTCTTTATCTTACCCTTTTGAAATTCTGGTTTCACCATCATAATCAGTATTAAATCTATGTGTATTAGGATTTTAAAGTTTCAAATTACATTGAAAACACAAAATTGAACCCCGACTATTGTTAAATTAAATTTCTTAATTTCAACAGATTTTGAAAATTCAGAATGCTAACTTATGTAATTTTAATGCTGATTGTGATGATAAAATCATACTCTCAAGAAGAATTATGAAAAAAAATTATGAATATTTAAGGTTTAAAATGGCTGCACCCTGGTTAACGAACTTGTCCAAGTTTGAATGAAATTGGACCAAAATGGTGGAACACACACACACACACACACACACACACACACACACACACACACACACACACATATTAACAATCTCTCAAAAAGTGATCTACAAGTGAAGGTCCAAGGTCTTGGTCGAACATAATAGCTGCTCCAATAGCTAATTTGTCAAATAGAAATTTACTAAGAATGGAGTGTCAAGGCTAGTACAAACAAGTATGGTATATTTAATATTCATCAACAATTCATAAATAAAGTTCTATATACTGTATGTAAACAATCTGATTACTATTGTTTCTCTTAGTTCTTACAGAGTTAAACAGAAATACTAGGGCTATGTTTCAACAGGGTATTGCTAGTGTGAACAATGCCATTATATTCAGTGAGCTTCCTCCTACTCATTACACATCTAAAGTAGTTAAGGTTATTTTTGGGTTAGGAAAGTAACTTTTGGTTATTTTTGGAAAAGTACTTTTTAATTAAGAAAAGTAAGTGCTACTTGACTTTTTTGAACATGGTCAACAATAAACTTTGAAAAATACTGCAAAACATTACCAAAGTTGTATAGAAAACTCATCACGAAAGTCCTGTTGTTTCCTGACAATGCCTGTATGCATTTGACCAACTCAGGTCCTCATACAGGGCTTTAGGTGTGGAGGGCTTCTTAACTATCTCTAATACAGCTCAGATCATGCTCCAAGTGACTATCACTTTTTCACTCAAATGATGACCTAGCTAGAAATGCAAGCTTTGATGATGATGCAGAAATTGAAGCAAGCGTGAATGAGTGGTTAAAGACACAGCTGGCAAATCTGTATGACAATGAAATTTATAAGGCTATTGCTGTTATGATAAATGTATATATTTGAATGGTAACTAAGTAGAACAAACCTTTAACAGGTTTTACAACAAAACTTTTTAACAAATAATATGTACACACATAGAGTATTAGAGTAGAAAAATAATACAAAAATAATTACCTTAATAAGTTCCTTTAATCTTTCTTTGGGGTATCTGATATTTTCTTTTCCCAAAATCAGATCTAATAGTTTTCCAATGGGATATGAAACAGGAGTAGTTATAAACATAACTATTTTTGTAATGTAAATTGTTTTTGCCCCTATTAAGAGAGGAGCTCTAAAACACACCGCTTGTGGTAATATTTCACAAAAAATTACAATAATGAAAGTAACTATTACCACTGTTATAAAATCTTCAGTCCATTTACCAACCAATACTGTCATCGTAGCATTAAATATGGTACAACTGAAAAGAATAGCGCACAGTAAAAAATTTCCTCTTCTGCGAACTGGTAAAATTGTTCTAGCATATTTTTTATCTTAGCCTTGACCACTTCGGCTGATAACAGTGAGCTCTGACATATCCAAAGTCATTAGCCCTAAATTTAATCCATACATTATAGATGACATGCAAACAGAGAACACCACTAAGATAATCATAAACCACAACGGCATTGTAAAGAATGGTTTGTAAATATAAAAAGTCTTCCACTCTTCCGTTCCTTGATGAACCCAATCCTTGTTCATTTGTTTTATGCACAGATAATGAAGAGAATATTTCATTACAATGTATAAATGGACTTTTATTGTAATTGAGTGTTCATCATCCTTGGACTAGAAAATAAAAGTTGTAATAATAACTTGCTTGTAAGGCATGCACAATACATTTTTGAACAAGGTAATATTTTTAAATCTAATACTGTATACAATATATAATATATATATATATATATATATATATATATATATATATATATATATATATATATATATATATATATATAAGTGTAAGAAGTGTATGTTTTTTGTTGTTGCTAATACAACATAAAACAATACAGCTGCCTTTGTACACAATGTACTTACATAATATTATGTACTTACATAATAGCATTTTTGTAACAATTTCAAATCATGTAAATATATTGTCATAAATGCAAAGCTTGTATTAAGCACTGTAATAATAACTTTATACTCATAAATAACAATATGCTACAGAACATATTTTTCAGCAAATGAATTTTGTTGATCAACTACAAACCATAATTACAACCTTTTTTAACTAATTTTAGTTATCATTCAAACTGACATGTAATCCTGGTGTGGAAAATGGTTTGTGTAGTTTTTATTACAAAGCCAATGTCAAGTGTCATATGCTGAACCAAGGTTTTCAGACTAATTAATTTTACTTATTTCATTCTGGAGGCATGAAAGGGGTTATAATCCTACTGCATATTATTCAATAGGTATAACTACCAATCAGGAAAAAGGTTGTGAGAGTGCACATCATAATCTTGTACACAGACTGGAAACGAATTTATAGGACAAAGAATATGTTTTGAGGGTTTTTTAGCAAAGGAAACTTTTGACAACGTCTCTCATTCTTCAATGGTTCATGCACTATTGCAGCATGGGTTAACCAAAACTGTATGTGACTTGGCAGGGGATATGCTAAGGCAGATGACTATTGTAACTAAAGCCTTAAGAGAAGAGATGGAGTTGGAAGTTGTCCACAAAACCCCTGTTTTGTCCACTCTTCTGTAAAACCAGGTGGAGGACTCTCCTGAATCTCTTCGGAGGGATACTGCGCACAAGTATATGTAAATTATGTTGTATTACTTATCTGGGGGTGGTGTGGTAACAGTGGTGCATGTCATGAAGAAAGCCCTATAGCTGGTAGAAACCTGGAGTTGCCAGGAGAACCTAAAGGTTAAAGTTAGGAAAACAACATTGGTTCTTTTACAAGGAAAAAATCACCCAAATTAGGAGTACTTTCAGGTGACAATCCCAGTTGCGAATCAGATGAAATATTTAGGCTTAGTGCTGGACACCAAATTAACCTGAAATGGAATGTACACCTTGTATGCAACATGAAACAGTCAATGATAGTGGTAAAAAAAAGTAGGGAAGATGTGGGGACTAAGACTAGGTACAGTGATATTCCATCTAATGGTCGACCTGGACAATGGTCATATCAAACAGTCTAATTCAAAAAATGAAAAATGACCTGGATCGGATAAAGGATTGACCTTAGTGCTGTCCTACAGAAAGTACATACAAGCTTTTGAGTTAACACATACAAGCCTTTGATTGAGAGGTGTTTGGTTTTTGTAGGGATATAACTCCATGATATTTCTTAGTTATCTGTTCTCATAATGCCCACTCCTATTCCCTTTTCTGTCACTGTACCTAATTTTACTTAGTGTGTCATCAACTCTTTTACTGTGTGTTTAATTTGTTAGCCAATCAAAAAGTTTAAATAGTTATAATATTATTGTGTTGCATACTATTGATTTTTAAATTTAACAAAACATTAAGTATCTTTGTGTGCTAGTTTCAAATTGTTATTTAAATCCTGCTTTGAATGATTTTTTTGAATATTAATTAAATAGGTCCTAAAACAAATGCTTGTGGTAGTGGAATTAAAAGACAAACTTTGACTATTGAACTAAAAAAATCTATAGTATGAACTAAAAAATATACAGTATTGATTTGTCCCGTGTATATACGTGACATAATTACATTTGTATGAATTTAATTAAAGTGTGACTTCTGTTCTGTAAATTTCCTTCATTCTTTATTTTTGACATATTAATGGTGAGTACTCAATTATTTTTTTTCTATGTAACAAATTAAAATATTTCCCATAAGTCTATTATTATAAGTGATGACTTGCACAACAGTGTGCTCCGATAACAGTCTTAGTTCTAGAAAAAATTAAGGCCATTAACCAGGTTACAACAGTATTATGAAGTAAATCTATACTGGCATCATAAGACTCAGGTTGTGTTATGGTAGTGAGGTGTAGTGGACTAAAACCAAATGAAGGTGGCCAGGGAAACTCTAAGATTCATAGGCCGGCTTGGCTGTATACAACTGGCGTAATGAACACAATACCAAGAGTGGCAATGGAGATCATAGGTGAAAAATACAGCACATTGCAGAAACATGGCATCTGGATAACCTCAACTTTGGGACATACCAGAATTACAGAAAATAATGTAGATGCAAATGAGATGACGGACCTGACAGAATGCTTACCAGAAACTGGCTGTAAATGCCTTTAAAGGCAAGGTGATTCTTAAGGAGGAATATCAAGTGGTGGGATATTCTGGAAACCTTTTATGGCATAGAGTTAGCTCCAAAGGAAAGGATGGAACTGGTGCTGGTATGTATAGCTTGAGACCAGAATGAAATGCATTGTTACCTTGGGAGAGTATGCCACAATATTCTAGGCAGAGGTAATATTTATAGTTTGTGTTTGGGAGAACTTAAAAGCAGGCTGTTCAGAAGGACTGATTTTACTTTTTACACCAACAGTCAGGCTGCAATTAAATGTCAGCAGTCAGGCAGAAAACAACTCAAAAAAACCACAGGACTTATTACAGGGCACTGTGGTTTGAAGATACACCTGAACAGGAGTGTAATGTACCATGGAAAAATCGTGTGAAGGCCACACAGGAAATGAGTTGAAATTGCAGGTCACATAATCTATGATTTTGTGAGAAGAAAAGGTGTGCTTCTGAGGACCTCTAGCAGAATGGGCAAGTCATTGGACTGCTAAAACTCATTGAGGACACCGGTCTACTGAACTACACTTGAGAGCCTCAGTTGCTTAATAAGTCTTATCTAAATATCAGAAATAGATATGTAGGCTACAGACCTATATTTTTAATCAATATTATTTTTATAATTTAAATTAAATTATTATGTACCATGACTTGTACTTTAGCAGCATATTCACATGAATCTGGTTCTTCAGTTACCCCAAAATCCAAGCCTCTATTCAATCCATTGCCAAACAATCGAAGGTAGCCTTCCTGACCAGAAATGAACACTGGGATATCTACTGGATACTGAATCCAATAATGTGTTCGTTTGTTTCCAAAGATCTGAAACCATTAATTGAGATTTCATTACTGTGCACACACACACACAAATATATATATAAGAAAGGCTTATTTAATTACAGATGGTTAAAATAAGTTATGAGTTCAGTTAATTTAAAGGTAGAGTTATAAAATTATACAGTGTCTGCATGAGGTCTGAATTAAGCACATTGATAGAGGTCTACAATCACTATGCCATCAGTTTTTATGAGTGCCAACAGAATAATAAATAACAAGTATAAGATTTGTTGGTCACAATTTTTTACAGTTTAGAGAACACCAAACACCATTTTTTTAAATTTAATTAAGATGATCAGTTGATTCACACGTACAGATTTCTGCTTGAAGTAAGTAAGAAACAAAACTTTAGATAATAGCATCTATGATTACAAAAATATAATATAATTATAAGCACCTCAACTAAAATAAGATTGGTAAAATCTTTATTTTTTTAAAGATATTCTAAAAAGTATTTAGTACACAATAAAAGTAAAGCAATGGCAGTAATTACACCTAGAACAAACAACCTTGAGATGTCCAGTTCAGAAACTCAGCAGACTTACCACTGCCTTAGCCATTTTAACCAAGGAGCACTTCTGGAGGTATGGAAGCAGTCCTACTTCTATGCTGCTGGTTCATGAAATTTTTGTAATGATGATGCTCAAGAACACATTTTCAGGCTATCTGAGTATTTTTCAATATCTAAAATTCTTAGGAAAAAATTGTCACTTATGCAAAGTACACTGACTCTGGTTATGATTATGCCTATAGCCTAATTACTCTATAGCCTAATTTTACAATGCATATTTAGTAGCTATAGATTATTATTGCATTGCATTATTATTAAAAAGAAACAAAGAAATAATATGACTTTTATAAAAGTAAAGTAATTTACATTAAAAAACTTAAGTTTAATACTGAAACTACTATTTCACAAGTTTGTAAACAGTTCCACACTGTAAAAAAGTTGTACAGTAACTTATTCGTTATCTCTAATTTCTATTGGATTGCTGGAATGTTTGAATGATAACCTCAAAAAAAGGAAAAGGCTTAACAGTTGTGTATGTATAATGCACCATGATTTCAATATGATGTTTACTAATTATACTAATTTACTAATTATATTACTAGTACTTCAAAGAACAGACGACATTGTAGTATTATTACATAGAGTGCTACACCACAGCATTGATAACTTTTACCGCCCATTTAACAGGTAATCATATATTTATAAAAAAATGTTAAGGACCAACTTGATTGGAAATTTGATGTTTTTTTCCATGAGTGGTCAAAGTTATGATAGGTTTTGCCGGTATTACAGAAAATATTACAGCCAATATTACAGAAAATAATTAGCAACGTTGAATTAGAGCCCACCATTTTGAAACGGAAGTGAATATGAAGAAATCTTTTATATAATCTTTTGGGCTTTATACAAGGTACCTTCATACTAAATTTCAAAACAATCGGTTAATGTGTCTGGTCAAAACTGTGTACATTAGTTATCATTAAATCAAAGCTTGTTATCTTGAAAAGAAGTAAATGGGTAAATTTTACACGTCATTTGAGTGTTATACAAAGTACCTTTGTATCAAATGTCAAAAAAAAAATCAGTCAATGTGTTTGACTAAAGTTGCATACACTTGTTATTGTCATTTAAAATAGTCACCATCTTGAAATAGAAGTGAATGTAAAAATTTTATACATATGTCATTCAGACTTTATACAAAATATCTCTGTACCAAATTTCAAGGTACCCCAGGGGCTCACATTTGGTGAGTACGGGGTTGGCGACCCTGGGGTACCCGAGCTGAATCTAATCTTATTTCAACTGGTCTTGGATTAGATTCCTATTTTTACCTTTCCTATCAGGTCTCTCTTGACCACCTCTTGTTTTTTTTGACCCCGATGCTATTAGAGTATTCGAGGGCTAGGGTGTCTTCAACTTCTTTTTCTCTTATCCCTTTTACAACATTTGAAGATTTCTCATGCTGTGTGATCCAAACCTAGAAATACCCCAGGTGGGTAAGCCTGAAAAGGTGAATCTCACCGTCGGTTCCGATCGGGTGAAAGCCCCGGTGGCCGGCGCCGGTCGCATGGATTCTGGGGGCGACCAGACACACGATGACTTATCGAAGCTCAAACAGGATACATTCCCTAGAAGTTCTACAACACAAAGAACTCCGCCCAAGATGGGGACCACTAGGAATTATGAAGAGGAAAATGCGGAATTGCGAAAGAAACTTGATGAAATAGAGCAGATTGTGATGAAACTGAGTAATGAAATAACAGAGCTGAAAAAGGAAAATCAGGCCTTGAAGATGGCGGGTTATACAAATCCTATGCAGGAAACATCTTACAGTAATGTAAGAGCTGAAACTGTAGATTATGTGACAGATGAAGAAGAATTAAGTAAAGAAACCGATTGGCTGCTCCAAAAGAAAAGACCAGGTAAAAAAAGACGAGCAGAGTTCTCTCCTGAACTTGATCAATCAAAACTTAGAAGTGATTCAAAACAGACTGGAAACACCAAAACACAAGCTAAAGAAAGACCGCCACCTCCGATTAACATTAGCGGAATCAAGGAATATGCCATTGTACAAACCTTGATGAAGTCCATAACAGACAAAGATTATAAGGTAGTCTCGATAAATAACAATATCTGGAAAATCAACACACCAGACTCAGAAACATACCGAGCACTAGCAAATAAACTGTCACAAGAAAAATATGAGTGGTTCACATATGAAAATAAACAAGATAGGCCTATTAAAGTAATGGCTCGAGGGCTTCATCAAACTTGTGAAATAGAAGAAATAATAGAAGATCTGAGGGCAAAAGGCCTGAGTATAACAGCCATGGTTAATATCTTGAAGAAAGAAAGACAAGTGGATGAACATGGAAATGAAAGGGTTACAAAGAGAGGTTTGCCACTCTTCATGTTAACGTTTGACAATAAAGAAAAGGTAGATAATATCTATAATATAAAATCTATTTTAAATATGAAAGTCAAAATAGAACCGCTGCGCAAAACAACGGACACCATACCTCAATGCAAGAAATGCCAAGGTTTTAACCACACCCAAAAATATTGTCAAAAGGAACCCAGGTGTGTGAAATGTGTTGGTAAACATGACACAAGTAAATGTCCAGTGAGGAAAGATACGCCCCAAAGTGTGTGAATTGTGGTGGGCAACATCCTGCTAACTACCGTGGATGTGAGGTAGCTAAGCACTTGCAGAAAATAAGAAACCAAAACAGAAATATACAATACAGAAAAATCATTTCAAAACAAAAGAAATACAAAATAAAAGAAGTGACTAAAAGAGTGAAAGCAATGAGGGCGTCATATGTAGAAATAGTTAAGAACCCAAGAAGGAAAGAGAAAAATGAAAGCAACGACAAAAACATGATTGAAAATATATTAAGAAAACTCACATTATTAACGGAAAGATTAGAGGAGCAAATGGAGATAAATAAGAATATTTTCACAAAGCTGCAGTATCTGGAATCGAGAGCAGGTAGAGTGAACAAGAAACCGTGAATGAACAGCACGATTAATATAGCCTGTTGGAATGCCAATGGACTACTGCGACACATCTCTGAGTTGGAGGTATTCCTTAAAATAGAAAAAATAGATATCTGCCTGATATCGGAGAGCCACTTCACTAGAGAAACTCGAGTAAAAATAAAAGGATATCTTTGTTATCATTCTATACACCCAGCTAACAGAGCGAGAGGGGGATCAGCAATACTAATAAAACAGCATCTGAAACACTGGGAAGACGTCAGAGTCGAAGAAGAATCAATGCAGATAACAACTGTGAATGTAGAGATGGCGAAAAACAAGAAATTCACTGTTTCAGCAATATATTGCCCTCCGAGACATAGTATTAAAAAAGAAGAGTATATCACTTTGTTCAGATCTCTTGGGGATAGATGTATCATTGGTGGAGACTTCAACGCTAAAAATACTTATTGGGGTTCAAGACTAACTACAATGAAAGGTAGAGAGATGTTTGCAGCTGGTCAAGAGTGCCACTATAGCTTTCACTCCGGTGGTAAGCCGACATACTGGCCATCTGATACAAATAAAATACCTGATTCAATTGACTTCTTTGTGACCAGAGGCCTTTCAGACAGATATATTGATGTTAAAAACTACGATGGGCTAAGTTCAGACCATACACCTGTTATAATGTCAATTAGTGACACAATAATCAAGAAAGAAAATACAGTCAGGCAATACTTCCGGAAATTCCTTGACGACAATATAACGACAATATCTCTGCTGTGGTTACAAGCAGAGATTAAAACCCCATACCAACTGGAAGAAGAAACAGAAAGGTTGATAGAGAACATACAACAAGCAGCATGGGATAGTACGCCAATTCTACAAACAAACAAAAACAATGACGTATACTATCCTGTTGAAGTAAAACAATTAGTAGACCTGAAACGGAGAGCCCGAAAAAAATGGCAAATTAGTCGTACCCCTGAAAATAAAAGCAGACTCAACAATTTAACAAATAAACTTAAGGAATTGATAAAAGAAGTTAAAAACAAAACAATTAATAAATATTTAGAAAACCTAACAGCTGAAAAAGACACTGACTACTCCTTATGGCGTGCCACCAAGGGAATCAAGAGACCTGTTGTGCAGATACCACCAGTTAAAAGAAACGAAGAGACCTGGGCTCAAAGTGCATATGAAAAGGCTGAGCTATTTGCAGATCATCTGGAACAAATATTCCGTCCTCTCCCCAGGCAAACGGCAGATGAACATCTACCAAAAGTAAACAAAATAAATAAACTAGACATTAGACCAGTAACGCTACAAGAACTAATAAACGAAATCAGTCAGAATTTACATCCTAAAAAAGCTCCAGGATATGATCTAATTACAGGGCAAATAATCAAAGAACTTCCAGAGAAAGCCTTGAGGAGACTGCTGTCCATTATCAATGTAACATTCAGGTTACAGTACGTTCCGAATCAATGGAAAGTAGCAGAAGTAATTATGTTACCTAAGCCGGGTAAACCACTACATGAGGTAACCTCATATCGACCAATTTCATTATTGCCAATACTATCTAAGCTCTTTGAGAAACTCCTTTTAAAAATACTGAAGGTTATTATAGAAGATAGGGAGCTCATACCTGCACATCAGTTCGGTTTTCGGGCAAAACATTCTACAATTGAACAAGTTTATAGAGTGGTGGATATAATAGAGGAAGCTATGGAGAGGAAGCAAATCTGCAAATCTGCAGGTATATTTCTTGACATGGCGCAGGCGTTTGATGGAGTCTGGCACTGTGGGCTGGAACATAAACTACAACGGGACTTACCAGAGCAGTTCTTCAGAATTTTGAAGTCATACCTTTGTGAGAGAGACATTTTCGGGTTAGATATGAACTCGAATACTCACAAATTAAAACAATTAATGCAGGAGTACCTCAGGGAAGTGTTCTTGGCCCTGTACTGTACCTTCTGTACACTAGAGATATACCAGTTACTGGGAACTCGACAGTAGCAACGTTTGCAGATGACACAGCAATTTTAACAGTTGGGGAGAATATTTTAGAAGTCACAGAGAAATTACAGAATGCCACCAACGCAGTAAGTCAATGGACAAAAAAATGGAGAGTAAAGCTTAATGAAGCGAAAACTGTACACATTAATTTTATGAATAGAAAATATGAACCATTACCAATAATATTAAACGAAAGGAGTATAGATTATATTCTAGAGGAAGGGATTTGTTCAACCCCTGCTATGAACTGACCTATTGTGCAACTTATCTCTTTATACCTATCTAACAAAACAAAAAGTTTGGTTTTCAAGAAATTGCTGTAGCGTAAATATTTGAGCATATCAAGAAATTTTTTCATAATTTTATTCATAGTTTTTCAATTAAAAAATTGTTAGTCACACTGTTCTTCACTATTACAAAAACTTCATAAGTCCTAATCGTAGACTGTTGGTTACTAACTTTATTTTTACCGATGTGACTAGTTTATTGAATTCACTCAGAACTGATCTTTAAATATGCTCTGTAAACTATGCCATGGAGCTGTACAATCGTTGTTGCCACCATTACCTACAACTCCTGCTTTTGTAGTATTTTTTTATGATACAATTCTGCCTTCTACATCTTTCTCCATTCAAGCCAAACCTGATTTTGCAGTACTTCCTTCTTAACTTCCTTCATGTACATCTCTTCCACAACCAAAATGCCTAATGCAACTATCCTACAGTTGATTCTTTTGATGATGATTCTTTCTAGTTTCGCTCAGTTGCCTTTTCGTATGTGGAACAACCTCGTACAGTTGCTGTTGAGAAATTTATTTCCAGTCAAGAAGATGTAAATTTAACATCATCCATAAATCAATCTTAGAATTTATCTTAATAATATTATAAATGTGAAAGTTTGTGTGTTTGTTTATCTTTTTGTTTATTTGTTTGTCATTCAATCATGTGTTAACTATGGACTGATTGAGATGAAATTTGGTATGAACATGATTTAGGTACGTGAGGTGAACATAGACCTATTCCCATTTTGAAAAACGCCGTTATACTACTTAATGGCGTCCAACTTAATTATTATTGGTTTACAACAGTGATGTTTTGTACTTTTATTATATGTTGGTAGATGTGAATAATAAATATTTAAATTATTTTAAATATATCAGGTAGCAGGGGTGGATTTGGAAGAGCCATGCTTTTCCCATGGTCATGTGTGCCCAATGCTCAGAATTTGTATTTATTAGCGCCGAATGGAAGGACGTACAACATAGTATATAGCAGCATCCTAAAATAATGCTCTATTCTATGTCCATGATTGCAACGGCCAAGGACAAGCGGAATTAGTAAGGGATGTTAATTAACTGTAGATGGGATCTTCAATTCAGAGGAAGACAAAATCTATGACTCTACTGACACAAACTCCGCTACTTCTTTTCTACTCCTACACTTATTCCTGATTTATATTGTGTAGGTTTTTTTCCTTTTGTATTTATACTGTTTGTTTATACTGTTTTGTATATATACTTTTGTATGTATATTTCACCTCTACCTGTATTGACCAACAACCTGAATTAAGTAAGTTAATTGTTTATGTGTTAATGCTTTCTGTATTGCCTCAATGACCTAGTTTATAGCGTATTAGGCTTTCACCCGGAGGACCCGGGTTTGATTCCCGGCCAGGGCTTGGCATTTTCATACGCTATAAATCATCCCATTGTCTGTATTAGCCCAAGTGTGTACAATAGTTGTTAAAAAAAAAAAAAAAAAAAAAATGTATCAACCGACAACCTCATTTGATTGACAAAAAATACATGAATGCGAGCAAAACCGCAGGCAAAAGCTAGTTTTTAAATATGACTATAATTATGAGTCTTTAACTCATATTTATAACTCATGACTATAAATAGTCTTTAAATATGAGTCTATAAATTTGACTTGTTCTTCATTGTTAAACACACCACAAAAGCGATATCTATTTCGATATAGAAAAAATACAAAAAGTTGAAACAATTGTAAAAAATTTTAAAGGAAACAAAAATTAATTAAAAAATTTTTTTTAAAGAAACAAAGGACAAGTTGATGCCTTGTTCCAAACAATGTCCAAAGCATCAGCCATATTTTTGTCTTGCATTATGAGGTGTTCAAAAAAACAAGCCTAAAAGCTTGACAAGGTGGACTAGAGAAGTAAAGGCTTTATCATTTTATAAGAAAAGTCCAAGATTCTACTCATTATTGAATAGGATTTGGGTTTCACCTTCTGAAAACACATTGCTAATGTCTGGACAAAAATTCTTTTCTCTGCTTGTCGGTAAAATGGTTGATTTTGATAAAGTATGTGCTTTTCTTTTTGATGAAATGTCAATAAAAGATAACTCTTTATTACAATCGTTCTACTGACCAAATTGAAAGTTTTCAGGACCATGGGCACTTTTGTAGCAGTAGATCAATTGCTAATCATGCCTTAGTTCATGGTTCATGGACTGATATGGAAGTGAGGTCCTAGAAGAAGTTATAGGTGTTGTCCTTGATGCTTGCCACAAAGACTTTGTGTGCTAGCCACTATCTGTGAAATGGGTTTAGCATATGTGAAGGCCATATCTATGGGTTCTACAAAAAGTCATCCCTTTTTCGAATATAATAATAAACCCATTTTTATAATTTATGATCCTTCTTACCTTCTCAAATATTAAAATAAATGCTACAAAAACACAGTATGAAATGTAGAGTGCATTTAGGTACACACAATTTGTTTGTTTAATATAAAAGTTTGATTATTTTTATTGAATCAATATTTTAAATGGTTGGCAATGATCACATGCAAAAGTGGGTTTGAAAAACAATGACATTAAAATTTCTACTAATAGTGACAAAAACAAATGTTTCACTAAATACGTTACATATAAGTTTTGCCTATGAAACAATCAGCTGTTTGTATAGTTATTAAAAAATAGGACCTGATAAGTTGTTTGAACTCAGTATTTATGTCCCAAAAGTTCTGTTTTGTGTAGTAGGCTTATTCAAAATATTTACATTTACAGGAAGTGTGGGACATTGAAGCAGATGCTAAATGAGATCGTATAGAAGAAATATACAACGTAAATAATTTTGCAGCAGAATTACAGACTTCTCTGTAAACGTAAGGATTCACATTTGTTGCCAGTAGGAGGTCAAAAAATCAAGGTTTCCACAGCTGCTCAAATTCTAAGCCCTTCAGTGTCAGCTGCGATGATTGCAGTAAGTGAATAATAAATAAGTATTGTGCTAATTATTCATTGCTTGGCAATGATGAGCAAATTTTATTGATATATGTTTAGTTTCGCTTACTAATAATAGACTGGCATGTTAAAAACTTGTTTTGACTTTTTGAACGTGTAAATCTATTGTTAGGAAGCAAAAATAAACAATATACAATAGTACATTATTTATTTTTGCTACAGTATTGTTATACAAATACATTATTTTTGTTGCTACCAATATACAGTATTGTTATTTGTTCACTATTTGGCAGTCATGAGCAATTAACAATACTGTATATTGGTATTTCTCCATGTAAAAAAATAATAAAATAATAAAAATAGTTTGTAGATAATAATATATAAAAATATTAATTATATAAAATATTAAATAAAATTAATTTATAAATATTATATAAAAATAATAAAAATAGATAAACTGAAAATACTAGAAAGGAGAATCGTGAGAAAAATTTTAGGCCCAGTGAAAACTAAAGAAACATGGAAACTAAGATCTAATGATGAAATATACAGGAACATGGAGGACATGACAGAAACGATAAGGAAGAGAAGACTGCAATTTTTTGGACATATGTACAGGATGAATGATTCAAGACTAGCGAAAAGGATACTCAAGTACCTATGGGATAAAAAGTCAACAACTAGTTGGATTCAAGAGGTAAGGAAAGATTTAGAAAGAAATAATATTAAAGAAGAAGAAACGCTGAACAGTGAGATTTTTAGAAAGAGGATATTGAGGGTGGAGGGATTCCAGGGAAGATTGCAGAGGAAACCTGGTGCGAAGTGGTCCGAAGACAGAAAGAAGCTGCATAGTGAAAGGATGAGGGAATATTGGAGGGAACGGAAGAGAAACAGCTAAGTGTGAAGAATTGAAATTGTCATGTGCTAGGGAGCAGGCCTGATCGAAAGAAGAAGAACAATAGTTTGTATTAATTATTTAATTATTAACCGAAGACTTTTGTTATGTTTGCAATTAATCATATTAAGACTTCAGTTATAGATAAGAAAGTACGAAAATAATTTAAGATAATAATAACTTGTGTTAGGCTACATTTTAAATTCATAACAGCCAAAAATAGCCTATAGTAATGTACTGCATCTGTTTCTGAAGTATAGCGGGGAAAACATTCTTATGGGGCTCATCTTAAATTAGGATAAACTTAATAAATTGAATGCTGAAGTTATACTGAAGTTTACCAAAAGAGAACTTATTTATGTTAGTATTTCATGTAAGAAGCTTTATTCAAATGTGTGGCAGGTTTGTGACTCTTTTAATGGCAACAATAGAGGATAGAAAACGACTGATAACCTTCCTTAATGATTAGAGTGCCCGCTTCTCATTTCGGAAGAATGCATTGAAGATAGTTGACTACTGGCAGTTTTATTCGGTAAGTTATGATGTGGGAGTATCACTGGCAGTACCCATGAGACCGTCCTAATAGGATTGCTGAGTCATTTCTATCAGGGCTTTCATGATGCTTTGGTACTACTTTAATGGTAATCTTAAACTTTTTAAATGTTTGAAATCTGAAATAAGACCCTCTATAGAATGTATTTCGGTCTGTATGTAACAACGATGGATCCAATTACAATCCCACAGTGGTCTAAAAACCTGCATCATCAACGGGTTTTAATGTTTTGGTAGAAAACAGCAACTGCGAAACTGATGATGCAGATATTTTGGACAGTCTTCAGACTTTTCTTGATTTTGATTGTTGTAGAATGGAATAGTAGACATTTATCCATTAGACTCTAATGACTCCATTATCCATTATACGCCATTATCCGTTAGACTCTAATCCACAAAACCCATTTACAATAGATGATGATCGTATTTCAATGTTACAACTTCTTATGCGGCATCTGATATGATGTAATGATTTCTAAAATAGTCTTTTCTGTGATCTTTCTGATTACCGCATTCTCGCAGGAATTTTGTTCAAGAGAATACAGACAAACTTAACTAATAGAAAATATAGTCACTTGTTACAAACTTTTTTTTTTTGTTTAACGTCCGACTATTGTGCACACTTGGGCTAATGCAGACGATGGGATGATTTATAGCGTATGAAAATGTCAAGCCCTGGCCGGGAATCGAACCTGGGTCCTCAGGGTGAAAGCCCAGGACGCTATCAACTAGGCCACCGAGGTGGCTAAAGCTACTATTAAAGATATATATTTTATATTTATATTTATTGAAAAGATACACAGGAGCAACAAAAAAACACTTTTAACTGAATTAATTGAAAAAAATCAGAAAATTTTAAGGGTTTAGAGAAACAATTGAAATTTGGTTTATCAGAAAAACAGAAACTAAAAAAAATATTCAAAATTTGTTCAAGTAACTATTATCAACTTATTTATAAAGTTCATCTGATTTTTTGATTTATAAAAATAAAAAAAAGATACATTTGATTGATCTATTCAATATATTACAATACTCTATACATCTGTTACTATTCAATAATGATCAGCTCGTTTAAAAAAAATATGTCTTACTAGGTTTAGTTAATTATTACAGTTCGGTAATTGTCTTTTATCATTAAATATATACGGATTGTATTCAATGCTTTTATTTATGTACATTTGGCATTAACTCAGGGGTTCATGTAACATGTGTATATATATATATATATATAATTATTATTATTATTATTATGATTTGCGTATAGACCCTGTTGGATCACGCAAAGCACTCCGACTCATGTCTTGTTCCTTCTAATCCTCCACACCTCCTTCATCCTGTCCCCATGGATCCTCTTCCGCTCCTCCGTCCGCTCTCTTTGGGATTTCATTCTCTGGGACCTTCCAACCGTGTATGCGTGCCTGTCAACGTCTGTTGAGTTTATTTCTGCGTCATGTAGGTCTATTCTGACTTGTGCAATCCACGACGTTGTTGATTTGACTCCTTGTATATACTTAAGAATTCTGTTGGCAAGTCTCGTTGTTGGGAGTCTACTGATGTGTCCATAGAACTGAAGCCTCCTTCTGATATCTGCTGCCAAGTTCGATATCTTCTCTGTGGTCTTCCGGGAGTGCAACCTGTATCCATCTTCTGTTAATCTCGGGCCAAGGATCTTCCTCAAGTTTTTGTGTTCTTCCTTCAAAATATCCTCCATAATAGCTTTTGTGTGGAGTGCTAGCGTCTCGCTTGCATATAATACCTCCGTTTTTATGACTGTGTTGTAGTGTCTGATTTTTGTGTGCGTCGACATACATCTCTTATTGTAGATATCACATGTTATACAAAAAGCCCTCTTCATTCTCAGTAGCCGAACCCTTTGCGCAGTAGCCGAATCCATGTAAATCCATATAATATATATATATATATATATATATATATATATATATACATATATTGTAATGTATATTGTAATATAATTGTTTTCTCAAGAAATGGAATATTCTCGTGCTGGTCTTCAAGCCTTTTGTTGGTAAAACACACCTAATAACTTGCAATTTATAAACTAATCAATCTTATATCAAAAGGAAGATAGTTGAAACTAAAATCAAAGAAATGTCACAATATTTGAATTATTTATTTCTTTAACTATTGTACAGGAATAATTATTTTTGATCTACAGTATTTTATTTTAAAATTATTAATTAATAATTTGTAGTTTTAAATTTTGAATTCAAAATATGTAAACTTTACTGGTTAGTAATTTGGTCATGTTTCACCCAATTGAAAATTCAATTTATTTCACTGTCTTTATATTGATTCCGAATTTAAACACTATGAACATTCATTTTATATTTATTACACTTCTGCGGCTGATTTTCTTTTATTGACTGTTATTTATTTTAAGTCTGAAATAAACTTTTATTTCACCTATTGAATTACCTTGGGTGTTCCAGAGCGACTCCCTCGCTTTGGTTTTCTTTGGAAACAAAATCGAATATGTCTGCTACTTTTGGCACTGTTTTGGGTGGAATTTCAATTAAATTTTATCTAATAAATATACTTAGTGTTACTATACAAGCAATTTTACAACCAGATATTGTTTTATTAATTTTAAATTTAGTATAGAATAAATCAAACTTCTTTATTTGATCTAATATGTTTATTATGCAAATTAACTATATTTGCACAAAGTTTGTTTGGATGTTACAAACAAGTAACGCTAAAGCTGCTTGTTTATCCTGGCAACCAGTCATACGTTCAGTTGTCATTGTCATGTGATAGTAGTCCACCTATGTACTTTTTAAATCTATTAACTGAAATTAACATGGCTTACCATCAACAGTTATTCAAAATGTAAAATATCTAAGTTTGTTTCTAATAACCTGATGTGTACAAATGATATATATTCCCGTACATCATTTTTATATATTCCCACTGTTTAACTAGATATATAATCACACCAAATTGATTATAGGCCTGTTTGTGTTACATCACTGTTGTTGTGATCTCGGCGGCCATTATCTTTCATTCATTGTGTTTTTATCTTTGGCAACGTTATTCATATCGGATTGTTTGCTTTCATATTATGAACTGTTTCAGTATCCCTTCAGCTTCTTTAGGGAAATCGATTACCTCACATTACCTAACCAGACCCTTAGATTGTCTTTTCAAAAATTTGCTTACATTTGTGCTTTCTGAGTGTTTGTACTGTCTTAGTGTGTACGTGGTATGTTGCATTCCAAAATTGTGCCTGAAATGGCCTAACATTTGTTACTGACCTTAAATGTAACTTGAACCCCAGTACAATAACAGTGTGTTGAGCCGACTACACATCCTTCAACTATACTGGTGTACTGAGCCAGTAGTCATCAGTCCCTGTTGGGTTGTACTGGCATGCTGAGCTGATAAGTCACACAGTCCTTTGCGACACCACAGTTATACTACATTGGTGTGCTGAGCTGGTAATATTTCCATTCTGGAGGTACAGTACCACCGGTGTGTTGAGTCGACTGTTTTTAATTGTTGACTATACTGGCGTGCTGAGCCTATAGTTGTCAGTTCCTTTTTGGTTATACCAGCGTCTTGAGCTGATAATCCATTCTGTCCTTTCCAACTCCACAACCATACTACATCGGCATGCTGAACCAGTAGTATTCTATCACCGAGTGCAGTACCATGCTAAGCCAATAGTAATCAGTTCCTTTGAATTTTACCAGCGTGTTGAGCTGATAACATATTTAGTTCTTCTCCTTCCTTTATTTATTAATTTTAATTTAATTTTATTATGATATTACACAAGTGTATATATTATGTACGTAAATACAGGAAATAAATTTATTACAGTTTGAAATACTACATTACGTAGACATTAATAAAACAAAAGATAAAGTTTGAATGTAAAATTGACATTAGTCAATTAGATTAACCACAAAATAGATTATTGAAATAGTAATTTAACAATTAATATTCTAGTAACAAAAAATTATTATTCATATCTTAAAAGTAAGTTATGTAATTTTTACGTAACACAAAAGCAAACAAAATATGCTAATAAATTTGACTTGATTCGCATTATAATTAAATTAGTATTGTTATTTCCAAGATCATTTTATCAATATAATTTTATCCATATATAAGATCCATATAATTTCTAGAAGTATTAAGCGGCCCATAGACGTTCAATATTATTGCGCATTATTTTGGTTTGTGCAATATAATTGATCATGTGTGGACAATATTGAAATGTTGTGCAATATATTGTGTGATTTTCAAAATCTTGAAAATATATTGTGCAAATGGGAGAATATTGTGCCATCTGTTGGCAACATTGCGCAATATCCCGTATCTTGTATTGTCTAGGCCTAGTACTATGAAGGTCCTCAAAACTATTCCCGGTTGCGAGATTTCATAGGGTTATGGACAACCGTTGACTTGCAGGAATTGCATTACACATGATAGTGTTCATTTTACCGATTTCAGGAGTAACCAAAGCAAGGAGTTCATCAAATAATTCTCCTTCCATCCGTAAAAAGTTGCGGAAATCAATTGGTTCAATTATTCTCAGTTCATTGAGTAATTTTTCATGGGTATACTTCTCCCTATCAATAAACCATTGTTTGGCCCATTTTCTACCTTTCTGTGAACCCTTTTTCTTTTCTTTTTTCGCACTTGCAGCACAGCAATTATCACGCAAAACAATTCACTTTCACTCAACATGTTGACTTTCATGAAAGTCTGGAGGGGACTGTTTGCACAATGTGGTTGTATGTGCTCACGATTGCACAATATATTGCACAACCTTCAATATCGCCTCCATATCCCCCCCCCAGGGGGTACAGACTAGCTGCACCTATTGAGAGGATTTAGACGTCCCTCGCGGTACCCGAGTCTAACACACACTTACACTTACGACTAACACTTTACATTCACACTTAACATTTAGAGAGGCGATAATAGCCTTAATGTGCTTTTCGCCTTAAAATAAAAAAACAAAATAAAAAAAATATCGCCTCCATACGGTAAAAGTTTTTGTACAAACCAAAATATTGTACAATAATTTTGACTGTCTAGGGGCTGCCATCAAAATATTGTGCAACCCACATTGCACAATAATGTTGAACGTCTATGGGCCGCTTTAGGAAGATAAAATGATAACCTAGATTTAGTTGTGAGAGTTCTACAATCCCATGCAAGAAGTTCTTTGATTTCTTCAGACTGTAATTTACCATTTATAATTTTTGCAAGAGTGTATTTATCATTATATATAAGAGTTGATTCCATAGAAGGAATATTGTATCTACTTGCTTTTATCAGTGTAATCGTAAGTGATGATGCATTACATTATTAACTAAATAAGACAAGTGTTGCAATGCTCATTTTGTATTTTAGTTATCTGATGTTACCTATTTTCATATAGAGGTCTCCATATTTGAGAACCATGTAGCAGAACAGATCTAACTAAACTATGATATAATATTTGTGCACATTTGGAGTTTTACAAGTTTCTTGTATTTCTTATAACTTCTTAGATGCTTTGCAACAAATATAATCTATCCGATTAAAGAAATTAAGTTTAGTATCAACTATAATTTCCAAATCCTTAATTGAATTTTAACAGATAGTATTGTATTATTAGTGAAATAGATAAGATTATTAATACTTTGTTTTCTTGAAACAAGTAATGGTGGAGCATTTATCAGCATTACATATAAGGCCAATTTCTTAGCACCATTTATGCACCTGATTTAAATATTCTTGACGAAGCAAGTAATCATCTAACGAATCAATTTAAGTCATCCACATGAAGTAGTGGTCTGCTGTGTTTTATTCTTTTGGATAAATCATTAATAAAAAGTACTTTTACTTTGCTAAAAAAGTAATTGTACTTTTCGAAAGCAATAGTAGACAATTAACAAATTTCAATAAATTTCTTAATACAATAAATCCGAACCTCCATTTCTCACTGGAAGAAGAGACCGATAATACATTAAATTTTCTTGACCTATCCATTTCAAAAGTAAACAATAGTTTCAAATACAGTGTTTATAGGAAACCTACCACAACCAGCCAAACAATACATTCTTCATCCCACCATCCATACAGTATAAAAATGGCAGCTTACAATAGTTTGGTACACAGGTTAATCTCACTCCCTATGGACAAAGGAAGCTATGGAAATGAAGTGAACATCATTAAGTACATAGCTGTTTCTAATGGATATAAAAGCTCAATTGTTGATAGGCTTATTGCCAAACACAAAAACAAAAATAAAAAAATCATTCCTGATAAAAAAACAAATATCTCCACGGAATATGGTTCAACTTTAAGCCACACCCTAAAAAAAGAATTAGCCAAAGAAAATATAAATGTATCTTTCAGAACAAGTAATAAGTTGTCAACATTATTAAAGAAGCCAGTTGCAAATAAAAGTGGAGGTAACTTTGAAAAAACTGGCATATACAAAATGAAATGTAGTGATTGCCTAAGCTTCTATATCGGTCAGACATCTCGCTCTTTTAAGAAGAGATTTAAAGAGCACATACCCAGAAGTGCATTATCGACAAACTCGGCTTTCGCAGAACATCTAATGGACAAAAACCATAAATTTGAAGACATACATACCAACATGGAAATACTACATTTATGTCATAAAAGTAGTTATATGGATGCGATTGAAGAGTTTGAGATTTACAAGAGCAAAAAATCAGACCCCCAGAACATCCTCAATGAAAAACTTTCATTTAAATCAAATTTAATATATGAAATGGCTCTAAGGATAAGTGATTTGAGTAAGTAACAAAAACCAACAAACGCACTGTAACTGATAACGATGGGCGCGCTACTAATGATGGAGACTCCGCAGTCCTGAATGTAACGACGTATGAGTCGCATGTGTAGCTTGGCAAAGCCGAATTTCATGATGAATATTTTAAATGTGTAATTGTGCTTAGTGTTTGTGATGTATGTTTTAATGTTTTGTTTGACTGTGTGACGACCTAGACAGAGGGATTTAACATTTTGTATGGCCTGAAGATGAAACTAAAAAGTTTCGAAACCGCGGTAGCCTTTATGAGGTGAGTTGATAGACCACTGACAGGAAGAATAGGTCATAATCCTAATCATTTGAATATGTGGTCCAGTGGCTATGTTACAATAATGAATATAAAAAGTAATTCCCAAGAAAAGAGCCTTAAGGGACACCTGCGTTAGTATAAAAAGGTTGAGTAGTGTAGTCACCAATTTTTACCATCATAGAACGATCGTATAAGTAGTTTTTTAATCACTAGTATAGTTTTAGAATTTAGACCAAGTAACTGTAGCCTAAGTAACAAACGTTCATGATTCACTGAATTAAAAGCTCTGCTAAAGTCTGTACATATACATCCATTCATTCAGAAACAATTATAGATATCAATATAATAAATTACAGATAGTTGATCTTTGTTCAAGAAAACCATGTTGCGATTTTGAGATAATATTTTTAAATTTAATCGTGAGTTTAGTAGCAAGTATTTTATAAAAAAATCTTTGAAAATGCATTAGACATAGCTAATAGTCTATAGTTAGCAATTTGAGCATCGTCTGCTTTATTGCCTTTTTTATAGCAAGGCTACAGAAGTATGATTTTCATATAGTTGGCATTACAAAGGTTTTATATTATCTTATTAAAAAGTAAAGATAACGGAGAAATTAACCGAGCAGAAAAACTCGTAATAAATGAACCAGGAATCCTATCAGGACCAACTAAGTGACGGGATTTTAGTTTTGAAATACTATTGCGAATGTCTTGATTAGTTATAATCAGAATAGTATCATTAATAATTTGCGTTGAAATATAAGTCCTATCAAACTGAGGTGTATTGTTACTTTAAAATAAAGGCACAAAATGGTTTTGAAATCGCATTAGCTATATCTACCTCATTATGAAAAGAAATATTACCGAAAAACATTGTAGGTGGATAACGGTTTGTTTTTTTTCGCGCTAATATAATTTTTAAAAAAATTAACATTATGAGATATAGAATTTTGATCTATTTAATTAGAATAGAATGAGCTAAGATTTTTACGTTTTCTTCAAGAATGGAGATAAGATTATAATCATCTTTATTCATAGTTTTATATCTCTTTGTGCTAATTTTTTTCTCAATAATAAATTTTTTTAAGGTCTTTGGAAAATCATTTAGGAAAATTAGAGAGATAGATTCTTAAGATTGGTACGTTACAATTAATAATTTCAAATATCTTATTATAAAAAATATTTGTACATTCTTCAATATTTTTATTATCAAATAAAAGTACCCAATCGGTATCATTTATTGATGATGAAATTCGACATTAGTATTTTTAAAGTATCTTTTTTGGCTGTAAATCATTATAATCACCCATATATGTTCTAAAACAATTGCATAAATTTTGTGAAAAAGGGGCAGTAATACAAAGAGGTGAATGAAATCTATCATGATTACCTTTGAATAATTAACTTTTCTGTAAATTATGTATCAGTTGACTAATGATGTGTAAATAACTGCTTATTTGAATGTACACTACAAATATATTGAATAGCTTTGCCTGAAGACATTAATTACGAGATGCCGTGCTAGAGAAGTGTTGATGAAAGGAGTTCAACAAACGTGTTGTAGATGTGCGGAATTTGTTTTATATCTACAATATATTCATACAGCAAAATCACTGTACAACGTTACCGCAACAGAAACTAAAATCTAATTTCACTGCCTGCTTAATTTCTTTAATGGCAAAAAAAAAAAAAAATAAATCAATTGGTCAAGCAAATGCTATTAAATTGTACTGTAATTATTTTGAAATTCAATTGCTTCTTTCTTTCAATGGTTTACTATTAAGTCAGGTATAACTTTTCATTATTTTTTTAGTGTTTATATTTATTATAAAGTTAACATATTATCCTGCAATGACCTGTTCAGTTTTGTAACACTGTATTTTATATGGGAATTTGGGATTGACTTTATGAAACAAGACATTCTTAGAAAAGGTAACGTTGGTAATGAATCGATAATGAGGTTATTATTCTGTTTATTTTATTAGTTAAGTTTAATTAGAAAATGAGCTTGAACCGTTTGTGGTATGACCTGCTGGTAGAATGGTACAAAAGAGTACTCTTTAGTGTGTCAACATCTGTAATGTTGAGATGCTGTGTTCTTGAGTTTCGTGTGCTTGTATAATGTTGGATTTTAGTGTTGCGGCAATGTTTTTAAACTTGTATAAATGGCAGATTTAAAGGAGCAAAGAATCTGCTTCAAATTTTGCTTCAAACTTGAAACCGCAGCAGAAACCCATCGTATGCTTGTAGAAGCATTTGGTGACATTGCTGAATCAAGTAATACTTTTATGATATAAATGCTTGAAGGATGGAAGGATGTCTGCTGATGACGATGAGAGTTTAGGATGAAGTTCAGTGGCAAGAAGTGTTCACCGAACGATCAGAGGCTAGAAGAGTGTGTTTAGCCTATCCTACAGTAAAATATGGGAAATCTGCAGGATACTAAATTAAAAATTACTCTAGGAGGTATAGGGACGATCTTACAGTGTTAACCATAAGAATTGGTGTGGGCAAGATCTCGCAGGTTTGTAAACAGAACCTATTCCAAAGAGTGTACCTGGTGCGAAGGTGTATTTAAAAGAAATTTTAAGAACACCTTTGACTGTAAAAGCAAATAAACTGCATTAGAAAATCAGAATTTGCCTTGTTGTGCTTGCCTTTTCCCAACACTACGGTTGAACAAGAATTTTCTGCTAAAAACATTGTTAAAAGTAAATTAAGTAACAGATTTATATATAGATTTTGATAGATTGTTTATTTATATATAGATTTTGATAGATTGTTTGCATTGTGAGTGTGAAATATTGGTTGGAACACACACAATTATTGAATTAATATACTTTCATATAAAATACTGTCATTTTTATATTTATAGCGATAGAAAAGTTTGTTGTTGTACACGAAGGGCCTATTATAGACTTATAAGATATAATATAAACTAGGTGCGCTTGTAATGTAATACAATATATATATATATATATATATATATATATATATATATATATATATATATATATATATATATATATAGCATTCATTAGAATATGCCTCCACGTCCGTAATCCTTAGATATTGCCTCCACATTCACAGCCTTATATCTCAGCTAATTGTAAAGATATATGTGTCATCCCATTTGAGTATATGTTCAAAATAACAGATTCAAGACATTTATTCCAATATGCTCTAATGTATAATACAATTTTTTGTTATGTAATTAATAAAATATTGCCTCCCGGTGGCAAGATGTAAGGTTAGCATAAAACATTTGTTTGTCAAACATGGATTGTTGCCTCCGGATGTCGTTAAATATAATTGACGTCTAACTTTGCAGATATATACCGTTAGACCTTGCCTCCAGTCTAAACCTTTTACCAAACTGAACACTACTGAAGTCCTATATATGTATATAGTTGAGGTTATGTTTTATGTTTCTAAAGTTTTATCACCTACAAATATACCGAAACTGTAAAGTTCTATTTCCCTACAAATAAAACCAATTAATTTGTTCTTTCTTTGAGATTTATTGTTGTAATCATTAGATATGGCGAAACTTGTGGCTCTTGTACTTTTGCATAATTTTGGTTTGACAGTTCAAACATTAGGTTAGAGTTGTAGTTAATATTACAAAACCTACCTTTTCTTTCACTTCTACTTTTATATAAAAGTAATACATATACATATGTATTAAATCACTAATTTGACTGTAGATCTAAGTTTTGCCTAAAGTTTATTTTCAGGCATGCCACTTTTTTAGGCTACTTAAATTTTGTAGTTTAGAGGGAAGTACTGTACTTCCAAAACAATAAAATGTTTTTCATTAGGTCTTGGGAATTGATTTTTAATAAACTGATTTGCATAATAATAATACAAAAAATATGATTAAAATATTTTGGGCCAAATTTTAGTTCTGTAAGCTATTTAGCTATAAAATCACAATATAGCCTATTGTGATTAGCCTATATAGCCAAATACATACAGGTGCTATATATAAAAGGTACAAATATACATTAAAAAAATTTTAATGTTTTTAGTAATACAAATTTAAACAACTTAGTTCAAGTTTTATCATAAGCTAAGTATGAGAAAAATTTAACGGACAAGTATTAAATATTGATTTCGATTTGCTCATCAAGTTTTTAATCTAAGTACCAAAATATCACCTCAAGTGTTTTTTATATAGAATTTTGATGTTGTGCTAATAAAAAAAATAAAACCAACAAACATAGGAAAGAAATATTGCTGTTTTTTTGTTTTCGATGTCATTTAACCTTGGTGGGATAAGCAGTACAACTCATAATAGCCTGCTCCAAAAAGTTATACGAGGTCATGATTCCCTTGGAAAATGGTTAAAAGAGTAATGAACAACAAAGAAGAAGCAGAAATATTATAGTCTAGCACCATTTCGTTATGAAACTTAATCTAACCTAACAGCTGCAGTATGCCGTTTTGGATTAGCATAACCCAAAAAAAAATTATAATATGCCTGCCTTGATATCATTTTTTTATATCACTCAAATTATTTACTGTAGCAATAAACATGCTGTCTAGTGACCACTATTGCTACTTAAACTTATTTAATACTTATATTTACGCAAGCTACTTTGTTCGAAAAATGCCAGAAAGATTGGTGTGTTAGTATATTACAATTGCCACCTAGACTAACATCTGTAGGGTGCTGTGAATGGTTTCATGACTATTATTTGTAACATGGTATGGTAAAAATATATATATAACCAATAACGTACCAGGAATAGATACAAGGTACGTATCTACCTTGTATATATAAATCACATTTATATACATTTACAAATGTACCTTGTGATATAAAAATCACTTATTGTTGCTTTTAATAAAGTACCTAAGATAGTGTGATTGTAACCGGAACAAAAGCAGTGTTAAGTACTTATGAATAAGTGTGTACTATTGTTATTACATTCTCAAAACAGAATAACATGTGAAAGTGCAACACTGTCATAAGTCGTAAATGTCTTTCACCCTGTAAACAAAAAACAAGTTCAGAAAATGCACCTTGTAGGTGGTTAATGGTGCAGTACAATTCAATGGGAAAACTCCACTTTTGCAGGAGATAGTAATCTTAAATGATTTTAAATTGCCTAGTTTTCGTAGACTGTGTTCTCATAAAACCCAAGTATTGATAATTCAAAGTAAATATAATGATAGAATAGTAAATAACCACATATAACAGAAAAATCTTATTTTTAATGTCGAATGTCCTGACATGTAAGGGTACAGGAGCGAAAATTGTAAAACCTTGATACTTCATAATAAAGCAAACTAAAAAGAAATAATGTTCTAATGAAGACTTTTGAAGTAGGCCTACTGGTACAACTACAGCTGCAATCCCCATTAACCTATGCTATATCTAAGGTTTAAATGTGATTAAAAGGTTTGCAAATAAAAGGTTTTTTTTAAATTTACTGCCACTACATTCCATAGTATTCACTTACTGATACTTTAAATAATTCTATAGTATTTGGTTAATATAAAATAAATGGTTCACCACCAGTTTTTTATCCTAAAATGCTAAATTCATGTATATTTAAATAAATATTTAGGCTTACATTTAAGTATATGTAAAGCATATCAATAAAAATCCTTAACAATTTTTTGTCCGATTGAAAAATAATCAAAAAATTGAAAAACCTGAACTATGGGGATGTGTGAAGCTTACTAACCTTATTTTATTGCCCACTGTGATCATATTTGGAGTTCATGCCAGTTTACTGACTACAGACTACTTTCAAGAGTGATAGTTCACATAATAAATTGTTCATGCGTGCAATGAATGGTAATATAACGTCTTAACCTATAAAGTTCTTTAAAAATTGCATAAAATCATAAATTAAAAAAATGTACCACATGTTTATATTACTTAATTTTGTCATACAATATGAAATACAACAAAAATGTAGTATAATCATCATACATCAATATGTGTGATTTTTGATGATATATGTATGATCAATATGTTATCAATATGTATGAGGTATCATGATATGTGGTGATCCATTATAAATACCTAATTTTTAAGCATTATTTTCATCAGACAAAACTGTACATAAGTATTTTACCAAGGTGAAGGGATCTGGTAAGGGTAGAGTGTGTCATACAATTTTTGTTGTCATATATACAAGTTATAAACTGAAGGTTAACATTCATATCTTTTTTCAGAATGCCAGTAGAAAAATATAATTTTTTTTAATACTTAAAATTAAAGACTTTTATGCTGGTCATGGAATTTCTTATAATAAAATCAACATGTGTCGCTGCTAGCCTAATACGAATGGATAAAAGTGGGCATAAATGGGTTTAATAAATACTGTGTAAGATATATTAGGTTACTTTATTTTACATTATTTATAGTTTTTTCTAAAATTATTTCTTTTAGTCATAAAAACTTTAAGACTGAAGCACTGTAATAACCAGTTTTCCAGCTATTTCTTGCTTTTACCAGTTTTTAAAACCAAAAAATTTTAGAAAGCAAAACAAAAATGAAAATATTACTTCTTTATAATTATAAAATAAGCTTTTCTGTAGAAAAAAACTTCAAACTTTTTGTTAAAAATGTTTCTAAGATATGTTAAGAAGACTAATGTTTAGGCCTGTTAGTTTTTTTTTTAGTAGGCTATGGCTGGATGTTGGTATAATTATGAATGTAAAAGCACAAGGTATATCATCTTTCTTAAGAATAGCCCATATGGTTTATTTGTAACATAGTGAGCAGCAAAGGTACAATCAGTATTTATATATATATCATTCATATAATCAATCAGTAGAATATTTTATATATCATTTTAGCACAATCAATAGACATTCAGGAGTTTCTTCTGTTATAAGCTTCCAGTATTTGCATGTTTTCCATGACAAACCAATTTTACAATGACTGAAGACTGATCCTAGAAAAAAATATATATTATAACTATACAAAGCTATTACCTCTAATTTTAATTACAAACTTAAAATTGTTACACTTTGCAGTAGTATATAGAATGATAACTATTTGTACTTTTGTATCAAACTGATAGCTAATGTTCTATTTTTATAATAAAACTGCTGATCAAATAAATTAGAAATGCTAAAAATTTTTTCTCAACAATATAAATATTCACCTCAATTTCAAGTAACAAAATATATAACTTTAAAACTACAAAATAGGAGAACAACACTACATTTAATGCAGATTTCAAAATATATACAATAGGCTATAAGTGTTTTTTCTTGATTTAACTAAAAACACACATACGCTTAACACTTTACCTAGAGTGAAATCTGATTAACTGTGTACGTATAAAAATTATTAAACTTGATATTATTTAAGGCTGAGGTGAACAAAGTTGTACTTACTGAGTTGTTTATTCTTTTCATTGATGAAATAGGCACATATTCGATTTGATAAAATCAAAAATGTTCAAATCCAAAATATCTTTGGCTAGGTGATGATTACTGTAATTTAAAACTTGTAGTTGAAAGGTTTCTCAAGTTTAACCTGCAACACATATATTTCTCTTAAAAAAATAACTCGCTGAAAAATATATTTTCTATATAGCCTAGCCTAATATCATGATAGTCCATCAAATGATAATTTATACAAATGCCTTGACATTTTTTGAAAAAAAAACTTTTATTCCAATCACATGGTCATAATTTCATGAAGGACAATTTTGTGTGGTCCTTCATTTACCAATTGTAATTTTTGATTAGGCTACCTACAGTAATAAACTAAAAAGGCAACATGTAAACGAACATTATTAATTATTGTAGGACATGTATATGTATAATATGTAGCAAAAATTAATATACATTTTCTTAATGCTAGTCACTTGTGAACTATATCAAGTGGTATTCTCGTTGTGGAATTATAAAATATACTGGAAAAATGGTTTACAATATTCCGAACCTGCTAAGGAATATAATATTCCTCAATTAATTAACAAGCAAACAATCCAATAAACAAGAGATGGTAAAACTGAGTTATTGGGACCAATATTAATTTATCAAAAATATAAAAATAAAGAAACAAGTAGAATTTACAAAAAAGTGAAAATAAAAGTTACCAACATAACCTCAAAATAACTACTGTTCGAAAAGTACATGCTTTTAATGGTAAAAACGATAAATGTTTCATAATAATGATAAGTATATTTTCATAATTAAAAGAATACATATTTTTAAAAAAAGAACTTGAACCTGACTCAACTCAGTTGTTGCTTGTTTAACCTAACTTGACTCACTGTTGGGTGTTTAATGAAAAGCATGTTATTACTAATCAAAAGAATATAATTTTTTTCTTAAAAAAAGAACTTGGTAACCTAACTAAGCTTAGCTGTTGGGTGTTAACTCATTTATTACATATATAACTTATATTCCTTAAACATACTAATCTTTGTTGTTAGTAGTATCACAGCATATAGTAAAAATGGACGTCGGAATATAGATTTGTAACAAATCACTAAAAAAACATAATTTATCATAATAAAGTTAATCTTCCATGGGTTAATATCTCTCAACGAAATGACAGAGCATATAATAAAAGCAAAAAAATAGTAAAATCACAATTTTTGCAAAAGTTCCAAAAAGTCAGACATACTTGAGAGGCAATTACAATCCAAACTGTTAAATTTAAAGTGTATTTTCATAATTAAAAGAATACATATTTTTTTTTTAAAACAAAGAACTTGATAATCTAACTCGACTCAGCTGTTGTGTGTTTAACCTAACTTGACTCACTGTTGGGAGTTTAATGAAACGCATGTTATTACTAATCAAAAGAATATAATTTTTTTCTTAAAAAAAGAACTTGGTAACCTAACTCAACTTAGCTGTTGGGTGTTAACTCATTTATTACATATGTAACTTATATTCATTAAACGTACTAATCTTTGTTGTTAGTAGTATCACAGCATACAGTAAAAATGGATGTCGGAATATTAATTTGTAACAAATTACTGAAAGTCATAATTTATCATAATAAAGTTAATCTTCCATGGATTAATATCTCTCAACGAAATGACAAAGCATATAATAAAAGGAAAAAAATACTAAAATCATAATTTTTGCAAAAGTTCCAAAAAGTCAGACATCCCCGAGAGGTAATTACAATAAAAACTGTTAAATTTTTATATTAATGTACACATTTTACTTATACGTATTGCAACCTATATAATAGATAATTATTAGCCTAGAAAATGTCAAAGCAAAACTAAATTGTGTTGTTACAAACTTTGATTTTATACTGAATTTGTAGAAGTCATTAAAGTTTATCTAGTTCTTTATGAAAGAAGGACATAGCCTCAATGTTGTAAGCCTGGGATTAGATTATTCATTAGCTATTTTAAACCATATTAACTTTTTATAAATGTGTATTTAATACTTATCCCTCAGCTGACTTTTGAAAGCTTTTTTGCCAAAACACTTAATTTAATTAAATGTATATGTAAAAATCCAAAATGTCATTTTGCGCAAATGAATGAAAGACAAAAAAATGAACCTAACTAGTTTAATATGGGTTTGTGTGAAATATAGATTTGAAATTAAAAATAGTTAGTCCTAATATAATACGTAATCATCATTTTATATAAAAACTATATTTTGTTTTAAAAATATAAGCCTTTAGCTTATATTGAACAATAACATGCTGGTAGCAACATTAAATTATTCTTGTGAATTCTACAAATATTGCTATATTTTAGACTTAAAAACAACTGTTGAAAAAACTTCACAATTAGTTAGTGCCTATCATCTTGTTACTTCAAAAACTTGCATTGAATTAATTACTGACTAATTTGCAAAGTAAATCCTCCATGCTTAATGTAAAGTAAAAATGTAATAATAATGTCGCAAAATTTTTCTGTTAAAAATTATATAAAATCGTTACTTAAGAAATGTTGTGTGGGTTAATATTAGGCCTACTTAATTTTTATAAAAATATTGTAATTATATTATACCTGAGGCATATTAAATGCACAAATAACTTATCTTTTCTCCATCATATAAATAAGAGAAGAAAGTGTGTTATGTCCTTACAGAGCTTAATATAGTTTATAAGTTGCAACTGTTAGCTTTAGGAATATTTTATGCTTTTCTGTAAATATATTCTCATTTTCACATAAAAACCTACTTTAGACTAACCTCACCCCATTACAGTAGTAGGTATAAGAAAAAAAAATATATTTGGACTATAATGCTTAGTTGTAAGTTTTCTTTGGTCTGTAAGTAGACATAGACATATTATTTAGATATTTGCAAAATATTACTAGATCTACCAATGTTACAACCAAGTAGCCTACTTTAATATTACAAATAAACTGATATCTTAGTGATATGTAAAAATTTATTACTAATACATTAGCTTCAGTTTACTATTATTAATATAGTAATTATTATAAAAGTGATTGTTGGTCCTCCAACTATTTGTCATGTACAATAATTGTTAATATTCTAAGTTATAAATAATGTGAAATCTTAAAATTATAGTAACACACTCATGGGTTTACTAACCTTCTTCCAGTCCTGTTTCTTCAATCCAACAGAATTTTGGTCCGCAACAATATTTTGTCAATATATTTCAAAACTTGTATTTGTTTTTACATCTCAATTCTTCATTGAACTACTTTTTGTAATAGAAAAATCCAGACACAAATGAACAAAATACATTATGCTTATCAACATTGGCATAACCTCACCTAGGAAAAAGCAGTACATTTTGCATTTTTCACACGAAAAATTGAATTTGAAGACGCATTCATATACAATAAAGTATCGTATTAATATGTCACTCAGCTCGCATTTACAACATATTAGAAACGTTTCAACACGGTACTTAATATTTCGTATGTTTTTTAAATCTGCAATGAATCTTAATATACTTCTTCCAGTCTTGTTTTCTCCAATCCAACAGAATTTTTGTTCGTAACAATATATTGTCAATATATTTCAAAACTTGTATTTGTTTTTACATCTCAACTCTTCCTTAAACTACGTTTTCTAATAGAAAAATCCAGACACAAATGAACAAAATACATTATGGATATCAACACTGACATAACCTCAACCTAGGAAAAAGCAGTTTACTTCGCATTTTTCACTCCAAAAATTGAAATTTAAGACGCATTCATAAAGTATCGTATTAATAATATCATTCTGCTCGCACTTACAATACATTAGAAACTTTTCAACACAGTACTTAATATTTCATATTTTTTTAAAGTTTACAATGAATCTAATGCATTCCAACATCGCCGCTTATACAACACAATTCTCTAAACCCAAAAATTCCAGCGTTCTGTGAACCTGATTTCTTGCCTCCGTGGAGGTCGAAACTCGAAGCGGAGGCAAATTCTCACTCTGGAGGCATATCCTAATGAATGACATGTATAAAGGCAAAGTTTAAGGAATGGCAAATCTATATATATATATATATATATATATATATATATATATATATATATATATATATATATATATGTATATATATATATGCTTATATATATATATATATATATATATATATATATATATATATATATATATATATATATATATATATATATATATATATATATATATATATAACTTATTTTTCGTTCTTTATCCACAGGACCCTTTGGCAGCTAATCAGGGTAGTCCGTCATATTGTCTATGCGGCCCGTTAATTATAAATTGTCTATGTTGTAGATTGCATGTAAATACTTTTATTGTATTCTTTCTGTGTAATTCATTACATATATATAGCGTATATCTATCTATCTATCTAATTCATATTATATTTCTGAAAGTTTGTGTGTTTGTTTGTTATTCAATCACGCTTTAACCACTGGACCAATTGAGATGAAATTTGGTACGTATATGGTTTAAGTATCACAGATACATATAGGCCTATTCCCGTTTTACAAAACGTCATTATACTACTTACCCAGCCCAAAATAATTATCAGTTTTTAGTTTTGTAACATCTGTTAACTATAGTTAGGTTTAATTACTGTTTACTGAACATGAGATTTAGGCACCTGAGATGGACATAGATCTAATCCAATTTTACAAATCTTAATCTATGTTTTATTTATTGCAAAATTATTGTTTTTAATGTTACATTTTCATCTAATAATCACAATCTGGTATTTTTCATTTAAGACTATTCAATGTTTTTAAAGCAGAGTGCAGAATATATATATATATTATATACAATTTTATTAGGATACTTTAATTGTAAGGTAGTATATATATTTGTGTAATTACATTATATGAAAAAATGGTAAATATGCATTGCAGCATCTATTGGAGTTTTCGATATTTTTCTTACTAAAATGCTTTGTTATGTGCCCAAAAGCAAGAATCCAAAATATGAAAGCAGGAGAAGTACGATAAAAATCGAAAATAAAAGTGACCAACATAACCTCAAAATTGCTACCGGCGAAAATCGGTACCGTGTTGTACTGATTTTAGACGTATTTTTATTGTTTTACTGATCTACAGATCAGTAAAACAATAAAAATACGTCTAACACGGGTTTGGGTGATAGGAAACCCATTTTTTAAAAGAATAGTGGATAACCTAAGTGACACGGTTGTTAGGCCTAACACGGTGATGCGTGAAAAAACCTTTATATTTTTTTAAAGAATACTGCATATCCTAAGTGATACGGTTGTCAGGGTGATGTGTGAAAAAACCTTTAAATTTTTTAAAAGAATACTAAGTATATTAACTGACACGGTTATTAGGCCTAACATGGTGATGTGTAAAAAAAACTTTTATATTTTTTTAAAGAATACTACATATCCTAATTGATATGATTGTTGGGCCTATCATTGTGATGTGTGAAAAAAACCTTTATTTTTTTAAAGAGTATCCAAACCTTAACTGACTCGGTTGTCAGGCCTAACATAGTGATGCGTGATAAATCTTTATATTTTTTTAAAGAATACTCCATAAGCTAACTAACATACTTGTTAGGCCTAACACGGTGATGCATTAAAAAAACTTTATTTATTTATTTATTTTTTTCAAAAGAGTACTCCATAACCTAACTGACACAGTTGTTGGGCCTAATACGGTTATGCATGGAAAAAACTTTATATTTTTTTTTAAAGAGTACTCCATAACTTAACTAACACGGTGATGTGTGAAAAAAAAATTTATATTTTTTTAAAGAGTACTACATATCCTGACATGGTTGTTGGACCTATCACGGTGTTGCGTCAAAAAACCTTTATATTTTTTTTTAAAAATACTAGGCTACATATACTGACACGGTTGTTAGGCCTAACATAGTGATGCGTGAAAAATCTTTATATTTTTTTACAGAATACTCCATTAGCAAACTAATATGGTTGTTAGGCCTAACACGGTGAAGCATTAAAAACCTTTATTTATTTTTTTAAAAAGAGTACTATAAACCTAACTGACACGGTTGTTGGGTTAAACGGTGATGCAGGAAAAAAATTATTTTTCTTTAAAGAGTACTCCAAAACTTAACTAACACGGTTGTTGGTCCTAACACGGTAATGCATGATCTTTAATGTATATTATGATTGCGGGCAAAGCCGTGACGGGTAACAGCTAATCATATTATATTTCTGAAAGTTTGTTTTTGTTTATTTGTTTGTTATTCAAATAAACTTTAACAACTGGACCAAATGAGATTACATTTGGTGTGAACACGTTTTAGGTATCTGAGATAAACACAATACTATTCCAGTTTAATTGTATAATAATGACTTTTTAATAATACTGTATTTTATTAAAATATGACATGACCCTGTTTTAGCGTATCGAGTAGCAAAAATTTATGTCTTTGCCGAAAACCATAAATCATATAATATTGTATATAGCAATATATTAAAATGAAATGACCTATTCTGATTTTGAAAATTGACTATAAATTTTATTGCTTACATTATAATTGCAGGCAAAGCCGCAACGGGTAACAGCTAGTTAAATTATAAATAGTAAATTATTAAATTACGCACAAAATATTACTTGTAATTTGAATTGGGGAAATTTAATGTCGCTAGTGGGGAAATTAGGTTTATAGCACCTGGCAACACTGCCGTAAGTGGTTCAATGGGTCCCATTTCATTTGTTTAAAGGTTTTAAAACTGGAATGCAAGAGGAAGCGGCATTGATACATTTAGTGGTGTGGTATTGAGGTAAAAATATTTCGTTAATATAATCTCTGTATTTTTTTACGAGCATAAGTTGTTTGTGATTATCATCTTTTATCTCTTTAAAGTAGTATGAAATATTACCAGTTATTAAAAAAATTGGTATTTAGCGCCTAGAATTAAGTAAGTATTAAGTTGGCGTCCCTTCGCCATATTGCCTTATTACAATTGCGTAAAAGAAAAAAATAAGTCCTCTACTATTAATTCTGACCCTTCGTCCTCATTAATCTAACTTTCATAAAGTATTAGACGTTAAGAAAAAAAAGTATTTTATATAAGTACTGCTAGTATTCAATTGGAGAAGTAGACAATACCAATACTGGTGATTACTGAAATTTGTTTGGAGAAAAAATTAAAACAAATTTATATATTGAAAGTGATTTTTTTCTCTTGTCAAATTTACAAAAAACTTGTTTATGTTCACTCTGAAAAAATAGTAAGCATTTTTTAAATTTTTATTTAAGATATACAAAAGTTTTAAAATTTAATCCTGAAGAGAACAATATAATTTATTTTTCAATAACTTCATAACTTTTTATGTTACTGTCGAAACAATGAAATTAGTATACATTCTCGGAGAGAATATTTTACAATCGTTTAATGTCGGTATGAAAACAAATTTATAAACACTACTAATATATATGAAATTAATGATACATGTAAAAATTATTGAAAATTAAAGAATGTTACTTTAATGGAAATAATCTGAAGAAGTAAAATAAATAAAATAAAAATAGGTTAGGTATAGCCTACTAATAAATTCACTTTTATCACTTGTATTTACTTATAAATCACTTTTCATCTCGCTCCGTATTATCTAATAACAAATTTTTAAACACTTCAAAACACCAAACAATTATTAAAAACTTACATTTTCTAATGATATTCACAAAAGATATATTTTGCAAACTGTACTCTGTACAAAGACTTTGCAGACAATTAGTATACAGCTGCCGCGCAAACCGTGAAAATTGTGCACTTTTAGCTTCAAAATAGAATATTAGACCTTTGGATTTCGTAGATGGCAAATATACTATTTTATAGAATAACTTTTAATCTATTTCATAGAACAAACTACGTTCAGTTATAGTATAAAACAGGCTAGTAATCGTTGTTTTCAATGAGGTCTGTATTTCGTAGATTTCTATATCAAATGTTGACCATAGTTTGAAAAATCATAGATACCAAACTATAACTTGTAGACAAATATGGTCAACAGATGAAATCTACAGGAAGATCAAATCTTTCAAATGATACCAACCAAAATCATGTGGCTAATGATTTACTCGGTTGAATGTTTTTTTGAAAATTGGCATTTTGACAAATTCCACTCGCAGTATTGCAAGCAACTGTAGCTCTTTCTAGTTTGTGCGTTTGTTTACGATTTTATTAAAACAAAAGCAACTTTATAAATCTAAAACATGCTTAATAAAGCTTAGAATCTCTATTTTCTAATGGTATTTACTTTATTAAGATTGCAACAGGATAAATGTGTTAAAACAGTGTGTTAAAGCAACTGTGTTTTCAGCGACTTTTAAGTCGCTCAGAACTTAGAGGTAGGATTTTAAACGACTTATAAGTTGTTCTATGCTTCTAGGGTTAATCAAACATATATTATGTATATTATGTTATTCAGGAAAACATGTTTTGTAAAGGTGCTTGCACCAATATTAAATATTTGCCTGCTTAAGCTGGTGTATTAAATAGCCTAACTTGACTTATGAAAACCTATTATGCCAGTAAACTTATCCTGTTATTTTGTACTGTGGTGAAACAGCTTACATAGAACAAATCACATTGCTGGCCTAAATGTAGGCTATTAAAATTTTACTGTAGGTTCTTTGTGTGAATGCCGATATTCGTGTGACTAAGGCATATTCAGGAATTTTTACATTTGAAAAATATGTTGAATGGTATTTATGACTTTTTGGGACTTCTGCAAAAGTCATGATTTTAACAATTTTTTTGCTTCTATTATGTGCTACATCATTTTGCTGAGAGGAATTAACTTGTGGAGAATTAAATTTATTATGAGAAATATATAGTGAATTACAATTTTTTGCCATTTATTATGGAACTATATTCTAATGTAGATTTTTACTATCTGCTGTGACAGTAGTTGTAAAAGTTTGTACTTTTTAAGTAATATAAGTTATATACATAACAACTTGGTTAAATACTCTACACAAGTCGAGTTAGGTTATGAAGTCTTAAAAAAAATATTATTTTCGTTGTTAATAACACATATTCCATTTAACACCCGACAGCATAGTCAAATTAGATTAACCCTTTTAGTGCTAACATCTGGCTAATGTTTTAGATTGTGTAAGAATTGTCAATGTCCGTTTAGCTGGATGTTTTTATAATGTGCAAGAAGTGTTGACGGCTGGTTTAGCGGACGTTCAGAAAATAATTGTTTAAAATACTACAAATATATTTTTGTATAAATATTCATTTTTTATATATTTTATTGAAAATAAAATATAAAAAATATTTTGTAATAAAAAAAATATTTTATATTAGTTCTATAAAATGTGATGAGGACGGCTTTTGGAAAAAACTATAAGATCTACATTTTTAATATTTTTAAATGAAACTATCAGTGTTTGTGCAAAATCAATTTGTCTTCCTAATGTTACAAAATTTATTGACTACTATTTTGTTTTTTTGGATTTATTCTGAAGGAAATTACAACTATTAAAAAAAACGATTTTGAGGTATGTATTTATAATTTTTCCATTATTTTAAATTTTCTTGTACGTTTTTATAAACAGTACTATGTTTTAGATCAAATATTCCCCACCATAATAAAAAAAGAATTGTAAAAATGGGCTAGTAAACTAAAAAGTTATAGTTGTTTTAAAAAACCTTTCAAAAACTCAAAAAATTACCTGGCAGTTCTAGAGAGTACTGTAAAAAAAATGTCAGGCACTTTTGGATACTACTTGCAGAAAAATATTTGGTACTGAAAGGGTTAAACATGCAACTGCCAAGTTCAGTTAGTTCAAGTTGAAATATATATATTCTTTTCATTATTAATAACATGCATTTAATTTATTATTTTCACCATTAAAAATTCGTTTACCTATTTCCTTGATTTAGTTATTTTCTGGTTATTGTTTCCAGGCATGTCACTTCTATTTTCATTTTTTTTTTAAACTTCCTGTTGTTCCTGCACTTTTATATTCTGGATTATTAATATTGAGTATATAATAAAGCGTTTTAGTGCAAAAACTATCAAAATTGACAAAAGTCTAAAAACTTAGTGTTAACGTGTAAATATAATGGTAAAAACATTTTTGGGGGTCTCAAAAATTGTTATTGGTGAGCGTCTTTAATACAGTAATGAGACATATAATATTAAATTAATGATTTTTAAATATTTGTTTTCCCCTATTTTGTGATGTCGTCGTTAACTATATTGCACAGAGTGTGCATGATTTCTGCTCAACAAGTGGGTGGTGCTTTTATACTTGCTATAACAGTAATAATTAGAAGAAGGTTAATAACACAATAGTATTGGTTAGGTTAATAAGGTAGTTTTCTTTAATAATTGTTTAATTACTAATACTTGTACTGTTTACTTTTAAATAAAGCGTTTTGTCAATATATATTAGTTGGACACTGCCAGTTTTTTTGTTTGTTATTTTTTGCCAAAGCGTTTAATCTCATGGCATACATATTAATAGAAAGCATAAATATGAAAATAACCCTAATCTATTATGTGAAAGTTACTAGTGAAACATTCATGCCAATTTATTATAGTTTAACGTGTATTTTTTAATTAATTAGTGACTAATATTTTTCTTTCTCTCTTTATTTGTTTCACCCAACTTTGGGGTACACCAAATCAATCACTTCTTAATGTTCTGTGCCTTCCTTGTAGCCCAGTATTGCTTCATATGTTGTGATCTTGCTTTTCTTTCTTCGTCAGAGATTTGGATCGTTCGCTTGGATTTGACTTTGCCTTGGAACCGTTGCTTCTTATCCTTGGTTATTGTTTTGGCTGTTGTGTCCATGAGCATAGTGTCAGTGATCTGCAGTTCCGTTATGTCTTTCTCCGTTTCTCTAAACCAAAGTGGTTTGGCTCTTCTACTGCGAAAGTAGTCAAATATTTTTTTGGTTAGTCTATTTTTGTCCATTCGGAGGATGTGCCCATAAAAATCAATTCTCCTTTGTCTTATTGTGTCTGATAGTGTTTCAGTTTTTTGGTAAAGAGTTTTATTACTGATGTGGAGTAATTGGTTGTTACGGAATTTGGGGCCAAAGATTTTTCGTAATATCTTTCTTTCTTTGATCTCCAGCCTTTCAAGTGGGCCCTGGGTTGTGAGAGATAATGTTTCAGCTGCATATAAGGCTTCTGGTTTAATTACAGTATGATAATGCCTTATCTTTGTATTCCAGGAGAGGGACTTGTTGTATGTATCCTTGGTAAGTTGGAAGGTTAATTCAACTTTATTTCTCCTAGATTCCATAGCTTTTTTCTCTAGAGCATTCCAGCTGATCCATTCCCTAAGATATTTGAGTTCTTTCACTAACTCGATGTATTGTTTTCCCACTTGAAGCTTTTTTGGTGGTTTTTGTATGTTTGTCAATATTTTAGTCTTTTCAAATGAAACTTTTAAGTCCCATTTTTAACGCTTGCTTCTGGAGTTCAAGAGTCTTTGCTTAGCTTCTTCCAATGTCTCAGCTAGTAAAGCCTTGTCATCTGCAAGAGCCAAACAATTTACCTTAATTCCTTTGTTCTTAGTAATATTTTTCTTTATTATATACTTTATTATTTAATTAAGATTCACCTGTGAAGATCAATTTTTTATAACTGCACATTATATTACCAAACACATCTTTGGTAATATGCCTAGTAACATGACTTGTGCGTCAAACTTGTTTACAACACTTGTATATTCATTTGTTTTGACAAGAGTCCTCATAGGTGTTTAAATCAGACTTGGTTATGGTATGTTAGTATCTTAATTACTTTTTTCATATGGTTAAAATGTTCAAAATTCTTTGCCGAGTGAATGAAGTCTCTTGAAATCGGTATTCGCTTTTTAAGAGGTATGTTCTGTTAAGTAAAAGTCAACAAAATTTAAGATTCTCTAGTTGGCAACTTTTTCATAAACAATAGGAACTTTGTAGAAACCAAATAAAAAAAAATGTGCGGGAGGCGAAGTGTTATTTTATTAAATAAAATTTACCAGTGTCTTATTTATATAGGTTTTCCAACTTCAAACCTTTATCAGTATCATTGTACTTCATTTTTACCTCAGTTCTGGAAAAATTAGTATTATTTTAAAAACAAAAACCAGTATATGTACATCATACAAAAAATTAGCTACACCTTGCTTTCTGCTCTCTCAGCTCACTGTTCGGTGTTGTTTTGTCTGAGCTTTGTTTTACAAGGAAATTTATGCACATAAAACGATAATAAAAGAATACTAAATATTAGGTGAAATAACAGCTTATTATTGATGTTTATTAATAATAACATATTGTTTATTTTACTGTAAGTTGCCAACTCTGAGAAACCATCACAATCAAACACTTGCTCTTAGACTGTGATTATTTGAGAAACATGCGTACAATATATGGATTAGGAAACTGTATGCAGGCGATCTTGGGGGACGATTCGTCAATCATTGATCACGTTTTGGCCTTTCTGAGGCGCCTGCATATATATATATATATATATATATATATATATATATATATATATATATATATCAATATATTTAATTTTATTATTATCCTTAGTATTTATATATTTTTATAGTTTATATTCTTGTTAACTAGTTTTAGGTAATTTTATTGTGTTCCATAATATTTATCACCCTTCTGTTTGATTAGGACCACTTTACAGTCCACCTTTATATTGTTTTGATTTTAAGTTATTTATTCTTGTTATAAATGTTATCTAGTTTGTAAGTAATGTTAAGTTTTATCGCCCTGTTGTTTCGTTAGTAGTTGTGTTTAGGCGATGATAGCCTTAATGTGTTTTTCGCCTTAAAAAGAAAAAAAAATAAGTAATGGTATTTAGTTACCTAGTTTGTTTCTACCACTTGAAGCCATACAGCTTTGTAACAGCCATTGTTATATGTTGCAGTAAATGTTTAGGTTTTCTTATCATTTGGTTGTTTTCTGTTTTAACTTGATCCAGTGTTAAGCTACCCTTCCGTTTTCACACAAAATCTAACTTCAGTTTAGTCAGTACTAAAAGTGGATGTAAATATAATTATTATTTATTGTGAATAGAAGAGGCATAACTTTAGAACAACACAAATAATAGGCCACAGATGCAACTAATATCAGAAGGTAGACTAATTTGTCACAGTCTCTCAGTTGTCACCACAAAAGTTGTCATTATTGTGTTCAATAAGCACTGTTCACTGTTCAATAAGCACTTCATTTATTTGTAGTTTTTCGTTATATTTTACAGGAAACAAAAATGTTAATAAATGAGCAGTAAGAATAAGTAAGTCAATTAACTTTAGTGCTACACCAATCTTAAGCCTTGCGTGTGAAGCCTGATCTTAGATCAGCAAGAAAGAGTAATAGAGAAGTGAAAAACCTCTATAAAAGTCTTTGGTTCAGCTGGCCCAGTTTCTTAGTAGGTCAGGGTTATGGTAATGTAAAAATAAAACCTTTTTAAACAGTTTGAATTGGAATCATTTACAAGAAACATATTTTGTATGCGTATTATACAAGTGTGTATAGCTGTAATGGATGTCACAGATACAGATGATGTCGGCAGCTATATAACTTTGAGATAGAACTCTGTTTTTGAGTAAAATCTTTGTCAAGTAACAAGTAACATGCACGCTGGTGCATGTTAAGCATCTTATTTGAAGCTGTAATGGATGTCATCATAAGAAATGTTTGATGTCTGCAGCACAGATAACTGTTCAGTCACAATATTTCCCCAGTTGGTTTATTAGTGAGATCATTACGAAGAAGCACGTACATGTACATTTGTTTATAACTGAGTACAGAAGGTTCAAGTTTTGTCGGAACTACAACTACGTAATGACAATAAAGCAGCTCCACTACAATGTGAATCCTTTTTTGGTTATTATTCTCTCTCCTAATAGCACCACAACCTGTGATGAGCTCCACAAAGATCCTTCTTCATATTTGTCTGTGACATTAGCCATAATTCTTCAATTCTGGATGCAAGCTCTCCCAGATCAGCTACAACACTACCTGCCATCTCTCTTTTTTGTTTAAGAATTCGACTGTTCAGAATTCTTTTAAACTTTCGTTTTTTATCTTTTCATATTGCATATCTTAACCATCTAAATCTTGCTGATTTTATGTATTGTAGGCCTATGGTGTCGCTACTTATAAAATGTTTGTCAGTTCTTCTGTACATATAATTCGAAAATAATTTCCCACTATTTTTGTGCAATAAATGTTTTATAACCCACCTTATGAACACAAGAATAGCTTTGATGTCATCAGCTGGTTGTATCACATTTTATACAGTTCCTACCTTAATTCTCTTACAAAAAAGTAATGCACTTACAGATTTCTGGTCTACAAATAAGCTTTGCTACTCCTCATTTAATTTTGCATATCACTGCTGGTATTCTTTCAGAACAACCTCCAACAAAAAAACATCGAAATCTAATGATAACTCTGTAGGTCAGTTACATAGGCATGTGTTTCTATTTCCGGAGAGCAAGAATGGAAGCAACAGGGGTGTTTCCTGTTGGAGAAAATATGCTGTAAAGTATGTAGGCTTTTTAATAAACTGAATGAATCTAGCGGAAGTACACAGAAAAATTAAGAAGTTTTTGGTAAAGAAATTAGGAAGAGCTTTAAGGAATCTTGTATGAACACTCTCAACAGTAGGCTACTGGAGTGAAATGGGATATTGGAATGATGAATCTAAGACGTCAAGTTCAAGTAGTACAAGGGAACCTCACTTTATTATCACCAGATCTCTTGGAAATCACAGCATATAGGAAAGGAAATCTGCCATCTTGTAGTTATTATCTTGTGGTTATTATTGTTGGAAAAACTAATGAAGAAATTTTTACAAAAGATGGTTTCTTCTGGAAGCTGGAATTATAGTGCACAAAGCAATAGAGGTCTCAGTAGTTGGTGGTAATGTACACTACATCATCATAATAAATTTTTCCAGACCATTCCACTTCATCTTAGTAAAAGACAGATAAAGGAAAGTCATTAGAAAAAATAGTTCAGGTAGCCTGATAAATGGCAGATAGCCTGGTAATAGAAGAACAAAAGCTTTCTAAAACCTTTTATTGTGAACTCATATAGTAGCATGCATATTATATGCAAGTGTATAGCTGTAATGGTTTTCACAAATGTTTTGCTTGACTGCTCTGTTGATAAGAAATAAGTTTTTATTTACTTTCAGAAAAGTGATTGTAAAAAAGCATTGCATATTGGAACATGATGTTTATAACTGCAGTACCCTCAGGGGCTCACATTTGATGAGTACGGGGTTGGCGACCCCGGGGTACCCGAGCTGAATCTAATCTTATTTCAACTGGTCTTGGATTAGATTCCTATTTTTACCTTTCCTATGAGGTCTCTCTTGACCACCTCTTATTCTTTTCGATCCCGATGCTATTAGAGTATTCGAGGGCTAGGGTGTCTTCAACTTCTTTTTCTCTTATCCCTTTTACAACATTTGAAGATTTCTCATGATGTGTGATCCAAAACTAGAAATACCCCAGGTGGGTAAGCCTGAAAAGGTGAATCTCACCATCGGTTCCGATCGGGTGAAAGCCTCGGTGGCCGGCGCCGGTCGCATGGATTCTGGGGGTGACCAGACACACGATGACTTATCGAAGCTATCCATTCCTTAGAAGTTCTACAACACAAAGAACCCCGCCCAAGATGGGGACCACTAGGAATTATGAAGAGGAAAATGCGGAATTGCAAAAGAAACTTGATGAAATAGAGCAGATTGTGATGAAACTGAGTAATGAAATAACAGAGCTGAAAAAGGAAAATCAGGCCTTGAAGATGGCGGGTTATACAAATCCTATGCAGGAAACATCTTACAGTAATGTAAGAGCTGAAACTGTATATTATGTGACAGATGAAGAAGAATTAAGCAAAGAAACCGAATGGCTGCTCCAAAAGAAAAGACCAGGTAAAAAAAGACGAGCAGAGTTCTCTCCTGAACTTGATCAATCAAAACTTAGAAGTGATTCAAAACAGATTGGAAACACCAAAACGCAAACTAAAGAAAGACCGCCACCTCCGATTAACATTAGCGGAATCAAGGAATATGCCACTGTACAAACCTTGATGAAGTCCATAACAGACAAAGATTATAAGGTAGTCTCGATAAATAACAATATCTGGAAAATCAACACGCCAGACTCAGAAACATACCGAGCACTAGCAAATAAATTGTCACAAAAAAAATATGAGTGGTTCACATATGAAAATAAACAAGATAGGCCTATTAAAGTAATGGCTCGAGGGCTTCATCAAACTTGTGAAATAGAAGAAATAATAGAAGATCTGAGGGCAAAAGGCCTGAGTATAACAGCCGTGGTTAATATCTTGAAGAAAGAAAGACAAGTGGATGAACATGGAAATGAAAGGGTTACAAAGAGAGGTTTGCCACTCTTCATGTTAACGTTTGACAATAAAGAATTTTTTTTTTTTTTTTTTTGGTGTTTAACGTCCGACTATTGTGCACACTTGGGCTAATGCAGACGGTGGGGCTGATTTATAGCGTATGAAAATGCCAAGCCCTCGCCGGGAATCGAACCCGGATCCTCGGGGTGAAAGCCTAGTACGCTATCCACTAGACCACCGAGGCGGCTTGACAATAAAGAAAAGGTAGATAATATCTATAATATAAAATCTATTTTAAATATGAAAGTCAAAATAGAACCGCTGCGCAAAACAACGGACACCATACCTCAATGCAAGAAATGCCAAGGTTTTAACCACACCCAAAAATATTGTCAAAAGGAACCCAGGTGTGTGAAATGTGTTGGTAAACATGACACAAGTAAATGTCCAGTGAGGAAAGATACGCCCCAAAGTGTGTGAATTGTGGTGGGCAACATCCTGCTAACTACCGTGGATGTGAGGTAGCTAAGCACTTGCAGAAAATAAGAAACCAAAACAGAAATATACAATACAGAAAAATCATTTCAAAAACAAAAGAAATACAAAATAAAAGAAGTGACGAAAAGAGTGAAAGCAATGAGGGCGTCATATGTAGAAATAGTTAAGAACCCAAGAAGGAAAGAGAAAAATGAAAGCAACGACAAAAACATGATTGAAAATATATTAAGAAAACTCACATTATTGACGGAAAGATTAGAGGAGCAAATGGAGATAAATAAGAATATTTTCACAAAGCTGCAGTATCTGGAATCGAGAGCAGGTAGAGTGAACAAGAAACCGTGAATGAACAGCACGATTAATATAGCCTGTTGGAATGCCAATGGACTACTGCGACACATCTCTGAGTTGGAGGTATTCCTTAAAATAGAAAAAATAGATATCTGCCTGATATCGGAGAGCCACTTCACCAGAGAAACTCGAGTAAAAATAAAAGGATATTTTTGTTATCATTCTATACACCCAGCTAACAGAGCGAGAGGGGGATCAGCAATACTAATAAAACAGCATCTGAAACACTGGGAAGACGTCAGAGTCGAAGAAGAATCAATGCAGATAACAACTGTGAATGTAGAGATGGGGAAAAACAAGAAATTCACTGTTTCAGCAATATATTGCCCTCCGAGACATAGTATCAAAAAAGAAGAGTATATCACTTTGTTCAGATCTCTAGGGATTAGATGTATCATTGGTGGAGACTTCAACGCTAAAAATACTTATTGGGGTTCAAGACTAACTACAATGAAAGGTAGAGAGATGTTTGCAGCTGGTCAAGAGTGCCACTGTAGCTTTCACTGCGGTGGTAAGCCGACATACTGGCGGCCATCTGATACAAATAAAATACCTGATTCAATTGACTTCTTTGTGACCAGAGGCCTTTCAGACAGATATATTGACGTTAAAAACTACGATGTGCTAAGTTCAGACCATACACCTGTTATAATGACAATTAGTGACACAATAATCAAGAAAGGAAATACAGTCAGGCTTACTAACAACAGAACCAACTGGAAATACTTCCGGAAAGTCCTTGACGACAATATAAAACCACAAGCAGAGATTAAAACCCCATACCAATTGGAAGAAGAAACAGAAAGGTTGATAGAGAACATACAACAAGCAGCATGGGAAAGTACGCCAGTTCTACAAACAAACAAAAACAATGACGTATACTATCCTGTTGAAGTAAAACAATTAGTAGACCTGAAACGGAGAGCCCGAAAAAAATGGCAAATTAGTCGTACCCCTGAAAATAAAAGCAGACTCAACAATTTAACAAATAAATTTAAGGAATTGATAAAAGAAGTTAAAAACAAAACAATAATAAATATTTAGAAAACCTAACAGCTGAAAAAGACACTGACTACTCCTTATGGCGTGCCACCAAGGGAATCAAGAGACCTGTTGTGCAGATACCACCAGTTAAAAGAAACGAAGAAACCTGGGCTCGAAGTGCATATGAAAAGGATGAGCTACAAGGGTTGATCAAATATAAACGAGACTGACTTTCTAAAAACTTTTCCGTTGGACATTGAACTCTAAAGGGTGGGGTTTCAGGTAGCCTGGGAGGTTTGAGACGGGCGTAGACGGGCAACATTTCCGTTCGGAACCTTCGGTATAAAACTATACAATGAGAGAGTGAAGTGCACGTTTCCGTGGAGCAGAGAATTATTATTAAGTTTTTGGCCAAGGAGGGGGTCAATCCGACTGAAATATTTCGTAGATTGACGGCTCAATACGGGGACAGGACCCTGTCAAGAGCTCGCGTTTTTGCTTGGCGTCGAAACAGGCAAGTATGGAGTGGCGGAAGAGGGGAGAGAGGGCGCCTCTGAAGGCCAAATCACGATCGTCGGCTGGGAAGGTAATGGCCACTGTATTTTTCGACAATCAAGGAGCCTTTCACGTCGATTTCCTCCATCAACGACGCACAATAAATGCACAATATTATTGCGATGTTTTAGAGGCCGCAAAACAGTCTTTTCGTAGGAAAAGGAAATCTAAACCGGCGAGAAACGTCATTCTTCTTCACGATAATGCCCGACCACATTCGGCGAACGCTACGAGGCTTAAACTCGATCAAATTGGCTGGGAACCAATGGAACATCCCTCATACAGTCCAGACTTATCACCCTGCGACTATCACCTGTTTGGGCCACTCAAAGAGGCGCTTGGAGGCCAGCGTTTCGAAGACGATTCTGCGATGGAGACCTTCGTGCTCCAATGGCTCAATGAACGCCCAAGAACTTTTTACGAAGATGGAATTAAAAAACTTCCAATCCGGTGGGAAAAATGTGTTACTCGTGCGGGAGACTATGTAGAAAAATAAGTTGTATCAAGAATAATTTGTAAGTAAGCAATAAATTTTTTAAAAAATCAGTCTCGTTTATATTTGATCAACCCTCGTATTTGCAGATCATCTGGAACAAAGATTCCGTCCTCTCCCCAGGCAAACGGCAGATGAACATCTACCAAAAGTAAACAAAATAGATAAACTAGACATTAGACCAGTAACGCTACAAGAACTAATAAACGAAATCAGTCAGAATTTACATCCTAAAAAAGCTCCAGGATATGATCTAATTACAGGACATAATCAAAGAATTTCCAGAGAAAGCCTTGAGGAGACTGCTGTACATTATCAATGCAGCATTCAGGTTACAGTATGTTCCGAATCAATGGAAAGTAGCAGAAGTAATTATGTTACCTAAGCCGGGTAAACCACTACATGAGGTAACCTCATACCGACCAATTTCATTATTGCCAATACTAGCTAAGCTGTTTGAGAAACTCCTTTTAAAAAGAATGAAGGTTATTATAGAAGATAGGGAGCTCATACTTGCACATCAGTTCGGTTTTCGGGCAAAACATTCTACAATTGAACAAGTTCATAGAGTGTAAGCTATGTAGAGGAAGCAAATCTGCTCAGGTATATTTCTTGACGTGGCGCAGGCGTTTGATGGAGTCTGGCACTGTGGGCTGAAACATAAACTACAACGGTACTTACCATAGCAGTTCTTCAGAATTTTAAAGTCATACCTTTGTGAGAGACATTTTCGGGTTAGATATGAACTCGAATACTCACAAATTAAAACAATTAATGCAGGAGTACCTCAGGGAAGTGTTCTTGGCCCTGTACTGTACCTTCTGTACACTAGAGATATACCAGTTACTGGGAACTCGACAGTAGCAACGTTTGCAGATGACACAGCAATTTTAACAGTTGGGAAGAATATTTTAGAAGTCACAGAGAAATTACAGAATGCCACCAACGCAGAAAGTCAATGGACAAAAAAATGGAGAGTAAAGCTTAATGAAGCGAAAACTGTACACATTAATTTTACGAATAGAAAATATGAACCATTACCAATAATATTAAACGAAAGGAGTATAACATATGCAAACAGTGCTAAATATCTAGGAATGACACTCGATGCAAAGCTCCGATGGAAGGTGCATGTAAAAAAGAAAAAAGAGGAGCTACAGCTCAAATTCAATAAAATGTTTTGGGTTATTGGAAGAAATTCAGAACTTTCGATAGCCAACAAGATACTGCTATACAAGCAAGTTCTAAGACCAATATGGACCTATGGTGCACCTATCTGGGGATGTACAAGAAAAAGCAACAGTAAAATTATTCAAGTTTTTCAAAATAAAGTATTGAGAACGATTGTCAACGCCCCTTGGTATGTGAGAAATGAAAACATACATAATTACCTAGGTGTTGAATCTGTTCAGGAAGTCATTAAAAACCTCTTGGTTAAGCATTATTGCAGGTTAGAACAGCATAATAATACAGAGATTGTCCAACTACTATGCCGCAGTGACAACATCACAAGAAGGCTGAAGAGGACCAAGCCAATTGACCTCTCCAGGCCCGTAAACACATTGGGACCAGCCGTCGGACTGCAAGAGGAATACTAAATACATTAAAATCATGGGGTATACAAGGTAATATACTAGGTTTTATTAAAAATTTTCTCTCTAACAGATATTTCAGAGTACGCCTTGGATCTACATTGTCAGATCGTTTTCGGTTAGAGAATGGCGTCCCGCAGGGAAGCGTACTTAGTGTGACCTTGTTTGCCGTTGCTATCAATAGTATAACTACTAATGTGCGGTCTCCTGTTCGCTGCTCTCTATTTGTGGATGACTTTGCAATTTATGTTGGTGCTAGAAGTTTGGCCACAGCTGAAAGAACACTTCAGCTCACAGTAAATAGATTGCAGTCATGGACGAATTCTACTGGTTTTAAATTTTCTGCCGCTAAAACTCAATGTATTGCCTTCAGTCGCCGTCGACAGATCCGAACTCCTTCAATATTTCTCGATGGTACAGAAATTCGGACCATTCCATCTGTTCGATTTTTGGGGTTAATATTCGACCAAAGACTATCATGGAACCCTCATTTGCGTGATTTAAAGTTACGATGTAACAAAATTCTCGATATGTTGAGGGTGCTTAGTGGTTCTCGATGGGGCGCTGATAGTTGTATGCTGATGTTTTACCGTGCGGTGATTCGTTCGCGGATTGATTATGGCAGCATTGTATATTCGTCTGCACGACCATCCGTATTAAAAAAAAAGACCCAGTCCATCACTCTGCAATACGACTCGTCTCTGGAGCCTTCCGTTCTAGTCCCGTTGTAAGCATTCTCGCCGATGCTGGGGAACCTTCACTCTCTCGACGGAGACAGAAACTACAGTTAACTTATTTAAGCAATTTATCATCTAAACCATGGCACCCTGCTTTTAATACAGTTTTCAAAAATCAATTGGTGCGACAGTATGAAACTCGACCGAATGCTACTGCTCCTCTTGGTATTAGAACTTCCCGTATTTTTGATGACTTACGTATTGAACTACCCCCAATGTTTGAAAGGTCCTTTTGTCTTGTCCCTCCATGGAAAATCAATATGCCGACATTTGATTTCTCCTTGTGTGCATACCAGAAAGACAACACTCCTAACATTGTGTATCAACGTGAGTTTTTTCGACTTTCTAGTTCATATCCATCTGCTAAATTTATTTTCACAGATGGCTCTAAGATGAATAACAATGTTGGGTGTGCATTTTACTCACTGGACGAAACGTATAAGTATGGATTAACCTCAACTTGTAGTGTCTTTACAGCCGAACTCTTTGCCATCTTAAAGGCTCTGAACACTATTGAATTCGATAGTTTGCATTTCGTAGTTTGTTCTGATTCAAAAAGTGCCCTCCAGGCAATCCGGGATATGTATTCGGTAAACCCTCTGGTTCAAGATATTCTGTGCTCTGTCCATAGACTTGAACTACGAGGTGCAAGAGTATCATTTATCTGGATTCCTGGTCACTGTGGAATATTTGGGAACACTGTAGCGGATAATGCGGCAAAGGAAGCAACTTTTCTGCCGCCATGCACTGCACGTGTAATAGTGTCTGACTTTCTTTGTCACGTAAAACATTTAATTCTTCTACAGTGGGAAAATGAATGGGCAGCTACAAGCAGTAACAAATTGAGGGTAATTAAAAATACTGTTCGTCCTTGGGGGTCGTCAATACGTGCAAGTCATAGAGAAGAGGTGGTGATCACCCGCCTTCGCATCGGTCACTCCATGTTAACGCATGGATTTCTGATGGAACGCGGGGACCCACCTAAATGCGAGTTCTGTAGGGAAACCATCACAATAAGACATATATTGCTCGATTGTGATGGTTTCCAAAATGTGCGTTTTATGTGTGGTCTGAGCAACTGTTTGCAGACGATGTTGGTAGATAGTGCCTCGGCCGTTGACCGGGTTCTAGACTTCCTTCATCGTCTGAATGTTTTAAATAAAATATAATTTATTGTATTTGTAATTTCTTGTGTTATTTTATTTATTTATTTTATTTAAAAACTTTATTTCTGTTATGTTTTGCATACTTTTACGAATTGTTATTAAATTTTATTCATTATTTATTGTTATTTAGTTCTTAAGTGTAATATATCTATAATTGTTATCTAAATTTTTAATTTATTTTTATTGTTATAGTTTGTTGTTGTTGTTTTTGTTGTTGTTTTTTTCTTAAGTAAAATTTCGTTTAATTTTCTTTGTAAATACTTTCATTCTTCGTGACGGCGATGATAACCTGAACGGTTTTTCGCCGGGAAAAAAAAATGTTGTTTTTATTGTTGTTTTTTCTTAAGTAAAATTTTGTTTAATTAATTTTTCTATATACTTTAATCCTTCGTGACGGCGATGATAACCTGAACGGTTTTTCGCCGGGAAAAAAAAAATGCACCCCAGCACGCCGGCGGAGGCAGCTGACGTGAGCAGCTGATGGGCTTAGCGACCCCACCATACCTCTAGCTCATTCTACTCTCACTCATTTACTCAACATACACACAACACACAACATCCACAAACACACTCCCTCACACAAACACATACACACATACAGACTAGCTGCACCTACTGAGAGGACCTAGACGAACCTCGCGGCACCCGAGTCTAGCAGACACTTACACTTACAGCACTACACTTACGATGTAAACACTTCACACTCACACGTACATTTAGGGATTTGCTGTGCTTGTTCCGTTACGTCTGGGAGTGGCGATTCTGCTTGGTTTCCTTTGGCGGGGCCAAGTATGTGGAACCTGATGTGTGCCTAGCACTGCCGAGGACCTCTGATGGGACAGGTTCTGGAACCGAGCAGCCTATAGGCGCTTGGCAAGCGCATGAATGTTGAGTTATGGGTGTCGGAGCCATAGCTGGGTCTATCGAAACAAATGGTTGCATTCTGTGAGTACATAGAGAGCGGCTGCCAGTGGTACTTGGGTTTGGGGAACCGTAACGATGTACCGGAACCCATTCCTAAAATATTCTGGAGTGCTGACAGACCATGTATTTCGGCTCCAGGATATCTGGAGGTCCCCCCATTTTTTTTTTTTTTTTTTTTTTTTATTGGGGGTTCTCGCTTTAGTTCGAGTATCCTGGGCTGCTGGTGGTCGTTTGGGTGCACCCTGTGCCAGTTGTTCGAAAGTCTTCATTCATGAATCGCTCGGCAAAACAAAGCATGGAACAAAAAATACAAAACGCCAAAAATGTGTTAAAGAGGCCTCGTTCGACTACGTCGAACAGGTCTGAGAGTAGCAGTGGGAGTATGGACATGGAAGAAAAGGAGATGGGTGCTGCAGTTGTTCAGCTCCCTTCTCCTAGATTTTTAGTTTTTAGAAATTCTGAGGAAGGGTCCGACCTATCGAAAGTGTCTCCTTTCCTCATAAACAAGGCTATCGTTGGAAGAGTAGGCCCTGTAGCGTCTATTAGGAAGCTACAAAATGGTACGCTGTTAGTTCAGACTAGTAGCGACAAGCAGAGCTTGTCGCTCCTAAAGATGTCTTCCTTTTTTGATCGGATCAAGGTTTCTGTGGAGCCCCACAGAACCTTGAATTTTGCTAAAGGAGTGGTAACGTGCAGAGATCTCCTCCACCTAGACCTTGAGGAGATAAAGTCTGAGTTGCCATTAAAGTCAACGGATGTTTATCGCATTCTGCGTAATGAAAATGGAAAAAAAGTACCAACTGCTTCCCTCATTCTGACTTGGTAAACCCACAATCCCGGAATATATATTTGCCGGATATCAAAGGCTTTCTGTTCGAGCTTACGTTCCAAACCCGAGAAGATGCTTTAAGTGTCAGGGGTTTGGACACGTGAGTTCTACATGCAGAAAGCCCGAAATATGTGGTAATTGTGGTTCGAATGGCCATGGTGGTGACAATTGCACGGATGACCCAAAGTGTTCCAATTGTGGTGGCGATCATCCGGCTCGTTCCTTCAGCTGCCCTAAGTATAAGGACGAGAAAGCAGTTTTGACTATCATGGCAAGCGATAAAGTTTCATTTTCAGAAGCTAAAAAAATATTCAAAAGTTCCAGAATAATTGAGGGTAAGTCGTTTGCGTCGGTCGCGTCTAGTAGCAAGACCTCATGTAGAAATTGCGATGAACTGACTAAAACTGTTAAAGCACTGACTGAGCAAGTAGCTCAGCTGTTATCCGTAATTTCAAATGTTACCACTCCTGCTTCCAGTACATCTGATCAATCTATGTCTATCTCTTCTAAAGAAAATCAGTCGAATATCTCTAAAAATCAAGCTCCAAAGTCACTTGTGACTAAAGCTTCAAAACCTACACTTACTGAAGCAGTTCCATCTGCTTCAAAAATGATGGTCCGAACTAAGTCACAAGTGGTAAAACCGACAGTAAAGTCTGTTTCTCCTGGACTTGCTTACTTTTTAAAAAAATCAAATACATACCCACCAGTAGTTGGGTCTAAGGATGCGGATAAAAAATTAGTTAAAAATACCTCTAAGCAAGTTAAAAAAACTAAAACTAAAAATGAAGCCGTATCAAAAGCGACTTCTGCCAAAACAAATGTATCTACAGAGTCCGCCATGAATCACAGTAGTGATTCGATGTCGGTAGACTCTGATAAATCAATAGTTGTACATGACAAAAACGAACAGAACCCGCTGCTATATTAATTTATTTTATTTCAATGTCTGCATTTCCAATTAATAACAATGTGGTACAGTGGAATATTAATGGGATAAGAAGCCATATGGAAGATCTCAAAGTTCTTGTGCGAGATTCATCGCCTCTATTAATTTGTCTCCAAGAGACGCACTTGCATGAATCCCACACCTTCAATTTTAGGGGTTATTCTATTTTCAGAGCAGATTTCGTCACTGAGGAAAGAGCCAGAGGTGGCGTTATATCTGTTAAAAACATAACAGAAATAAAGTTTTTAAATAAAATAAATAAATAAAATAACACAAGAAATTACAAATACAATAAATTAAATTTTATTTAAAACATTCAGACGATGAAGGAAGTCTAGAACCCGGTCAACGGCCGAGGCACTATCTCCCAACATCGTCTGCAAACAGTTGCTCAGACCACACATAAAACGCACATTTTGGAAACCATCACAATCGAGCAATATATGTCTTATTGTGATGGTTTCCCTACAGAACTCGCATTTAGGTGGGTCCCCGCGTTCCATCAGAAATCCATGCGTTAACATGGAGTGACCGATGCGAAGGCGGGTGATCACCACCTCTTCTCTACGACTTGCACGTATTGACGACCCCCAAGGACGAACAGTATTTTTAATTACCCTCAATTTGTTACTGCTTGTAGCTGCCCATTCATTTTCCCACTGTAGATGAATTAGGTGTTTTACGTGACAAAGGTAGTCAGACACGATTACACGTTCAGTGCATTGCGGAAGAAAAGTTGCTTCCTTTGCCGCATTATCCGCTACAGTGTTTCCAATTATTCCACAGTGGCCAGGAATCCAGATAAATGATACTCTTGCACCTCGTAGTTCAAGTCTATGGACAGAGCACAGAATATCTTGAACCAGAGGGTTTACCGAATACTTATCCTGAATTGCCTGGAGGGCACTTTTTGAATCAGAACAAACTACGAAATGCAAACTATCGAATTCAATAGTGTTCAGAGCCTTTAAGATGGCAAAGAGTTCGGCTGTAAAGACACTACAAGTTGAGGGTAATCCATACTTATACGTTTCGTCCAGTGAGTAAAATGCACACCCAACATTGTTATTCATCTTAGAGCCATCTGTGAAAATAAATTTAGCAGATGGATATGAACTAGTCAGTCGAAAAAACTCACGTTGATACACAATGTTAGGAGTGTTGTCTTTCTGGTATGCACACAAGGAGAAATCAAATGTCGGCATATTGATTTTCCATGGAGGGACAAGACAAAAGGACCTTTCAAACATTGGGGTAGTTCAATACGTAAGTCATCAAAAATACGGGAAGTTCTAATACCAAGAGGAGCAGTAGCATTCGGTCGAGTTTCATACTGTCGCACCAATTGATTTTTGAAAACTGTATTAAAAGCAGGGTGCCATGGTTTAGATAATAAATTGCTTACATAAGTTAGCTGTAGTTTCTGTCTCCGTCGAGAGAGTGAAGGTTCCCCAGCATCGGCGAGAATACTCACGACGGGACTTGAACGGAAAGCACCAGAAACAAGACGGATTGCCGAGTTATGGACGGGATCTAGTTTCTTTAAAATCGATGGTCTAGCAGATGAATAAACAATGCTGCCATAATCAATTCGCGAACGAATTACGGCACGGTAAAACATCAGCATACACGTCCTATCAGCACCCCATCGAGACCCACTAAGAACCCTCAACATATCGAGGATTTTATTACATCGTAATTTTAAATCACGCACGTGAGGGCTCCACGAGAGCCTTTCGTCGAATATTAGACCCAAGAATCGAACGGATGGAGAAGTCCGAAGCTGTATACCATCAAGATATAACGACGGAGCCTGGATCTGTGTACGGCGACTGAAAGCGATACACTGAGTTTTAGCAGCGGAGAATTTAAAGCCAGTAGTTCTCGTCCAGGTCTGCAACCTATTTATTACCAGCTGAAGGGTTCTTTCAGCTGTTGCCATGTTTCTGGTGCTTACGTAAATAGCAAAATCGTCTACAAAGAGAGAACATCTGACAGGGGACCGTACGTTAGACGTTATGCTATTGATTGCAATAGCAAACAGAGTAACACTAAGTACACTCCCCTGTGGAACACCATTCTCTAAGTAGAAACGATCTGATAGCGTACTACCAAGACGCACCCTAAAATACCTATTACTGAGGAAGTTTTTGATAAAATGCAGAATCCTGCCCTGTATACCCCATGATTTTAATGTGTTCAAAATTCCCCTTCTCCAAGCCATGTCGTATGCCTTCTCTAGGTCGAAAAAAACAGCTACTAGTGTTTGACGCAAGAGAAACGCATTTTGTATTGCAGATTCCAAAGATACTAATTGATCCACAGAACATCGTCCTTGCCTAAAGCCGCACTGGTCTTTGCAAAGTAAATTGTTGGTTTCAGATACCAAACAAGGCGACGATTTACCATTTTTCTACCAGCTTGCAAAGAACGCTAGTAAGAGAAATCGGACGATAGCTACTTGCATCAGTTTTATCTTTACCTGGCTTAAGAATAGGAATTACTATTGCTTCCAACCAAGCGTCAGGAAAGTATGTTCATCGAATATACGATTGTATATCTCGAGGAGGGCAAGCCTACCTGACGCTGGAAGGTTTTTGATCATGGAATATACGAGGTTGTCAGGACCGGGAGCTGTGTCCTTCGTTGAAGACAGTGCAGATTCCAGCTCATGCAGAGTAAACAGCCTATTAAGAGGAGAGTCGTCAGAAATACCGATGGTGAACGGCAATGGTTCCACTGCACTTTTGTATTTACGAAAGGCAGCGTTATACGCCGTAGAACAGGAATAGCTAGCAAAAGATGATCCTAATAAATTTACAATATCGGAACACTGAGAAACTAACTCTCCATTCAGCCGTTTAAGACCCATCAACTCCGTGGATGGTACACGGCCAGATATAGAGCGCAGTTTCTTCCAGACGACAGATGTTGGCGTTGTTCTGCATATTGTTCCGATATATTGCGACCAAGATTCCTTTCTACTTTGTCTAAAAATTCTTCGAGCTTTAGCTCTAAGAATTTTGTACCGCTCAAGATTTTCATCTGTCGGGCTTTTGTTGAATCTCCGTAGTGCTTTTCGGCGTAGACGCAAAGCCTCCTTACAGTCCTCATTCCACCAAGGAACAGATGGACGTGGTGGGTATGCGGATGATTTAGGGATAACATCCTCGGCTGCGTGTAAAATCGTATTTGTGAATTTCTTAACCACTGTGTTAATGCAGTTCACTTCAATGTCTGCAGGTACAAATCGTTTTGCAAATTCTTCCCAATTTGCCTTTTTAAGGATCCAACGCGGCAGGCGTCGTTGCACATGAGCGAAAGTACAAAATGAAATATTAATGGGAGTATGATCACTGCCATACAGATCTGGTAACACCGACCATTCAAACTTTGTTGCCAAAACTGGACTACAAAATGTCAAATCGACAACTGTCCATCCGCCAGTAGATGCTGATAAATGAGTTGGAGAACCGTCATTTAGAAGGCACAAATCTAAGTTTGACCGTAGTCCTTCAATTCGTATTCCCCTTGAGTTACAGGATAAGGAACCCCATGAAGTATGGTGAGCGTTAAAATCACCTGTCAATAAAATCGGTTGTGGCAACTGAGATATTAAATCATATACTTCATGATGTTGGAAATTGTAACTATTCGGCAAGTAAAGGCAACAGACGGTAACTTTGAATGGAACGGTAATCTGAACGGCAACAGCTTGTAAAGGAGTTATTATATTGACAGATATGGACTGGACAGAGTTGTGAACCAATATGGCTACGCCACCTCTGGCTCTTTCCTCAGTGACGAAATCTGTTCTGAAAATAGAATAACCCCTAAAATTGAAGGTGTGGGATTCATGCAAGTGCGTCTCTTGGAGGCACATTATTAGAGGAGATGAATCTCGCACAAGAACTTTGAGATCTTCCATGTGGCTTCTTATCCCATTAATATTCCACTGTATCACATTGCTATTAATTGGAAATGCAGACATTGAAATAAAATAAATTAATATAGCAGCGGGTTCTGTTCGTTTTTATCATTTACTACTTTTGATTTATCAGAGTCTACCGACATCGAATCACTACTGTGATCAACAGACACAGAGTCACAACTGTGACTAATGTCAGACTCTGATGATTTTTGGTTTTGTTTGCAAGAGGTTTGGTAGTGGAACCTCCTTTAGAAGTTTTTTTTTCCGTTTTCTTTACAGGTTTGTTTACTGTGGCAGAATTTTTATTTTTAGGTCCAACTGTCGGTGGACAAGTGTTTGATTTTTTTAAGAAATACTCTAGACCCGGAGTGGTTTTCTTATCAACGGGCGACAGGAGGTTTCTTAGTACTTGCGACGTTGTCATTAGAGGCTTCGTCACTGGAGATTTAGACTCTTTACATGAACTAGACCCAGAAGTAACTTTAGTAGGAGAAATCAATGAAGGACCTTTCTTAGCAACAGGAACCGAAATAGGTGTGACATTGGAGGATAACAGACTTAACAATTGAGCTACTTGATCCGTCAAAACTTTGACAGTTTTGGTTAGCTCATCACAATTCATACAAGATGATATTTTTGGATTAGATGTGACAGCTGCAAAAGATTTTCCATTGAGAACAGACATAGAGCTTTTGTGAACTCTCTTGGCTTCAGAGAAAGAAATCTTATCTTTGGCCATTATCGATAAAATTGACTTTTCTTCTTGAAATTTGGGGCAGTTTGGAGATCGGGCAGGATGCTCACCTCCACAGTTCACACAATGTGGGCTAGCCTGACAACCTTCACCACTATGACCCGCAGTACCGCAATTGCCGCAAACCTCGGGCTCCGAACACGAGGAACTCATATGGCCGAAACCTTGACATCTAAAACAACGCCTTGGGTTCGGAACATAAGGTCTGACCGACAGCCTTTGGTATCCGGCATAGATATACTCGGGTACAGTGGGTTTTCCAAATGTAAGAATTAAGGAGGCTGTGGGAATTTTTTGTCCCTTATCTACTCGCATTATTCGATTTACATCGATTACTCCTTCCGAAGCCAATTCTGTCTTTATTTCTTGGGTATCAACGTAAACAAGATCTCTGCATGTTATGACACCCTTGCAAAATTCAAGGTTCTGTGGGGTTCCACAGATACCCTGACATTCTCAAAGAATGAAGTCATTTTAAGCAGCGACTGTGTCTGTTTGTCGCTGTGGGTTTGAACTAGTAAGGTCCCGTTTTGTAGTTTCTTGATTGAAACTACGGGACCCGCTTTTCCAACGATTGCCTTATTGATTATAAAAGGAGAGACTTTTCCAAGATCAGCTCCTTCGGAAGAATTTTTAAAAACGAGAAATCTAATAGAAGGTAACATAGCGCTACCTCCTTCTTCTACTTTCGGATTACTGGGTAAATCTCAACATCCTCACTACAAACAGACTCGTTTGACACGGTCACACGATGCCTCTTTAGACTCAGTTTGGCGTTTTGTTTTTGGTATCCATAGTGTTATTTACCGAGCGATTCATGAATGCAGATTTTTCGAACAACTGGCACAGGGTGCACCCAAACGACCACCAGCAGCCCAGGATACTCGAACTAAAGCGAGAACCCCAATAAAAAAAAAAAAAAAGAAAAAAGAAAAAAAAAAAAATTGAAAATGAAGAAAAAAATGGGGGGGACCTCCAGATATCCTGGAGCCGAAACACATGTCTGTCAGCACTCCAGAATATTTTAGGAATGGGTTCCGGTACAAAGTTACGGTTCCCCAAACCCAAGTACCACTGGCAGCCGCCCTCTATGTACTCACAGAATGCAACCATTTGTTTCGATAGACCCAGCTATGGGCTCCGACACCCATAACTCAACATTCATGTGATTGCCAGACGCCTATAGGCTGCTCGGTCCCAGAACTTATCCCATCAGAGGTCCTCGGCAGTGCTAGGCACACATCAGGTTCCACATACTTGGCCCCGCCAAAGGAAATCAAGTAGTATCGCCACTCCCAGACGTAACGGAACAAGTACAGCAAATCCCTAAAATGTACGTGTGAGTGTAAAGTGTTTAAATCGTAAGTGTAGTGTTGTAAGTGTGTCTGCAAGACTCGGGTGCCGCGAGGTTCGTCTAGGTCCTCTCATTAGGTGCAGCTAGTCTGCACACCCCTGCGGGTTGTAAGTCTTTCTAAAACACAAAAATATAATATATATAGTGATAAAGCGAAATTTAAGAACTATAATGATATTTTCATATAACAACCAACTTACCTAAACATTAAACGCCTTTAAATAATTCTACAATCAATAAGGTCAGAAGATTTTTTAAAATATTACTAACTAAATAGTACAGTCTCATCTCAGTTGCCAGAAATTGATCCCCTCTCAGTAGATTTGAAACTGACAAGCAGAAGATGAACGATGATTCATGTGACTGCTGTATAGCAGATGACAGGAACAACAATTCATTTCAGTAATTTACAGTAACTCAGTGCATCAGTAATGTTTGGTTAGTTCGGATTATTGTGCGAGTGTCTGTGATCCTTCATTTAAACACATTGTTGTTATTTTAAAGCAGTTTTGCTTGTTGTTTTAAAGGAGTTTTTATCAGTTGTTTTTAACAGGTTCAAGGGTTTTAAAGTTGTTTAAAAGATGATTGTTAGTTGCTATAAAGAAATTTTGTTGCTATACTATCACTTTAGTTTTTGCTATTTTTTTTTTTTATCGAGAGTAAAACATGTCATAAAGAAAGCTCTTGTTTGTCTTGAAAATGATGAATTTGTTGGAAAACATTCATATTGGAATACGAAAAAAGATATTGAAGCGAAAATTAGCATTCTGCCTAATACAGTGTTGACTGTAATAAAAAAATTGAGAATATGTGGAATCTGTTTTCAATAGAAATGAATCTTTGAGGCGATAGATAAAAACATGCCTGCCTTTGGACCACTCATAAAAGGAAAGGCAATAGAATATGCGAAAAGATTAGGATAAGCAGAATTCCAAGCAAGCTCAGGTTCATTAGACAAATTTAAAAAGTGTCACAACATCAAATAAAAGATTATTGTAAGAATTTTTAAAAATGATTTTAGAAAAATATGGAAGTGATAATGTTTTTAATATGAATGAAATTGGCTTGGATGGATGGACTGGAATGGTTTTTAAGAATTATAATGGCTTTGGAGTTAAAAATAGTCCTCCATCCCAATATGTCTGAGAATGAAAAAAAAATCTGGTCATTAGCAAAAACAGACAGCCACAATGTTTCAAAAGAGTGAAATCGTTAGAAATTGACTATAATTACAACAAAAAATTATGGATGATGAGTGAGATTTTTGAGAAGTGGCTAGTCAAAGTTGATAAAACAAATGTTAAAGCAAAAGAGAAAAGTTGCTCTTTCTTTTGATAATTGTCCTGCCCCCTTTTGATAATTGAATAGAAAGCTGCCCCCTCCAAATATTACAAGGAAACTCTGACAACTGTTATCAAGACCCTAAAGTGCATTACCGAAAACAGATTCTCAATACTTATTTCTGCAATGGAAATTGACAAACCTATTGAAACACTAGTTGACCACAGGCTGATAAATCAAAAATAGCAAAGGTGTGGCAAAATGAAATATATGAATCAACAATAAGAAATTGTTTTATAAAAACTGGCTTCTCTGAGAAACTGTTGTGTAAGAAGTTCAATTCACAGAAAACATACCAGATGATATTTTGAAGTCAATTAACAAATATAAACACTTTTAAAGAGAATCTATGTCTCTTATATATACATTATTATTTTATATATACATATATATATATATATATATATATATATATATATATAATTATATATACATATTATATATATATATATATATATATATATATATATATAAATTTTTTTTTAACCACCAATTGCGTTGCCTAGAGGTCAGACTGTAGTTACAATCACCATAATATAAAACAGCAAATATTCTTCCTTACTTGCCATTTTGTTTATTTTCTTACAAATAACAATATACAGTAAAGTCCCGCTTATCCGACCTTCCGTTTAATCTGAGCTAGCCTCAAAGAACAATATTTAAGCAATTTAAAAGATGTGTAAGAAAGTAAGATCTTTACACATACGTGTTATTTACATACCCAGCCAATGACCTACATTCTTTCCAAAAGAAACAGGGGGTTCGTCCACCTTTATATCTGCTCTGTTCGTTCATTTCTGTCTCATAGTATCATTTCAGATTTGTGGAAGAGTTGACGTTTAGAATGCATTCTGCTTGTGTGTTTCATAACATTTCACATATTTTTTTTTATTCATTGTTCTCTAAAAGGTGTTGTGATGGCTTCTAAAAGGTAAAGGGCGATTGTTTCATGCGAGATGTAGTAGTGGCAAGAAAACGATCTAACAGTTGGTAAACAAAAAACAATTACAAAGATTTTCTGTTGTTTGATGATTCGATGTACTGCTCTTTATTACTGTAGTGAGATTCTGTGAGTCGTTTTATGTTTTACTACAATACATTTAGAAATAATACATGTAATTAAGTTTTTTAAAGTAATAAATTCAATTCAATACTTTTAAACGTTTTTTTAATGGTTTTCCGTGTAATCCAACGTTCCCGCTAATTCGATCCGGCCGTGCCTGATTTTTTTTTCAGGCGAAAAGCACATTGACACTATTATTGCCTCCATAAATGTAAGTGTGAGTGTAAAATGTTAAAGTCATAAGTGTAGTGTTGTAAGAGTATTTTAGACTCAAGTATCACAAGGGGCATCTAAATCCTCTCAATAGGTGCACTAGTCTGCACCACTCCTGCGGGGGCGCCTGGTTTAGGTAGGATTAGGGAAACTCTACTGTAACCCGGTTATAATTAAAAAATTGCATTAGAATTAAGAGGCCTGAAATAAATTTGTAAAAAATTATTGTCTTATTTTTCATAATATTATTGTAAGAATTGACTGGCTAATTCTTTTTTAAGAAAAAAGTTATAATTTTTAATTCTTGTGGCAGTAAAAGTGTTGATTTCAATCCTAAAATAAAATTCTATTAACACATTTTTAATCACATGTAAGAACTATATATTATCTATAAATATATTTAAAAAAATTTTTTTTTTTTTCGGCGAAAAACCGTTCGGGTTATCATCGCCGTAACGAAAAATGAAAGTACATAAAACAAAATTTAAACAAAATTTTACGTAAGAATAAAACAACAACAACAAACTATAACATTAAAATAAATTAAAAATTTAGATAACAGGTATAGATTATATTACACTTAAGAACTAAATAACAATAAATAATCAATAAAATTTAATAACATTTCTTAAAACTATGCATAAACATAACAGAAATAAAGCTTTTAGATAAAATAAATAAATAAATAACACAAGAAATAACAACTATATAAATTAAATTTTATTTAAAACATTCAGACGATGAAGGAAGTCTAGAACCCGGTCAACGGCCGAGGCACTATCTCCCAACATCGTCTGCAAACAGTTGCTCAGACACACATAAAACGCACATTTTGGAAACCATCACAATCGAGCAATATATGTCTTATTGTGATGGTTTCCTACAGAACTCGCATTTAGGTGGGTCCCCGCGTTCCATCAGAAATCCATGCGTTAACATGGAGTGACCGATGCGAAGGCGGGTGATCACCACCTCTTCTCTACGACTTGCACGTATTGACGACCCCCAAGGACGAACTGTACTTTTAATTACCCTCAATTTGGGTCTGCTTGTAGCTGCCCATTCATTTTCCCACTGTAGAAGAATTAAATGTTTTACGTGACAAAGAAAGTCAGACACTATTACACGTGCAGTGCATGGCAGCATAAAAGTTGCTTCCTTTGCCGCATTATCCGCTACAGTGTTTCCTAATATTCCACAGTGACCAGGAATCCAGATAAATGATACTCTTGCACCTCGTAGTTCAAGTCTATGGACAGAGCACAGAATATCTTGAACCAGAGGGTTTACCGAATACATATCCCGGATTGCCTGGAGAGCACTTTTTGAATCAGAACAAACTACGAAATGCAAACTATCGAATTCAATAGTGTTCAGAGCCTTTAAGATGGCAAAGAGTTCGGCTGTAAAGACACTACAAGTTGAGGGTAATCCATACTTATACGTTTCGTCCAGTGAGTAAAATGCGCACCCAACATTGTTATTCATCTTAGAGCCATCTGTGAAAATAAATTTAGCAGATGGATATGAACTAGTCAGTCGAAAAAACTCACGTTGATACACAATTTTAGGAGTGTTGTCTTTCTGGTATGCACACAAGGAGAAATCAAAGGTCGGCATATTGATTTTCCATGGAGGGACAAGACAAAAGGACCTTTCAAACATTGGGGGTAGTTCAATACGTAAGTCATCAAAAATACGGGAAGTTCTAATACCAAGAGGAGCAGTAGCATTCGGTCGAGTTTCATACTGTCGCACCAATTGATTTTTGAAAACTGTATTAAAAGCAGGGTGCCATGGTTTAGATGATAAATTGCTTAAATAAGTTAACTGTAGTTTCTGTCTCCGTCGAGAGAGTGAAGGTTCCCCAGCATCGGCGAGAATACTCACGACGGGACTTGAACGGAAAGCACCAGAAACAAGGCGGATTGCAGAGTTATGGACGGGATCTAGTTTCTTTAAAATCGATGGTCTAGCAGATGAATAAACAATGCTGCCATAATCAATTCGCGAACGAATTACGGCACGGTAAAACATCAGCATACAGGTCCTATCAGCACCCCATCGAGACCCACTAAGAACCCTCAACATATCGAGGATTTTATTACATCTTAATTTTAAATCACGCACGTGAGGGCTCCACGAGAGCCTTTCGTCGAGTATTAGACCCAAGAATCGAACGGATGGAGAAGTCCGAAGCTGTATACCATCAAGATATAACGACGGAGCCTGGATCTGTCGACGGCGACTGAAAGCAATACACTGAGTTTTAGCAGCGGAGAATTTAAAGCCAGTAGTTCTCGTCCAGTTCTGCAACCTATTTATTACCAGCTGAAGGATCTTTCAGCTGTTGCCATGTTTCTGGTGCTTACGTAAATAGCAAAATCGTCTACAAAGAGAGAACATCTGACAGGGGACCGTACGTTAGACGTTATGCTGTTGATTGCAATAGCAAACAGAGTAACACTAAGTACACTCCCCTGTGGAACACCATTCTCTAAGTAGAAGCGATCTGATAGCGTATTACCAAGACGCACCCTAAAATACCTATTACTAAGGAAGTTTTGGATAAAATACAGAATCCTGCCTTGTATACCCCATGATTTTAAAGTGTTCAAAATTCCCCTTCTCAAGCCATGTCGTATGCCTTCTCTAGGTCGAAAAAACAGCTACTAGTGTTTGACGCAAGAGAAACGCATTTTGTATTGCAGCTTCCAAAGACACTAATTGATCCACAGAACATCGTCCTTGCCTAAAGCCGCACTGGTCTTTGCAAAGTAAATTGTTGGTTTCCAAATACCAAACAAGGCGACGATTTACCATTTTTTCTACCAGCTTGCAAAGAACGCTGGTAAGAGAAATCGGACGATAGCTACTTGCATCAGTTTTATCTTTACCTGGCTTAAGAATAGGAATTACTATTGCTTCCAACCAAGCGTCAGGAAAGTATGTTCATCGAATATACGATTGTATATCTCGAGGAGGGCAAGCCTACCTGACGTTGGAAGGTTTTTGATCATGGAATATACGAGGTTGTCAGGACCGGGAGCTGTGTCCTTCGTTGAAGAGAGTGCAGATTCCAGCTCATGCAGAGTAAACAGCCTATTAAGAGGAGAGTCGTCAGAAATACCGATGGTGAACGGCAATGGTTCCACTGCACTTTTGTATTTACGAAAAGCAGCGTTATACGCCGTAGAACAGGAATAGCTAGCAAAAGATGATCCTAATAAATTTACAATATCGGAACACTGAGAAACTAACTCTCCATTCGGCCGTTTAAGACCCATCAACTCCGTGGATGGAACACGGCCAGATATAGAGCGCAGTTTCTTCCAGACGACAGATGTTGGCGTTGTTCTGCATATTGTTCCGATATATTGCGACCAAGATTCCTTAGTCTTAATTGAATTAATTAAGAGGCCTGAAATAAATTTGTAAAAAATTATTGTCTTATTTTTCATAATATTATTGTAAGAATTGACTGGCTAATTCTTTTTAAGAAAAAGTTATAATTTTTAATTCTTGTGGCAGTAAAAGTGTTGATTTCAATCCTAAAATAAAATTCTATTAACACATTTTTAATCACATGTAAGAACTATATATTATCTATAAATATATTTAAAAATAACATTTAAAAATATAAACTTTATTTAACCTTATAAATATATATTGAACTACTGGATAATATATATATATATATATATATATATATATATATATATATATATATATATATATATATATATCTAATTCATATTATATTTCTGAAAGTTTGTGTGTGTGTTTGTTTGTTTGTTATTCAATCACGCTTTAACCACTGGACCAATTGAGATGAAATTTGGTACGTATATGGTTTAAGTATCAGAGATACATATAGGCCTATTCCCGTTTTACAAAACATCATTATACTACTTACCCAGCCCAAAATAATTATCAGTTTTTAGTTTTGTAACATCTGTTAACTATAGTTAGGTTTAATTACTGTTTACTGAACATGAGATTTAGGCACCTGAGATGGACATAGATCTAATCCCATTTTACAAACTTTAATCTATGTTTTATTTATTGAAAAATTATTGTTTTTAATGTTACATTTTCATCTAATAATCATAATCTGGTATTTTTCATTTAAGACTATACAATGTTTTTAAAGCAGAGTGCAGAATATATATATATTATATACAATTTTATTAGGATACAAAGAATTGTAAGGTAGTATATATATTTGTGTAATTACATTATATGAAAAAATGGTAAATATGCAGTGCAGCAACTATTGGAGTTTTCGATATTTTTCTTACTAAAATGCTTTATTATGTGCCCAAAAGCAAAAATTCAAAATATGAAAACAGGAGAAGTACGATAAAAATCGAAAATAAAAGTGACCAACATAACCTCAAAATTGCTACCGGCGAAAACCGGTACCGTGTTGTACTGATTTTAGACGTATTTTTATTGTTTTAAAAATTTTAAAATCTACAGATCAGTAAAATAATAAAAATACGTCTAACACGGGTTTGGATGATAGGAAACCCATTTTTTAAAAGAATAGTGCATAACCTAAGTGACACGGTTTTTAGGCCTAACAGGGTGATGCGTGAAAAAACCTTTATATTTTTTTAAACATTATTTGGCTACATATCCTAACTGTCACGGTTGTTAGGCCAAACACGGTGATGCGTAAAAACCTTTATATTTTTTTAAAGAATACTACATATCCTAACTGATATGATTGTTGGGCCTATCATTGTGATGTGTGAAAAACCTTATTTTTTTAAAGAGTATCCAAACCTTAACTGACACGGTTGTCAGGCCTAACATAGTGATGCGTGATAAATCTTTATATTTTTTAAAGAATACTCCATAAGCTAACTAACATAGTTGTTAGGCCTAACACGGTGATGCATTAAAAGAACCTTTATTTATTTTTTCAAAAAGTACTCCATAACCTAACTGACACGGTTGTTGGGCCTAATACGGTTATGCATGGAAAAACTTTATATTTTTTTAAAGAGTACTCCATAACTTAACTAACACGGTGATGCGTGAAAAACCTTTATATTTTTTTAAAGAGTACTACATATCCTGACACGGTTGTTGGACCTATCACGGTGATGCGTCAAAAAACCTTTATATTTTTTTAAAAATACTAGGCTACATATCCTGACACGGTTGTTAGGCCTAACATAGAGATGCGTGAAAATCTTTATATTTTTTTACAGAATACTCCATTAGCAAACTAATATGGTTGTTAGGCCTAACACGGTGAAGGATTAAAAAAACCTTTATTTATTTTTTTAAAAAGAGTACTCCAAACCTAACTGACACGGTTGTTGGGTTAAACGGTGATGCAGGAAAAAAACCTTAATTTTTTTTAAAGAGTACTCCAAAACTTAACTAACACGGTTGTTGGTCCTAACACGGTAATGCATGATCTTTAATGTATATTATGATTGCAGGCAAAGCCGTGTCGGGTAACAGCTAATCATATTATATTTCTGAAAGTTTGTTTTTGTTTATTTGTTTGTTATTCAAATACACTTTAACTACTGGACCAAATGAGATTACATTTGGTGTGAACACGTTTTAGGTATCTGAGATAAACACAATACTTTTCCAGTTTAATTGTATAATAATGACTCTTTAATAATACTGTATTTTATTAAAATATGACATGACCCTGTTTTAGCGTATCGAGTAGCAAAATTTATATGTCTTTGCCGAAAACCATAAATCATATAATATTGTATATAGCAATATATTAAAATGAACAGACCTATTCTGATTTTGAAAATTGACTATAAATTTTATTGCTTACATTATAATTGCAGGCAAAGCCGCAACGGGTAACAGCTAGTATATATATATATATATATATATATATATATATATATATATATATATATATATAATCTAATTCATATTATATTTCTGAAAGTTTGTGTGTTTGTTTGTTTGTTATTCAATCACGCTATAACCACTTGACCAATTGAAATGAAATTTGGTACGAATATGGTTTAAGTATCAGAGATACATATAGGCCTATTCCCGTTTTACAAAACGTCATTATACTACTTACCCAGCCCAAAATAATTATCAGTTTTTAGTTTTGTGTCATGTGTTAATTGTAGTTATTTACTGGACATGTGATTTAGGTACCTGAAATAATCATAGATTCAATCCTATTTCAATAATCATAATCTGTGTTTTATTTATTGCAAAATTATTGTTTTTAATGTAACATTTTCAATATTTTAGTTAAAATTTTTTTCAAAACTGATTTTAATTTGTTACTTTGTGTTGAATTTTCAATATTAAATGTAAAAAAATCCCTACACAGAGTGCCAATTGTAAGGTAGTATATATATTTGTGTAATTACATTACATGAAAAAATAGTAAATATGCAGTGTAGCATAACCTATATTTTTCGATATTTTTGTTACTAAAATGCTTTATTATGTGCCCAAGACAAGAATCCAAAATATGAAAGCACGAGAAGTACGATAAAATCTAAAATAAAAGTGACCAACATAACCTCAAAATTGGTACCCGGCGAAAATCAGTAACGTGTTGTAAATCGGTAAAACAATAAAAATACGACTAACACGGGTTTTGGGTGATAAGAAACCAATTTTTTAAAAGAATTCTGCATAACCAAACTGACATGGTTGTTAGGTCTAACAACGTGATTCATGAAAAAACCTTTATATATTTTTTTTAAATAGCCTACTATATATCCTGACACGGTTGTTAGGCCTAAAACGGTGATGCGTGAAAAACCTTTATATTTTTTTAAAGAATACTACATATCCTAACTGACATGGTTGTTAGGCTATCACGGTGATGCGTGAAAAAACCTTTATATTTTTTTAAAGACTACTACATATCCAAACTGACACGATTGTTGGGCCTATCATGGTGATGGTGAAAAACCTTTATTTTTTAGAATACTACATAACCTAATTGACACGGTTGTTAGGCCTAACACTGTGATGTGTGAAAAACCTTTATATTTTTTTAAAGAATACTACATATCCTAACTGACATGGTTGTTAGGCCTAACACGGTGATGCGTGAAAAAACCTTTATATTTTTTTAAAGACTACTACATATCCCAACTGACACGGTTGTTGGGCCTATCATGGTGACGGTGAAAAAAACCTTTATTTTTTTAGAATACTACATAACCTAATTGACACGGTTGTTAGGCCTAACACGGTGATGCGTGAAAAAACCTGTATAATGTTTTCAAGAATACTACATAACATAACTGATACGGATGTTGAGCCTATCACGGTGATGTGTGAAAAACATTTATATTTTTTTATAGAATACTACATATCCTAACTGATACGATTGTTAGGCCTATCACGGTGATGAGTAAAAAAAAAACCTTTACTTTTTATTTTTTTTTTATTTTATTTTTTTTTTCCGGCGAAAAACCGTTCAGGTTATCATCGCCGTCACGAAGGATGAAAGTATATATAAAAAAATCAATTAAACAAAATTTTACTTAAGAAAAAATCAACAACAAAAACAACAACAACAAACTATAACAGTAACAATAAATTAAAAATTTAGATAACAGGTATATATATATTACACTTAAGAACTAAATAACAATAAATAATGAATAAAATTTAATAACAATTCGTAAAAGTATGCAAAACATAACAGAAATAAAGTTTTTAAATAAAATAAATAAATAAAATAACACAAGAAATTACAAATGCAAAAAAATAAATTTTATTTAAAACATTCAGACGATGAAGGAAGTCTAGAACCCGGTCAACGGCCGAGGCACTATCTCCCAACATCGTCTGCAAACAGTTGCTCAGACCACACATAAAACGCACATTTTGGAAACCATCACAATACCACATATCTTAACTGACATGGTTGTTGGGCCTATTATGGCGATGTGTGAAATAACCGTTATTTTTTTTAAAGAGTACTTCAAACCTTAACTGACACGGTTGTTAAGTCTAACATGGTGATGCGTGAAAAAAACCGTTATTTTTTTTTAAAGAGTACTCCAAACCTTAACTGACACGTTTGTTAGGCCATGGTGATGCGTGAAAAATCTTTATATTTTTTTTAAAGAATACTGCATAAGTTAACTAACATGGTTGTTAAGCCTAACGCGGTGATGCATTAAAAAACACCTTTATTTATTTTTTAAAAAATAGTACTCCAGAACCTAACTGACACGGTTGTTGGGTCTAATACGGTGATGCAGGAAAAAAGCCTTAATTTTTTTTAAAGAGTACTCCATAACTTAACTAACACGGTGGTGCGTTAAAAACCTTTATTTTAAAAAAATACACCATAACCTAACTGACACGGTTGTTGGTCCTAACACGGTGATTGAATAATGTATATTACGATTGCGGGCAAAGCCGTGACGGTTAACAGGTAATCATATTATATTTCTGAAAGTTTGTTTTTGTTTATTTGTTTGTTATTCAATCACACTGTAACTACTGGACCAATTGAGATTAAATTTGGTATGAACACGGTTTAGGTACCTGAGATAAACACAATACTATTCCAGTTTAATTGAATAATAGTGATTTTTAATAATACTGTATTTTATTAAAATATGACAGGACCCTGTTTTAGAGTATCGAGTAGCAAAATGTATATTTCTTGGCCGAAAACCATAAATCGTATAATATTGTAAATAGAAATATATTAAAATGAAATGATCTATTCTGATTTTGAAAATCGACTATAAATTTTATAGCCTACATTATAATTGCAGGCAAAGCCGCAACGGGCAAAGCTAGCAACGGGTATATATATATATATATATATATATATATATATATATATATATATATATATATATATATATATATATATTATAACAGCCAATGGATTAGTATATTTAAGGTCAGTATGTCTATAGTTTTCTGGTTTTTAACCAGGACACTATTAATATAAACACAGTTGTGTGTTAATGTTATGTATTCTGTATGTTTTTGTGTCATTTATTTTACAAACCTCACGAGAAGCAATACATGTGTCTAACCTGTGTTTGAATTGTTTGAAATCTGATGATGTACCACCACCATCAACCAAACTTGTAACAGACTTTGTAATAAGGATTAATAGACATATTAAACATAAGTATACTAAAACAGGCTATATTATATCCCTGATTTCAATCATGATGAAATATAGGTAAATATTAAATATTATGTGAAAGTTTACTTTAACGCAAGCAGTGTGCAAAGTTGTTTCTCCTTTATAATTTCTCTTTTCTTTTTCAGACTTTTGTTTCTTTTTTAGTTCTGCACTTTTTTTCTGAATTGTTTTCTGTTTCTTTCGTAAATGATTCATGTCACTAGATGAAATTCGTGATGTTACTTCAGTCCAAATAACTTTTCTTGTAACTGATGACTGTTTTTTCATGTGTAAATCAGATTTTTCCGTATTACCAGAGGGTTTTGGACTCTGAGCATCTGGGTTATAATATCTTGTGCAAAATCTTGCCAAATCTGTTACCTTCAGATTCAGAGTTACTATAGTATTTGTTTTTGAATTCCCTCCTACTTTTGTTTCTTTACTATTTTCTTCATCCACAGAAGTTACTGTAATCTCTTTTTTCCCCATAGGTCTTAATTTATCTTCCATATTATTTTCTTTGTTTTGTTCTTTTGTATCATTATCTTTTTCCAAGTTGATATCTTTTTCCATACTGTCTATTTTTGAATCTTCTTGTATATTACCTTTAGAAGTATTTGTTTTTGAATTCCCTCCTACTTTTGTTTCTTTACTATTTTCTTCATCCACAGAAGTTACTGTAATCTCTTTTTTCCCCATAGGTCTTAATTTATCTTCCATATTATTTTCTTTGTTTTGTTCTTTTGTATCATTATCTTTTTCCAAGTTGATATCTTTTTCCATACTGTCTATTTTTGAATCTTCTTGTATATTACCTTTAGAAGTATTTGTTTTTGAATCCCCTCCTACTTTTGTTTCTTTACTATTTTCTTCTCGTATGATCCACAGTCTTGTTGCTGGCAGAAATGTTTGAGTTTTTATGAAACCAATTTTCAAGTTACCTCAAAAATTTTAACCTAATGGTGAATACACTTGGATATAGGAGGATTGCTATTTCATTGAATTTGTACACCCTGATAAACACGCTTACGTAATAGTAACTCTGGTAACCTTCAGGACTAGTGTTAAATACAAAAACAATGTTTTGTTTAAAAATAATTTATTAAGTTAAATTTTGTTAAATTTTTAGTCAGACTAATATTTTGATTTGAGATCACCTTAAATTTGCTTCCTGTAAAACACATATTAGAAATTTTCCTTTCTCAGTAGTAACCAGTAATTCTGATATAACTTTACAAAATAAATGTGCAGACCACTGTTTTTAGAAACGAGCTCTTGTGCATTGTTTGTTTCTCTGCAGTGTACTCACTTCTACTTTTATCTAGGCCCTATGTCTACAACTTGCAGAGGGTAGTCCTTAACATTTTTTGAAATTGTTCTTTAATTTAAGTAATAAAATTTGTGTGTGTTTTAAAATAGAATACATTAATGCTACAGCAGTTTCAAAAATATTGAAATACAGTATAAGAAAAAGCTTAAAACAGTTCTTAACACTTTGGCTAAAAATTGGCAACATTCTTCTCTTTTGACCATATCTTGTTCATTGTTGTTGGTTTTTTTAAAATTAAAGTAAGTAGTAACTTCTCATAAATTAGCTACAATTTATATTTACAAATGTTGCTGTAAATAATTAATCAGGCAAAATTTATGTTTCAGTAAAAAAACACCAGAGCGTCCCATACAAATTTCAACTTGTCGGCATACGTTTTGTTACAACTGTGTTTCGCGTATCCATAACTGTCCAAAATGTGGAGCTCAGTATATTAAAAAGGACTTGAAATTTTTTCCCCTTCTAACGGACTATACTACTCTTTCTAAAAAAATAGAACAAATTTTTCAACAGTAAGTTATTTAAGAATAGAGTGAAAACTTAACAATTATATATTTTTAGTTTGCTTAAGCGTAATATATTTTTTTTAAAGTTATAGAAACCAATATTTATAACATATTTAAATTCAAAATTGGAAATTAATTCCAAAATATTATTGTTTTAAAAAGATTGACTTATTAAATTTCAGTGTAGCAAGTTTTACAATTACCTAGGCCTATTTAAAAAGTGTCCCCAACTGGCACTGGAAAATGTTAATAAAAAAATATTATCCTTCAATGTTGGTCATTTAGACAACTCATAAACTTGGCATACACCAAGTGTTAATTTATTTTTGTATAACTCGTGCACACACACAAACAAAAAATAGTTTGTAAAAAATGTATTCTTTTTTGTAAAAAATATTTTGTTTTATCCTGTGTTTTACCTCTCATTTTTTAAATAAGAATTAATGTATAGTGCCTTTTTTTCTACATTCAAATGTACTGTATCAAAAAAGCCACATTTCATGTTACAATTTTAAGATAGTTAAAATTTAATAATAAAACACATTTAAAACAGTTCCTGATTTTGTGGCTGAAAATTTGTGAGCATCAGTGCCATATTATTCGGGGGGAATATTTATAATCAAGTATTTCAAATATCTCAAAAGATGATGTTATCTAATGTTTGTTATGTGAAAAAGTTAGAAATTTTGATATAATTAAAATTTTCGGAGAAATAACTAGTTAAATTGTTTCACTTTTGAAACATTAAACTACAATGCATTTTCATATGTTACAAATCTTTAATGTTATTGTTGCATGAATACCAAATTTAATAAATTTTTTTCAATGATAATTTTGTTTGTTTCAAATGTTTCTTTTCTTTTTTAGTACTGAAGATAAAGGTAATATACAAGAAGATTCAAAAATAGACAGTATGGAAAAAGATATCAACTTGGAAAAAGATAATGATACAAAAGAACAAAACAAAGAAAATAATATGGAAGATAAATTAAGACCTATGGGGAAAAAAGAGATTACAGTAACTTCTGTGGATGAAGAAAATAGTAAAGAAACAAAAGTAGGAGGGAATTCAAAAACAAATACTTCTAAAGGTAATATACAAGAAGATTCAAAAATAGACAGTATGGAAAAAGATATCAACTTGGAAAAAGATAATGATACAAAAGAACAAAACAAAGAAAATAATATGGAAGATAAATTAAGACCTATGGGGAAAAAAGAGATTACAGTAACTTCTGTGGATGAAGAAAATAGTAAAGAAACAAAAGTAGGAGGGAATTCAAAAACAAATACTATAGTAACTCTGAATCTGAAGGTAACAGATTTGGCAAGATTTTACACAAGATATTATAACCCAGATGCTCAGAGTCCAAAACCCTCTGGTAATACGGAAAAATCTGATTTACACATGAAAAACAGTCATCAGTTACAAGAAAAGTTTTTGGACTGAAGTAACATCACGAATTTCATCTAGTGACATGAATCATTTACGAAAGAAACAGAAAACAATTCAGAAAAAAAGTGCAGAACTAAAAAGAAACAAAAGTCTGAAAAAGAAAAGAGAAATTATAAAGGAGAAACAACTCTGCACACTGCTTGCGTTAAAGTAAACTTTCACATAATATTTAATATTTACCTATATTTCATCATGATTGAAATCAGGATATAATATAGCCTGTTTTAGTATACTTATGTTTAATATGTCTATTAATCCTTATTACAAAGTCTGTTACAAGTTTGGTTGATGGTGGTGGTACATCATCAGATTTCAAACAATTCAAACACAGGTTAGACACATGTATTGCTTCTCGTGAGGTTTGTAAAATAAATGACACAAAAACATACAGAATACATAACATTAACACACAACTGTGTTTATATTAATAGTGTCCTGGTTAAAACCAGAAAACTATAGACATACTGACCTTAAATATACTAATCCATTGGCTGTTATAATATATATATATATATATATATATATATATATATATATATATATATATATATATATATATATATATATACTAGTTGTTACCTGTTGCGGCTTTGCCTGCAATTATAATGTAGGCTATAAAATTTATAGTCGATTTTCAAAATCAGAATAGATCATTTCATTTTAATATATTTCTATTTACAATATTATACGATTTATGGTTTTCGGCCAAGAAATATACATTTTTGCTACTCGATACTCTAAAACAGGGTCCTGTCATATTTTAATAAAATAGAGTATTATTAAAAAATCACTATTATTCAATTAAACTGGAATAGTATTGTGTTTATCTCAGGTACCTAACAAAATCGCCAAAGTTCCGTTAAAGAGGCCTCGTTCGACTTTGTCAAACGGGTCTGTTGGTTTAGTGGAGAAGGATGAAAATGTGGGAGGCAAGGAGATGAGTACTGAAACACTTCAGTTACCATCTCCTAGATACTTAATTTTTAAGAACTCGATGGAAGGGGCGGACTTACTTAAAGTATCGCCCTTTTTGATTAATAAGGCAATTGTTGGAAGAGCAGGTCCCGTAGCTTCAATTAAAAAGCTGCAGAACGGGACCTTACTGGTTCAGACTAATAGCGATAAGCAGAGCTTATCGCTGTTAAATATGACATCATTTTTTGATAGCGTCAAGGTTTCTGTGGAACCCCACAGAACATTAAATTCTGCTAAGGGAGTGGTGACTTGCAGAGATCTCCTCCATGTTGAACTAGAGGAGATTAAACAAGAGTTGGCAAAGCAATCAGTTGTAGACGTGTGCCGTATTTTTCGTAACGAGAAGGGGCAAAAGTAGCTACTGCCTCTTTGATTTTGACTTTTGGTAAACCTACCGTACCGGACCACATCTATGCCGGGTACCAGCGCCTTTCGGTAAGGCCATACGTTCCAAACCCGAGACGGTGTTTTAAATGCCAGGGTTTTGGACACGTGAGCTCCACATGCCAGAAGGATCAGGTATGCGGTAATTGTAGTGGTAATGGTCATGATAGTGAGCAATGCAAAAATGTTCCAAAGTGTTCGAATTGTGGTGGAGACCATCCCGCTCGTTCCTTTGACTGCCCCAAGTTTAAGGACGAGAAAGCCATTCTTTCTATCATGGCCAAGGACAAGATATCTTTTTCAGAAGCAAGGAAGGTTTTCAAAAGCTCAAAATCAATAATTGAAGGTAAATCGTTTGCTGCTGCCACCTCTACTAGTAAATCATCGTGTGCTAATTGCGAAGAGCTAACTAAAACGGTAAAAGCATTATCGGAACAGGTAGCTCAATTGCTAACTCTGATTTCTGCGGGTTCCATTCCCGATTCGCTGTCTAAATCGTCTGAAATGTCTTCCTCTCAAGTGTCTTCAAAAGGAAAGGATACTCACCTTTCGAAAGTCGCTAGTAAAACCCTTGTGACAAAGAATCCAAGGCCTGTAATTCTGGAAGCAAATCCATCTTCTTCCAATCTAGGCGTAAGAACAAAGTCGCAAGTGTTAAAGTCTTCGTCTAAAAACGTTCCTTCTGGACTAGCCCATTTTCTTAAAAAATCAAACACATACCCACCAGTGGTTGTGTCAAAAAAAGAGAAAATACTAACAAAGAAGGAAACAAAATCAAAGGAAGGAGTTGCTTCCAAGGTGCCTCCTTCCAAAACTACTATTTCTACAGAGTCGGACATCAATCACAGTAAGTCCGACATAAATCACACCAGTGATTTGATGTCGATAGACTCCGATAAATCTGAATTAATATGTGACCAAAACGAACAGAACCCGCTGCTATATTAATTTATTATATTTCAATGTCTGCATTTTCCATTAAGAACAATGTGATACAGTGGAATATTAATGGGATAAGAAGCCATATTGAAGATCTCAAAGTTCTTGTGCGAGATTCATCTCCTCTAATAATGTGTCTCCAAGAGACGCACTTGCATGAATCCCACACCTTCAATTTTAGGGGTTATTCTATTTTCAGAGCAGATTTCGTCACTGAGGAAAGAGCCAGAGGTGGCGTAGCCATATTGGTACACAACTCTGTCCAGTCCATATCTGTCAATATAATAACTCCTTTACAAGCTGTTGCCGTTCAGATTACCGTTCCATTCAAAGTTACCGTCTGTTGCCTTTACTTGCCGCCTAGTTACAATTTCCAACATCATGAAGTATATGATTTAATATCTCAGTTGCCACAACCGATTTTATTGACAGGTGATTTTAACGCTCACCATACTTCATGGGGTTCCTTATCCTGTAACTCAAGGGGAATACGAATCGAAGGAATACGGTCAAACTTAGATTTGGTCTTCTAAATGACGGTTCCCCCGACTCATTTATCAGCATCTACTGGCGGATGGACAGTTGTCGATTTGTCATTTTGTAGTCCAGCTTTGGCAACAAAGTTTGAATGGTCGGTTTTACCAGATCTGTATGGCAGTGATCATAATCCCATTAATATTTCATTTTGTACTTTCGCTCATGTGCAACGACGCCTGCCGCGTTGGATCCTTAAAAAGGCAAATTGGGAAGAATTTGCAAAAAGATTTGTATCACCAGAAATTGAAATGAACTGCATTAACGAAGTGGTTAAGAAATTCACCAATACGATTTTAAATGTAGCCGAGGATGTTATTCCTAAAACATCCGCATACCCACATCGTCCATCTGTTCCTTGGTGGAACGAGGACTGTAAGGAGGCTTTGCGTTTACGCCGAAAAGCACTACGTATATTCAACAAAAGCCCGACAGATGAAAATCTTGAGCGTTACAAAATCCTTCGAGCTAAAGCTCGAAGAATTTTTAGACAAAGTAGAAAGGAATCTTGGTCGCAATATGTCGGAACAATATGCAGAACAACGCCAACATCTGTCGTCTGGAAGAAACTGCGCTCTATATCTGGCCGTGTTCCATCCACGGAGTTGATGGGTCTTAAACGGCCGAATGGAGAGTTAGTTTCTCAGTGTTCCGATATTGTAAATTTATTAGGATCATCCTTTTCTAGTTATTCCTGTTCTACGGCGTATAACGCTGCTTTTCGTAAATACAAAAGTGCAGTGGAACCATTGCCGTTCACCATCGGTACTTGTGACGACTCTCCTCTTAATAGGCTGTTTACTCTGCATGAGCTGGAATCTGCACTGTCTTCAACGAAGGACACAGCTCCCGGTCCTGACAACCTCGTATATTCCATGATCAAAAACCTTCCAACGTCAGGTAGGCTTGCCCTCCTCGAGATATACAATCGTATATTCGATGAACATACTTTCCCTGACGCTTGGTTGGAAGCAATAGTAATTCCTATTCTTAAGCCAGGTAAAGATAAAACTGATGCAAGTAGCTATCGTCCGATTTCTCTTACTAGCGTTCTTTGCAAGCTGGTAGAAAAAATGGTAAATCGTCGATTTGTTTGGTATTTGGAAACCAACAATTTACTTTGCAAAGACCAGTGCGGCTTTAGGCAAGGACGATGTTCTGTGGATCAATTAGTATCTTTGGAATCTGCGATACAAAATGCGTTCCTCTTGCGTCAAACACTAGTAGCTGTTTTTTTCGACCTAGAGAAGGCATACGACATGGCTTGGAGAAGGGGAATTTTGAACACATTAAAATCATGGGGTATACAGGGCAGGATTCTGCATTTTATCAAAAACTTCCTCAGTAATAGGTATTTTAGGGTGCGTCTTGGTAGTACGCTATCAGATCGTTTCTACTTAGAGAATGGTGTTCCACAGGGGAGTGTACTTAGTGTTACTCTGTTTGCTATTGCAATCAATAGCATAACGTCTAACGTACGGTCCCCTGTCAGATGTTCTCTCTTTGTAGACGATTTTGCTATTTACGTAAGCACCAGAAACATGGCAACAGCTGAAAGAACCCTTCAGCTGGTAATAAATAGGTTGCAGACCTGGACGAGAACTACTGGCTTTAAATTCTCCGCTGCTAAAACTCAGTGTATTGCTTTCAGTCGCCGTAGACAGATCCAGGCTCCGTCGTTATATCTTGATGGTATACAGCTTCGGACTTCTCCATCCGTTCGATTCTTGGGTCTAATACTCGACGAAAAACTCTCGTGGAGCCCTCACGTGCGTGATTTAAAATTACGATGTAATAAAATCCTCGATATGTTGAGGGTTCTTAGTGGGTCTCGATGGGGTGCTGATAGGACGTGTATGCTGATGTTTTACCGTGCCGTATTTCGTTCGCGAATTGATTATGGCAGCATTGTTTATTCATCTGCTAGACCATCGATTTTAAAGAAACTAGATCCCGTCCATAACTCGGCAATCCGTCTTGTTTCTGGTGCTTTCCGTTCAAGTCCCGTCGTGAGTATTCTCGCCGATGCTGGGGAACCTTCACTCTCTCGACGGAGACAGAAACTACAGCTAACTTATGTAAGCAATTTATTATCTAAACCTTGGCACCCTGCTTTTAATACAGTTTTCAAAAATCAATTGGTGCGACAGTATGAAACTCGACCGAATGCTACTGCTCCTCTTGGTATTAGAACTTCCCGTATTTTTGATGACTTATGTATTGAACTACCCCCAATGTTTGAAAGGTCCTTTTGTCTTGTCCCTCCATGGAAAATCAATATGCCGACCTTTGATTTCTCCTTGTGTGCATACCAGAAAGACAACACACCTAACATTGCGTATCAACGTGAGTTTTTCGACTTTCTAGTTCATATCCATCTGCTAAATTTATTTTCACAGATGGCTCTAAGATGAATAACAATGTTGGGTGTGCATTTTACTCACTGGACGAAACATATAATTATGGATTACCCTCAATTTGTAGTGTCTTTACGGCCGAACTCTTTGCCATCTTAAAGGCTCTGAATACCATTAAATTCGATAGTTTGCATTTCGTAGTTTGTTCTGATTCAAAAAGTGCACTCCAGGCAATCCGGGATATGTATTCGGTAAACCCTCTGGTTCAAGATATTCTGTGCTCTGTCCATAGACTTGAACTACGAGGTGCAAGAGTATCATTTATCTGGATTCCTGGCCACTGTGGAATATTTGGGAACACTGTAGCGGATAATGCGGCAAAGGAAGCAACTTTTCTTCCGCCATGCACTCAACGTGTATTCGTGTCTGACTTCCTTTGTCACGTAAAACATTTAATTCATCTACAGTGGGAAAATGAATGGGCAGCTACAAGCAGTAACAAATTGAGGGTAATCAAAAGTACAGTTCGTCCTTGGGGGTCGTCAATACGTGCAAGTCGCAGAGAAGAGGTGGTGATCACCCGTCTTCGCATTGGTCACTCCATGTTAACACATGGATTTCTGATGGGAGGCGGGGACCCACCTGAATGCGAATTCTGTAGGGAAACCATCACAATTAAACATATACTGCTCGATTGTGATGGTTTTCAAAATGTGCGTGTTATGTGTGGTCTGAGCAACTGTTTGCAGACGATGTTGGGAGATAGTGCCTCGGCCGTTGACCGGGTTCTTGAATTCCTTCATCGTTTGAATGTTTTAAATAAAATTTAATATATATAGTTGTTATTTCTTGTGTTATATTATTTATTTATTTTATCTAAAAACTTTATTTCTGTTATGTTCATGCATAGTTTTACGAATTGTTATTAAATTTTATTCATTATTTATTGTTATTTAGTTCTTAAGTGTAATATATCTATAGCTGTTATCTAAATTTTTAATTTATTTTTACTGTTATAGTTTGTTGTTGTTGTTTTGTTGTTTTTGTTGCTTTTTTCTTAAGTAAAATTTTGTTTAATTTTTTTTTGTTTATATATATACTCTCATTTTTCGTGACGGCGATGATAACCTGAACGGTTTTTCGCCGGGAAAAAAAAAAAAAAAAAAAAAAAAATCAGGTACCTAAACCGTGTTCATACCAAATTTAATCTCAATTGGTCCAGTAGTTACAGTGTGATTGAATAACAAACAAATAAACAAAAACAAACTTTCAGAAATATAACATGATTACCTGTTAACCGTCACGGCTTTGCCCGCAATCGTAATATACATTAAAGATCACGCATCACCGTGTTAGGACCAACAACCGTGTCAGTTAGGTTATGGTGTATTTCTTTTTTAAAATAAAGGTTTTTTTAACGCACCACCGTGTTAGTTAAGTTATGGAGTACTCTTTAAAAAAAATTAAGGCTTTTTTCCTGCATCACCGTATTAGACCCAACAAACGTGTCAGTTAGGTTCTGGAGTACTATTTTTTTAAAAATAAATAAAGGTATTTTTTAATGCATCACCGCGTTAGGCTTAACAACCATGTTAGTTAACTTATGCAGTATTCTTTAAAAAAAATATAAAGATTTTTCACGCATCACCATGGCCTAACAAACGTGTCAGTTAAGATTTGGAGTACTCTTTAAAAAAAAAATAACGGTTTTTTTCACGCATCACCATGTTAGACTTAACAACCGTGTCAGTTAAGGTTTGAAGTACTCTTTAAAAAAAATAACGGTTATTTCACACATCGCCATAATAGGCCCAACAACCATGTCAGTTAAGATATGTGGTATTGTGATGGTTTCCAAAATGTGCGCTTTATGTGTGGTCTGAGCAACTGTTTGCAGACGATGTTGGTAGATAGTGCCTCGGCCGTTGACCGGGTTCTAGACTTCCTTCATCGTCTGAATGTTTTAAATAAAATTTAATTTATTGCATTTGTAATTTCTTGTGTTATTTTATTTATTTATTTTATTTAAAAACTTTATTTCTGTTATGTTTTGCATACTTTTACGAATTGTTATTAAATTTTATTCATTATTTATTGTTATTTAGTTCTTAAGTGTAATATATATATACCTGTTATCTAAATTTTTAATTTATTGTTACTGTTATAGTTTGTTGTTGTTGTTTTTGTTGTTGATTTTTTCTTAAGTAAAATTTTGTTTAATTAATTTTTTTTTTATATATACTTTCATCCTTCGTGACGGCGATGATAACCTGAACGGTTTTTCGCCGGAAAAAAAAAATAAATAAATAAAAAGTAAAGGTTTTTTTTACTCATCACCGTGATAGGCCTAACAATCGTATCAGTTAGGATATGTAGTATTCTTTAAAAAAATATAAATGTTTTTCACACATCACCGTGTTAGGCCTAACAACCGTGTCAATTAGGTTATGTAGTATTCTAAAAAAATAAAGGTTTTTTTCACCATCACCATGATAGGCCCAACAACCGTGTCAGTTGGGATATGTAGTAGTCTTTAAAAAAATATAAAGGTTTTTTCACGCATCACCGTGTTAGGCCTAACAACCATGTCAGTTAGGATATGTAGTATTCTTTAAAAAAATATAAAGGTTTTTCACACATCACAGTGTTAGGCCTAACAACCGTGTCAATTAGGTTATGTAGTATTCTAAAAAAATAAAGGTTTTTTTCACCATCACCATGATAGGCCCAACAATCGTGTCAGTTTGGATATGTAGTAGTCTTTAAAAAAATATAAAGGTTTTTTCACGCATCACCGTGTTAGGCCTAACAACCATGTCAGTTAGGATATGTAGTATTCTTTAAAAAAATATAAAGGTTTTTCACGCATCACCGTTTTAGGCCTAACAACCGTGTCAGGATATATAGTAGGCTATTTAAAAAAAAAATATAAAGGTTTTTTCATGAATCACCTTGTTAGGCCTAACAACCATGTCAGTTTGGTTATGCAGAATTCTTTTAAAAAATTGGTTTCTTATCACCCAAAACCCGTGTTAGTCGTATTTTTATTGTTTTACCGATTTACAACACGTTACTGATTTTCGCCGGGTACCAATTTTGAGGTTATGTTGGTCACTTTTATTTTAGATTTTATCGTACTTCTCGTGCTTTCATATTTTGGATTCTTGTCTTGGGCACATAATAAAGCATTTTAGTAACAAAAATATCGAAAAATATAGGTTATGCTACACTGCATATTTACTATTTTTTCATGTAATGTAATTACACAAATATATATACTACCTTACAATTGGCACTCTGTGTAGGGATTTTTTTACATTTAATATTGAAAATTCAACACAAAGTAACAAATTAAAATCAGTTTTGAAAAAAATTTTAACTAAAATATTGAAAATGTTACATTAAAAACAATAATTTTGCAATAAATAAAACACAGATTATGATTATTGAAATAGGATTGAATCTATGTTCATTTCAGGTACCTAAATCACATGTCCAGTAAATAACTACAATTAACACATGACACAAAACTAAAAACTGATAATTATTTTGGGCTGGGTAAGTAGTATAATGACGTTTTGTAAAACGGGAATAGGCCTATATGTATCTCTGATACTTAAACCATATTCGTACCAAATTTCATTTCAAATGGTCAAGTGGTTATAGCGTGATTGAATAACAAACAAACAAACACACAAACTTTCAGAAATATAATATGAATTAGATATATATATATATATATATATATATATATATATATATATATATATATATATATATATACTAGCTGTTACCCGTTGCGGCTTTGCCTGCAATTATAATGTAAGCAATAAAATTTATAGTCAATTTTCAAAATCAGAATAGGTCTGTTCATTTTAATATATTGCTATATACAATATTATATGATTTATGGTTTTCGGCAAAGACATATAAATTTTTGCTACTCGATACGCTAAAACAGGGTCATGTCATATTTTAATAAAATACAGTATTATTAAAGAGTCATTATTATACAATTAAACTGGAAAAGTATTGTGTTTATCTCAGATACCTAAAACGTGTTCACACCAAATGTAATCTCATTTGGTCCAGTAGTTAAAGTGTATTTGAATAACAAACAAATAAACAAAAACAAACTTTCAGAAATATAATATGATTAGCTGTTACCCGACACGGCTTTGCCTGCAATCATAATATACATTAAAGATCATGCATTACCGTGTTAGGACCAACAACCGTGTTAGTTAAGTTTTGGAGTACTCTTTAAAAAAAATTAAGGTTTTTTCCTGCATCACCGTTTAACCCAACAACCGTGTCAGTTAGGTTTGGAGTACTCTTTTTAAAAAAAATAAATAAAGGTTTTTTAATCCTTCACCGTGTTAGGCCTAACAACCATATTAGTTTGCTAATGGAGTATTCTGTAAAAAAATATAAAGATTTTTCACGCATCTCTATGTTAGGCCTAACAACCGTGTCAGGATATGTAGCCTAGTATTTTTAAAAAATATATAAAGGTTTTTTGACGCATCACCGTGATAGGTCCAACAACCGTGTCAGGATATGTAGTACTCTTTAAAAAAATATAAAGGTTTTTTCACGCATCACCGTGTTAGTTAAGTTATGGAGTACTCTTTAAAAAAAATATAAAGTTTTTTCCATGCATAACCGTATTAGGCCCAACAACCGTGTCAGTTAGGTTATGGAGTACTTTTTTGAAAAAAATAAATAAAGGTTCTTTTAATGCATCACCGTGTTAGGCCTAACAACTATGTTAGTTAGCTTATGGAGTATTCTTTAAAAAAATATAAAGATTTATCACGCATCACTATGTTAGGCCTGACAACCGTGTCAGTTAAGGTTTGGATACTCTTTAAAAAAATAAAGGTTTTTTTCACACATCACAATGATAGGCCCAACAATCATATCAGTTAGGATATGTAGTATTCTTTAAAAAAATATAAAGGTTTTTTTACGCATCACCGTGTTTGGCCTAACAACCGTGACAGTTAGGATATGTAGCCAAATAATGTTTAAAAAAATATAAAGGTTTTTTCACGCATCACCCTGTTAGGCCTAAAAACCGTGTCACTTAGGTTATGCACTATTCTTTTAAAAAATGGGTTTCCTATCATCCAAACCCGTGTTAGACGTATTTTTATTATTTTACTGATCTGTAGATTTTAAAATTTTTAAAACAATAAAAATACGTCTAAAATCAGTATAACACGGTACCGATTTTCGCCGGTAGCAATTTTGAGGTTATGTTGGTCACTTTTATTTTCGATTTTTATCGTACTTCTCCTGTTTTCATATTTTGAATTTTTGCTTTTGGACACATAATAAAGCATTTTAGTAAGAAAAATATCGAAAACTCCAATAGTTGCTGCACTGCATATTTACCATTTTTTCATATAATGTAATTACACAAATATATATACTACCTTACAATTCTTTGTATCCTAATAAAATTGTATATAATATATATATATATTCTGCACTCTGCTTTAAAAACATTGAATAGTCTTAAATGAAAAATACCAGATTGTGATTATTAGATGAAAATGTAACATTAAAAACAATAATTTTTCAATAAATAAAACATAGATTAAAATTTGTAAAATGGGATTAGATCTATGTCCATCTCAGGTGCCTAAATCTCATGTTCAGTAAACAGTAATTAAACCTAACTATAGTTAACAGATGTTACAAAAGTAAAAACTGATAATTATTTTGGGCTGGGTAAGTAGTATAATGATGTTTTGTAAAACGGGAATAGGCCTATATGTATCTCTGATACTTAAACCATATACGTACCAAATTTCATCTCAATTGGTCCAGTGGTTAAAGCGTGATTGAATAACAAACAAACAAACACACACACAAACTTTCAGAAATATAATATGAATTAGATATATATATATATGTTATCCAGTAGTTCAATATATATTTATAAGGTTAAATAAAGTTTATATTTTTAAATGTTATTTTTTAAAATATGCCGGCGGAGGCAGCTGACGTGAGCAGCTGATGGGCTTAGCGACCCCACCATACCTCTAGCTCATTCTACTCTCACTCATTTACTCCACATACACACAACACACAACATCCACAAACACACTCCCTCACACAAACATTTACAGACCCGCACGGGGGTGCAGACTAGCTGCACCTACTGAGAGGACCTAGACGAACCTCGCGGCACCCTAGTCTAGCAGACACTTACACTTACAGCACTACACTTACGATGTAAACACTTCACACTCACACGTACATTTAGGGATTTGCTGTGCTTGTTCCGTTACGTCTGGGAGTGGCGATGCTACTTGGTTTCCTTTGGCGGGACCAAGTATGTGGAACCTGATGTGTGCCTAGCACTGCCGAGGACCTCTGATGGGATAAGTTCTGGGACCGAGCAGCCTATAGGCGTCTGGCAAGCGCATGAATGTTGAGTTATGGGTGTCGGAGCCCATAGCTGGGTCTATCGAAACAAATGGTTGCATTCTGTGAGTACATAGAGGGCGGCTGCCAGTGGTACTTGGGTTTGGGGAACCGTAACTTTGTACCGGAACCCATTCCTAAAATATTCTGGAGTGCTGACAGACATGTGTTTCGGCTCCAGGATATCTGGAGGTCCCCCATTTTTTTTTTTTTTTTTTTTTTTTTTTTTTTTTTTTTTTATTGGGGTTCTCGCTTTAGTTCGAGTATCCTGGGCTGCTGGTGGTCGTTTGGGTGCACCCTGTGCCAGTTGTTCGAAAAATCTGCATTCATGAATCGCTCGGTAAATAACACTATGGATACCAAAAAACAAAACGCCAAACTGAGTCTAAAGAGGCATCGTGTGACCGTGTCAAACGAGTCTGTTTGTAGTGAGGATGTTGGAGATTTACCCAGTAATCCGAAAGTAGAAGAAGGAGGTAGCTTTATGTTACCTTCTATTAGATATCTCGTTTTTAAAAATTCTTCCGAAGGAGCTGATCTTGGAAAAGTCTCTCCTTTTATAATCAATAAGGCAATCGTTGGAAAAGCGGGTCCCGTAGTTTCAATCAAGAAACTACAAAACGGGACCTTACTAGTTCAAACCCACAGCGACAAACAGACACAGTCGCTGCTTAAAATGACATCATTCTTTGAGAATGTCAGGGTATCTGTGGAACCCCACAGAACCTTGAATTTTGCAAGGGGTGTAATAACATGCAGAGATCTTGTTTACGTTGATACCCAAGAAATAAAGACGGAGTTGGCTTCGGAAGGAGTAATCGATGTAAATCGAATAATGCGAGTAGATAAGGGACAAAAAAATTCCTACAGCCTCCTTAATTCTTACATTTGGAAAACCCACTGTACCCGAGTATATCTATGCCGGATGCCAAAGGCTGTCGGTCAGACCTTATGTTCCGAACCCAAGGCGTTGTTTTAGATGTCAAGGTTTCGGCCATATGAGTTCCTCGTGTTCGAAGCCCGAGGTTTGCGGCAATTGCGGTACTGCGGGTCATAGTGGTGAAGGTTGTCAGGCTAGCCCACATTGTGTGAACTGTGGAGGTGAGCATCCTGCCCGATCTCCAAACTGCCCCAAGTTTCAAGAAGAAAAGTCAATTTTATCGATAATGGCCAAAGATAAGATTTCTTTCTCCGAAGCCAAGAGAGTTCACAAAAGCTCTATGTCTGTTCTCAATGGAAAATCTTTTGCAGCTGTCACATCTAATCCAAAAATATCATCTTGTATGAATTGTGATGAGCTAACCAAAACTGTCAAAGTTTTGACGGATCAAGTAGCTCAATTGTTAAGTCTGTTATCCTCCAATGTCACACCTATTTCGGTTCCTGTTGCTAAGAAAGGTCCTTCATTGATTTCTCCTACTAAAGTTACTTCTGGATCTAGTTCATGTAAAGAGTCTAAATCTCCAGTGACGAAGCCTCTAATGACAACGTCGCAAGTACTAAGAAACCTCCCGTCGCCCGTTGATAAGAAAACCACTCCGGGTCTAGAGTATTTCTTAAAAAAAAAATCAAACACTTGTCCACCGAAAGTTGGACCTAAAAATAAAAATTCTGCCACAGTAAACAAACCTGTAAAGAAAACTGAAAAAACTTCTAAAGGAGGTTCCACTACCAAACCTCTTGCAAACAAAACCAAAAAATCATCAGAGTCTGACATTAGTCACAGTTGTGACTCTGTGTCTGTTGATCACAGTAGTGATTCGATGTCGGTAGACTCTGATAAATCAAAAGTAGTGAATGACAAAAACGAACAGAACCCGCTGCTATATTAATTTATTTTATTTCAATGTCTGAATTTCCAATTAATAGCAATGTGATACAGTGGAATATTAATGGGATAAGAAGCCACATGGAAGATCTCAAAGTCCTTGTGCGAGATTCATCTCCTCTAATAATGTGCCTCCAAGAGACGCACTTGCATGAATCCCACACCTTCAATTTTAGGGGTTATTCTATTTTCAGAACAGATTTCGTCATTGAGGAAAGAGCCAGAGGTGGCGTAGCCATATTGGTTCACAACTCTGTCCAGTCCACATCTGTCAATATAATAACTCCTTTACAAGCTGTTGCCGTTCAGATTACCGTTCCATTCAAAGTTACCGTCTGTTGCCTTTACTTGCCGCCTAGTTACAATTTCCAACATCATGAAGTATATGATTTAATATCTCAGTTGCCACAACCGATTTTATTGACAGGTGATTTTAACGCTCACCATACTTCATGGGGTTCCTTATCCTGTAACTCAAGGGGAATACGAATCGAAGGAATACGGTCAAACTTAGATTTGGTCTTCTAAATGACGGTTCCCCCGACTCATTTATCAGCATCTACTGGCGGATGGACAGTTGTCGATTTGTCATTTTGTAGTCCAGCTTTGGCAACAAAGTTTGAATGGTCGGTTTTACCAGATCTGTATGGCAGTGATCATAATCCCATTAATATTTCATTTTGTACTTTCGCTCATGTGCAACGACGCCTGCCGCGTTGGATCCTTAAAAAGGCAAATTGGGAAGAATTTGCAAAAAGATTTGTATCACCAGAAATTGAAATGAACTGCATTAACGAAGTGGTTAAGAAATTCACCAATACGATTTTAAATGTAGCCGAGGATGTTATTCCTAAAACATCCGCATACCCACATCGTCCATCTGTTCCTTGGTGGAATGAGGACTGTAAGGAGGCTTTGCGTCTACGCCGAAAAGCACTACGGAGATTCAACAAAAGCCCGACAGATGAAAATCTTGAGCGGTACAAAATTCTTAGAGCTAAAGCTCGAAGAATTTTTAGACAAAGTAGAAAGGAATCTTGGTCGCAATATATCGGAACAATATGCAGAACAACGCCAACATCTGTCGTCTGGAAGAAACTGCGCTCTATATCTGGCCGTGTTCCATCCACGGAGTTGATGGGTCTTAAACGGCCGAATGGAGAGTTAGTTTCTCAGTGTTCCGATATTGTAAATTTATTAGGATCATCTTTTGCTTGCTATTCCTGTTCTACGGCGTATAACGCTGCTTTTCGTAAATACAAAAGTGCAGTGGAACCATTGCCGTTCACCATCGGTATTTCTGACGACTCTCCTCTTAATAGGCTGTTTACTCTGCATGAGCTGGAATCTGCACTCTCTTCAACGAAGGACACAGCTCCCGGTCCTGACAACCTCGTATATTCCATGATCAAAAACCTTCCAACGTCAGGTAGGCTTGCCCTCCTCGAGATATACAATCGTATATTCGATGAACATACTTTCCCTGACGCTTGGTTGGAAGCAATAGTAATTCCTATTCTTAAGCCAGTTAAGATAAAACTGATGCAAGTAGCTATCGTCCGATTTCTCTTACCAGCGTTCTTTGCAAGCTGGTAGAAAAAATGGTAAATCGTCGCCTTGTTTGGTATTTGGAAACCAACAATTTACTTTGCAAAGACCAGTGCGGCTTTAGGCAAGGACGATGTTCTGTGGATCAATTAGTGTCTTTGGAAGCTGCAATACAAAATGCGTTTCTCTTGCGTCAAACACTAGTAGCTGTTTTTTTCGACCTAGAGAAGGCATACCACATGGCTTGGAGAAGGGGAATTTTGAACACTTTAAAATCATGGGGTATACAAGGCAGGATTCTGTATTTTATCCAAAACTTCCTTAGTAATAGGTATTTTAGGGTGCGTCTTGGTAATACGCTATCAGATCGCTTCTACTTAGAGAATGGTGTTCCACAGGGGAGTGTACTTAGTGTTACTCTGTTTGCTATTGCAATCAACAGCATAACGTCTAACGTACGGTCCCCTGTCAGATGTTCTCTCTTTGTAGACGATTTTGCTATTTACGTAAGCACCAGAAACATGGCAACAGCTGAAAGATCCCTTCAGCTGGTAATAAATAGGTTGCAGAACTGGACGAGAACTACTGGCTTTAAATTCTCCGCTGCTAAAACTCAGTGTATTGCTTTCAGTCGCCGTCGACAGATCCAGGCTCCGTCGTTATATCTTGATGGTATACAGCTTCGGACTTCTCCATCCGTCCGAAGCTCCATCCGTCAATTCACCAGAAATTGAAATGAACTGCATTAACGAAGTGGTTAAGAAATTCACCAATACGATTTTAAATGTAGCCGAGGATGTTATTCCTAAAACATCCGCATACCCACATCGTCCATCTGTTCCTTGGTGGAATGAGGACTGTAAGGAGGCTTTGCGTCTACGCCGAAAAGCACTACGGAGATTCAACAAAAGCCCGACAGATGAAAATCTTGAGCGGTACAAAATTCTTAGAGCTAAAGCTCGAAGAATTTTTAGACAAAAGTAGAAAGGAATCTTGGTCGCAATATATCGGAACAATATGCAGAACAACGCCAACATCTGTCGTCTGGAAGAAACTGCGCTCTATATCTGGCCGTGTTCCATCCACGGAGTTGATGGGTCTTAAACGGCCGAATGGAGAGTTAGTTTCTCAGTGTTCCGATATTGTAAATTTATTAGGATCATCTTTTGCTTGCTATTCCTGTTCTACGGCGTATAACGCTGCTTTTCGTAAATACAAAAGTGCAGTGGAACCATTGCCGTTCACCATCGGTATTTCTGACGACTCTCCTCTTAATAGGCTGTTTACTCTGCATGAGCTGGAATCTGCACTCTCTTCAACGAAGGACACAGCTCCCGGTCTGACAACCTCGTATATTCCATGATCAAAAACCTTCCAACGTCAGGTAGGCTTGCCCTCCTCGAGATATACAATCGTATATTCGATGAACATACTTTCCTGACGCTTGGTTGGAAGCAATAGTAATTCCTATTCTTAAGCCAGTTAAAGATAAAACTGATGCAAGTAGCTATCGTCCGATTTCTCTTACCAGCGTTCTTTGCAAGCTGGTAGAAAAAATGGTAAATCGTCGCCTTGTTTGGTATTTGAAACCAACAATTTACTTTGCAAAGACCAGTGCGGCTTTAGGCAAGGACGATGTTCTGTGGATCAATTAGTGTCTTTGGAAGCTGCAATACAAAATGCGTTTCTCTTGCGTCAAACACTAGTAGCTGTTTTTTCGACCTAGAGAAGGCATACCACATGGCTTGGAGAAGGGAATTTTGAACACTTTAAAATCATGGGGTATACAAGGCAGGATTCTGTATTTTATCCAAAACTTCCTTAGTAATAGGTATTTTAGGGTGCGTCTTGGTAATACGCTATCAGATCGCTTCTACTTAGAGAATGGTGTTCCACAGGGAGTGTACTTAGTGTTACTCTGTTTGCTATTGCAATCAACAGCATAACGTCTAACGTACGGTCCCCTGTCAGATGTTCTCTCTTTGTAGACGATTTTGCTATTTACGTAAGCACCAGAAACATGGCAACAGCTGAAAGATCCCTTCAGCTGGTAATAAATAGGTTGCAGAACTGGACGAGAACTACTGGCTTTAAATTCTCCGCTGCTAAAACTCAGTGTATTGCTTTCAGTCGCCGTCGACAGATCCAGGCTCCGTCGTTATATCTTGATGGTATACAGCTTCGGACTTCTCCATCCGTTCGATTCTTGGGTCTAATACTCGACGAAAGGCTCTCGTGGAGCCCTCACGTGCGTGATTTAAAATTAAGATGTAATAAAATCCTCGATATGTTGAGGGTTCTTAGTGGGTCTCGATGGGGTGCTGATAGGACGTGTATGCTGATGTTTTACCGTGCCGTAATTCGTTCGCGAATTGATTATGGCAGCATTGTTTATTCATCTGCTAGACCATCGATTTTAAAGAAACTAGATCCCGTCCATAACTCTGCAATCCGCCTTCTTTCTGGTGCTTTCCGTTCAAGTCCCGTCGTGAGTATTCTCGCCGATGCTGGGGAACCTTCACTCTCTCGACGGAGACAGAAACTACAGTTAACTTATTTAAGCAATTTATCATCTAAACCATGGCACCCTGCTTTTAATACAGTTTTCAAAAATCAATTGGTGCGACAGTATGAAACTCGACCGAATGCTACTGCTCCTCTTGGTATTAGAACTTCCCGTATTTTTGATGACTTACGTATTGAACTACCCCCAATGTTTGAAAGGTCCTTTTGTCTTGTCCCTCCATCGAAAATCAATATGCCGACCTTTGATTTCTCCTTGTGTGCATACCAGAAAGACAACACTCCTAAAATTGTGTATCAACGTGAGTTTTTTCGACTGACTAGTTCATATCCATCTGCTAAATTTATTTTCACAGATGGCTCTAAGATGAATAACAATGTTGGGTGCGCATTTTACTCACTGGACGAAACGTATAAGTATGGATTACCCTCAACTTGTAGTGTCTTTACAGCCGAACTCTTTGCCATCTTAAAGGCTCTGAACACTATTGAATTCGATAGTTTGCATTTCGTAGTTTGTTCTGATTCAAAAAGTGCACTCCAGGCAATCCGGGATATGTATTCGGTAAACCCTCTGGTTCAAGATATTCTGTGCTCTGTCCATAGACTTGAACTACGAGGTGCAAGAGTATCATTTATCTGGATTCCTGGTCACTGTGGAATATTAGGAAACACTGTAGCGGATAATGCGGCAAAGGAAGCAACTTTTATGCTGCCATGCACTGAACGTGTAATAGTGTCTGACTTTCTTTGTCACGTAAAACATTTAATTCTTCTACAGTGGGAAAATGAATGGGCAGCTACGATTTTGGGAAATATATTTATAGATAATATATAGTTCTTATTTCTTGTGTTATTTATTTATTTATTTGATTAAAAATGTGTTAATAGAATTTTATTTTAGGATTGAAATCAACCTGTTATCTAAATTTTTAATTTTTTACTGCCACAAGAATTCGCCGAAAAAAAAAAAAAATTATAATAGATAATTTTTCATAAAAAAAAGAAATTTTAGATTGAAATCAATTCTTACAATATTATATTATGAAAAATAAGACAATAATTTTTTACAAATTTATATCAGGCCTCTTAATTCTAATGCAATTTTTTAATTATAACCGGGTTACAGTAGAGTTTCCCTAATCCTACCTAAACCAGGCGCCCCCGCAGGAGGGGTGCAGACTAGTGCACCTATTGAGAGGATTTAGATGCCCCTTGTGATACTTGAGTCTAAAATACTCTTACAACACTACACTTATGACTTTAACTTTTTACACTCACACTTACATTTATGGAGGCAATAATAGTGTCAATGTGCTTTTCGCCTGAAAAAAAATCAGGCACGGCCGGATCGAATTAGCGGGAACGTTGGATTACACGGAAAACCATTAAAAAACTGTTTAAAAGTATTGAATTTATTACTTTAAAAAACTTAATTACATGTATTATTACTAAATGTATTGTAGTAAAACATAAAACGACTCACAGAATCTCACTACAGTAATAAAGAGCAGTACATCGAATCATCAAACAACAGAAAATCTTTGTAATTGTTTTTTGTTTACCAACTGTTAGATCGTTTTCTTGCCACTACATCTCGCATGAAACAATCGCCCTTTACCTTTTAGAAGCCATCACAACACCTTTTAGAGAACAATGAATAAAAAAAAATATGTGAAATGTTATGAAACACACAAGCAGAATGCATTCTAAACGTCAACTCTTCCACAAATCTGAAATGATACTAAAAGACAGAAATGAACGAACAGAGCAGATATAAAGGTGGACGAACCCCCTGTTTCTTTTGGAAAGAATGTAGGTCATTGGCTGGGTGTGTAAATAACACGTATGTGTAAAGATCTGACACTTACACATCTTTTAAATTGCTTAAATATTGTTCTTTGAGGCTAGCTCAGATTAAACGGAAGGTCGGATAAGCGGGACTTTACTGTATATTGTTATTTGTAAGAAAATAAACAAAATGGCAAGTAAGGAAGAAGTATTTGCTGTTTTATATTATGGTGATTGTAACTACAGTCTGACCTCTAGGCAACGCAATTGGTGGTTAAAAAAAAAAAAATATATATATATATATATATATATATATATATATATATATATATATATATATATATATATATATATATATATATATATATATATATATGTATATAAAATAATAATGTATATATAAGAGACATAGATTCTCTTTAAAAGTGTTTATAATTGTTAATTGACTTCAAAATATCATCTGGTATGTTTTCTGTGAATTGAACTTCTTACACAACAGTTTCTCAGAGAAGCCAGTTTTTATAAAACAATTTCTTATTGTTGATTCAGATATTTCATTTTGCCACACCTTTGCTATTTTTGATTTATCAGCCTGTGGTCAACTAGTGTTTCAATAGGTTTGTCACTTTCCATTGCAGAAATAAGTATTGAGAATCTGTTTTCGGTAATGCACTTTAGGGTCTTGATAACAGTTGTCAGAGTTTCCTTGTAATATTTGGAGGGGGGCAGCTTTCTATTCAATTATCAAAAGGGGGCACGACAATTATCAAAAGAAAGAGCAACTTTTCTCTTTTGCTTTAACATTTGTTTTATCAACTTTGACTAGCCACTTCTCAAAAATCTCACTCATCATCCATAATTTTTTGTTGTTGTAATTATAGTCAATTTCTAACGATTTCACTCTTTTGAAACATTGTGGCTGTCTGTTTTTGCTAATGACCAGATTTTTTTTTTCATTCTCAGACATATTGGCATGGAGGACAATAGTAATATGTTTGCTATTTTTAATTCCAAAGCAATTATAATTCTTAAAAACAATTCCAGTCCATCCATTCAAGCCAATTTCATTCATATTAAAAACATTATCACTTCCATATTCTTCTAAAATCATTTTTAAAAATTCTTACAATAATCTTTTCTTTGATGTTGTGATACTTTTTAAATTTGTCTAATGAACCTGAGCTTGCTTGGAATTCTGCTTATCCTAATCTTTTTGCATATTCTATTGCCTTTCTTTTTATGAGTGGTCCAAAGGCAGGCATGTTTTTATCTATCGCCTCAAAGATTCATTTCTATTTGAAAACAGATTCCACATATTCTCAATTTTTTTATTACAGTCAACACTGTATTAGGCAGAATGCTAATTTTCGCTTCAATATCTTTTTTCGTATTCCACTATGAATGTTTTCTAACAAATTCATCATTTTCAAGACAAACAAGAGCTTTCTTTATGACATGTTTTACTCTCGATAAAAAAAAAAAAAAATAGCAAAAACTAAAGTGATAGTATAGCAACAAAATTTCTTTATAGCAACTAACAATCATCTTTTAAACAACTTTAAAACCCTTGAACCTGTTAAAAACAACTGATAAAAACTCCTTTAAAACAACAAGCAAAACTGCTTTAAAATAACAACAATGTGTTTAAATGAAGGATCACAGACACTCGCACAATAATCCGAACTAACCAAACATTACTGATGCACTGAGTTACTGTAAATTACTGAAATGAATTGTTGTTCCTATCATCTGCTATACAGCAGTCACATGAATCATCGTTCATCTTCTGCTTGTCAGTTTCAAATCTACTGAGAGGGGATCAATTTCTGGCAACTGAGATGAAACTGTACTATTTAGTTAGTAATATTTAAAAAAATCTTCTGAGCTTTTTGATTGTAGAATTATTTAAAGGCCTTTAATGTTTAGGTAAGTTGGTTGTTATATGAAAATATCATTATAGTTCTTAAATTTCGCTTTATCACTATGTTATATTTTTGTGTTTTAGGAAGACTTACAGATGGTAACATCTTTACTAGAAAGTGGATCAAATCCCAATGTCAAAGACAATGCTGGATCGACACCATTAGTAAGTTATTAATATATAGTTTAGTATGTACATACCCTGTTACATATATAAAGTAAAACCCTTATTAACGCTGTTTAAGGGATTGTGATTCTGATATTAACTGTCATGGGATATGATCTTTTATTGAAAATACAAAACAAATTTTATTTCTTGATTTTGAATTACAGCACAGTGTAAAATGCAGATAAGAGGTTATAAAATAGTCGTTGATAGATGATTGCCATCTACTCATATTGCTACTATGAATTATTACATTTTCTATATAGTTCTAGTAATTAGGAAAATCATTAGATACACAGGTAAAAGCAATGCTATTGTAGTAGTTTTTTGTCGTAGTACAGAATTTGTAATCCTTCACTTACATAAAAGCTTTTATGCTTTGTTATTTTGTAATAAAATTGCTGTACACTGCACAGAATTCCAAGAAAGAAAGAATAAAACATATTGACAGGGAGTTTTTGAAGGTGGGAATTCCATTCATGGAAAAAGATACTGTTGGACACCAGATAATATTGACTGGAATGTTTTTTCCAGGTATAGGGTGATTCATTCAAGCGCTCGAGTTGCAATCATGTCTGAGTACAGTGACACATACTACTCTCTCAACATTCAAAACTATTTCCCAAGTTATATACAAAATTTTTATTCATTTTTGACCTGTAAAAAGCGCTATCAGTGGGATTTGGAAGTATTAAGAGGGTAAAATCACTATATAGAAATTTTCTTTTCTACTACTACTACTACTACTGATACCTTGGCCAAATTTTCTTTGCAAGAGTATTTAGGTACTAAAATCTGCACTACTAGTCATGCTGAAGGCATAAATGAGCAAAGCTACACACTTGTTCATCAGACATTGTCCAAGTGAACTGGAGATAATTAAAAAATAATAAAACATGTACAAAAGAATAAATAAACGATATTAGAATTATGAAAATTATTTATTTTATTAAAGTAAAATATATTACAGTAGAGGACACTTAGTGAGCAGGGTAGTTACTGTTTATGCAAAAATGTTGGTTAAAGTGGAGGTAAACATTACTGTTAAAGAGATTAAACACATTTTACTAGCAAACATATTGTGTAAAATTAAATAAATTAACAATGTTCAAAATTATCACCAGCAAAGTGAAAAAAATTACTATATATAAATTTTCATCTTCAATTAAAAAAAGAATTTTCTTGCAACAAAAAAAAGAACTCAAAATTTAATTTAAATAATTTTATTTTATTCTGGTTCTTTCCATTGCCTCTGTACGTCGTGATGTGTAGCTACATCAGCTCTTTGTTACAGTTTTTACTAAATTTTAAACATAATACAGTATCAGATAACAACAACCGCTCATTATAAACACTATACATGATCAGCTGAACGTAAACACACAATGGGTGTAGAAGATATGACGGTGGCTATCTTGGGTAAAGAGAGTGACAGAGGAGGAATAGGAGTGGTAGATGTAAAAGAGATAATACCGTAAAAGATTCATTAGTCCTACAATCTGTGTGAATATCATGTAAACTTAGTGCATTATTATCGTGTAAAAAAAAGTTGTTATTAGAGAACACAATAGTGTTAGTTCTGTGTACTGAAAAAGAACCAAAATACTATAATTTTTATATGCTAAAAACAGTGCATTGCATCCTGGTAACGTTTTATGTCATTGTGATTGTTAATCATACATAATCAATGTTCATGTTCTCATAATGTGAGAATTAAAAAAAAATTCTTGTCTGTTCTGATAAAATGTACAAATTTTTTAGCATGCATTTTATACAAATTTGTGATGCTGTATACATTCTCAAATGTGTTAATAACACCTTTTTGATAAAGAAATAGGTTTTATTGTTTTTTCTAACAATACAAATTTGTCTTGCGTCAAATGTACAGAGTTCTACTATTTCCAACAATATTGGAGGCAATATGATGGTCAAATTTCTGTTGTTTTCATATATTTTTTTAAAAATAAAATTGATATAATGTCAGAAATAAATTATTGCTTCATTGGCACAGCTACAATGAATGTTTTCATTCTTTAGGCCAGGGGTCTCCAAACTTTCCAGCCTTAGGGCCATACTGATTACTCCAGTAAGTTCCGAGGGCCAAAACCATATTATCATTGTTGCCGGTGGTAAAAAGTGAAATAGTCCACTGATGAAAAAAAAAGTCCGAAAAAGTACGGAACGTTTAAAAAAGGCTGCAAATCAGACTAAAGTCCGCAAAACGGCAACACTGCATATTAGTAATTTTCCTGTCATTATCTGTAATTTCTAGATTAGTCGTAGAGTACGAGCGATGAGAAGTAACGTGACACGACATCTGGTGGACACAAGCGGAAATAGGTAGTACCTTCTATCGCTAACAGATGGCGATAATAACACGTACAGAATAATCTCGTTGGTTCGAGAAAGTTCTGGTGTCTTCCACTCACTTCTAGATGGCAGTAATTGGAATATATAAGAAGGCTAGTGGCGCAACCACAAGTCAGTTCCTATAACACTGTTGTGAAGTAAAATAGTGCATACCTCCTTAAAACGTGTTTGTGCGTGTTTAAGTTTAAGACATCTTTGTAACAGTATTTTGATTTGAATTGTTGCTTTTGTGTATGATTTAGTAGTATGGAAAAGAAGCGAAAAATTGATAGTGAATGCAGAAAATTCAAAGATCAGTGGAACATTCAGTATTTTGTAATTGAGTCCAGTAACAAGGCGCTATGTTTGATTTGCAATGAAAGCATAGCCGTTCTCAAAGAATATAACATTAAATGTCATTATGAAACAAAACATTTTCAAAATTACTCAAAATATACAGGAAGTTTGCGGACAGAAAAATTCGAAGCTATGAAGCGCGGATTGAAATCGCAGCAATCTTCATTTACAAAACGCAAAACTGAACAAGAGGCTGCAACTCTTGCCAGCTTTCGTGTGGCTCTTGAAATTGCAAAATGTGGAAAACCATTCACCGATGGAGAAATGATCAAAGAATGCATAATTGCAGTAGCCGAAGAAATGTACCCTGAAAAGGTAAATTTATTAAAAACTGTCAGTATGTCAGCAAACACTGTGGCTCGAAGGGTAGAAAACATCGCTGAAAATATATCCTCTCAACTGTTCGACAAAAATGGACATGTTGAGTGGTTTTCTTTGGCCTTGGATGAGTCAACGGATGTGTCAGATACTGCTCAGGTGTTGATTTATATTCGAGGAGTAGATAAAAGCTATTAAGTGCATGAAGAACTTCTTGATATGTATAGTATTCATGGCACAACTACTGGTACAGATATTTTTAAAGGAGTTGAAATGGCCATTAATCAAAAGAACCTTCGATGGAAAAACTTGAAATGTATTACAACTGATGGAGGCAAAAACATGAGTGGGAAAGATAAAGGAGTGGTCGCTCTTGTGTCAAAGGCTGTAGAAAATGACAGTGGTTCAAAACCATTAGTCTTACATTGTATCATTCATCAACAGTCTTTGTGCGGAAAATGTTTGGATTTGTCAGAAGTTCTGAAACCAGTCATATCAACTGTTAATTTTATCAGATCTTTTGGGCTGAATCACCGACAATTCTGACAATTTATTGAAGAGATTGGAGAAAATGACTTACCTTATCATACTGCCATACGTTGGCTTAGTTGTGGGAAAGTCCTTCAGCGCTTTTTTGAAATTCGAGCAGTGATAGAAATTGTTTTGAATGAAAAGCATCGCCCTCTTACTGAATTACAAAACAACGCATGGCTGTGGAAGTTAGCATTCTATGTTGATTTGACAAAACATGTGAACGAACTGAATTTGAGATTGCAAGGAGAAAACCAGCATCTTCCTGATTTATACACTAATATCAAATCATTTCGGAAGAAATTGATACTGTTTCAATCACAACTATGAAGTAAATGTTTTTCACATTTTAAAACATGTGAAATATTCAGCCACACCACTGAGACTGAGTTTCCTATCGATTTTGCAATCGAAACTTTGAGTGCTTTGAAAATAAATTTTGATACTCATTTCTCGGACTTTGATGCCATTGCGAATCAAATTAAGATTTTTCAGAATCCTTTTGATACTGACATTGAAACCCTAGCCCCGGAACTTCAAATGGAAATGATTGATCTACAGTGCAGTGATATAATTAAGAACAAATATCAAAACTCATCTTTGTTGGAATTTTATAAAAGTCTTCCACTGACACAATTTGATAATTTTTATAAATTTGCTCGTGGGCTCTTTTCTGTTTTTGGTACTACTTATTTGTGTGAGAAGACCTTCTCCAAAATGAAGTACACAAAAAATGTTTATAGATCTAAATTAACTGATGAGCATTTTAAATCTTTTTTAATAATTGGTACAAGTAAAATTAGTCCACAACTACAAACTATTGTCAGTGGAAAATCTCAATTACATAAATCTCATTAGTATTTCATATGTCATTATGCTTGTTATAAGTTATGTTTTTATTTAAAATGTATAAAATGTTAGTTGGATTCATTTCAATAATTTGTTAGTTATTATATACTGAAGTTAAATTTTCTGCATATTATACATGTCTTTACTCATTACAATTCTGTGTTTCTTTATCCAACTTATCACAATAAGCCTACAACAATGTTATGAGTAGTTAGCCCATGACCATATCAATGTAGATGTCATATTAATAATTATTCAACATAAAATTAGAATACTTCAGGAAACTAAATTTAATTTGCTATAAAAAATATGTTCTCTAAAAGGAGTTTTCAAGTATGCTAGCTCTCCGCGGGCCGGACAAAATCTCTCCGCGGGCTGGATGTGGCCCTCGGGCTGTAGTTTGGAGACCCCTGCTTTAGGCAGTGGCTGTTAAACATTTAACTTCATTAAAAGTCATTTGGATTAGTCATAATTCCTAATTACAAGGATCAGTTAATGATAATACTGTAAAATAATTATTGATATATTTTTAATAAGTTATTGTTTAAATTCCTCAGATTGAAGCAGTCACAGTGAATAATTTACCCTTGGTGGAAGTATTATTAAAACATGGAGCCCTAGTAAACACACCAGGCTTTTTAAATACAACAGCATTATTGGAAGCTGTTTGCGAAAAAAATATTCCGATAATTGAACTGCTGATTAAGTATGGTGCTGATATCCATATACGGAGTCAGTTAAATAATTCTCCATTGTAAGTATTCTGAATATTAAAAAAAAATTGGTTAACTTTGTAGATAATAATTGGATATATAATATTTCAAAGTCATTATTTAATAATGGAATATTCATGGCATTATTTTTAATTTTAATTGGACACTGGCCGTCATTTGTGTATATGGGTAAATAAATGGTATTGTGAGTGTGCAAGTCAGTTCTTGTTCTCAAGTATGTAATACAAAATGTAAAAAAATTAAAAACTGGAACATTAGCCCAAATGCATATATTTTATATTTAAAACTGAAAACTAGAAACAAATGCTCAAGGTTTTCACAGGGGAGTGCAGACTAGTTGCACCTATTGAGAGGATTTATACGCCCCTCACGGTACCCGAGTCTAACACACACTTACACTTACAACACTACACTTTAACATTTTACACTCACACTTACATTTAGGGAGGCGATAATAGCCTGATTGTGCTTTTCACTTAAAAAAAAAAAAAAAAAACAAATGCTCAAGGCATTCAATAGGTGGCAAGTACTAAACCAGACAAGAGATCTGTGCAAGTGAGAAACTTAAGTTCCTAAAAATGTAAACTATTGTTATCTTCTCTCAAATTCCTAGTCTGGAATTTTTTTAGTGACAACCGCTTGTTAATTGTTAAAATTTTAAATTCTAATTTAGAATGTTGGTTATTTTGAATTCAAATTTTATGTTTATTTTTAATTTAGAGAGCCATTTCTAGAGTTGCCTATTTACTTCAATTAGGTTTTAGTTGTTTTCCATCTATGTAAGTTATTTTTTCAGTATACAAGATATGGCTAAAAAATAACTGAACTAATTTTTCTAAAGGTAACAAATGAGTGAGTCAAACACTACATTGCCGAGTCATGTGACATCCACTCTCTCCATTCCTGCCACTAATACGACTGCGACCTCTGAGTTCAGTGGTGATTTTCGTTGGTACTAACTGTGAATTCGCTGCCCATCAGAAAAATGTCTTGCTTTTTAAAAGAGTACAGCAGTAGTGTGATTTTTTAAAATAAAACTCAGAAAGTCTATCAGAGAAGCTCATTATTTGTTGAAACAAGTGTACGATGATGAATGTTCTTCATGCACTCAAGATTTTGAAGAAGAGCTAGAAGAGAATGATGATGATCCAAATCCAGGATGACTTTTAACATCAATGATGGATGTGAACATTAAAAAAATCAACAATTTAATCCAAAAAGAATGTTGATTGAGCATCTGCACTGTCGCTGAGATTGTCAGACAGAAAACTAGTTCGGCAGATTTTGCATCAACATTATGATATGAAGAAAGTTTGTTCAACAATATGCCCAAAAATCTCATACCTGAACAGAAGGACTCTTGAACGAACATTGGTGTTGACATTTTGAAATCCATTGAAAAGACCCTAAACTTTTGGAAAGAGTAATAGCATTTGATGAATCGTGGTTTTTTACTTATGATCCAGAAACTAAGCTCCAGTCAGTGCATGGAAGAGTCGTGGTTGTTACGACGGTTTTTGCTAAACGTGGGATCCTTATGTTGCAATACTAATACCTTGCATCCTAATACCTTGCTCCGTGTGACTTCTTTTTGTTTCTGAAAGTGAAATCAGTGTTGAAAGGAACAAGATTTAAGATTGTTGAAGCTGTGAAAGAAAAAGTGATGTAGACACAGAAGATAACTTGGAACAATGCCTTGACCAATGGAAAATTCATGTGAAGTAGTATAGGGTTCTTTGAGGGGAGTATCACGATGGGGGTAATTTTAAATTTGTGAAGAAATAAAAACAAAGAATGTGATACTATTAATCCAGTTATTTTTTAGCCATATCTCATATTGTTTTTGCATTTTTCTAATTGAATTTATGATTTTTAATCATAATTTTAGTATAGAAATAAAGCCTTTATGACTTCCTTTAGTTAAAAACAAATCGTAAACATTTTAAGCCTAGAATATTAAAATTTAAAATAAACATTATTCTAAATTAAAGACTGATGTTTTAACAGTTAAAAAAGTGGTCGTCCGTGTAAGAATCCATGTTAGGAGTTTGAGAGAAAAGGGACAACATGTTTACTTAACCTATTTCAAAAGGAAATGATAACTTCACTTCAAGGTATCTACTTAATCAATCCTAACAACGATTCAATTTTATATCAATGTAAACAATTGTATCATTCATCAGAAACGAGAGGTGGACATCCACGATTCTTAGATGCCTCTGGTAGCCACCTCGGTGGCCTAGTGGATAGCGTACTAGGCTTTCACCTCGGTGCACCATACAAACGAAGTCATTAGTTTGTTTCTGATTTGCACATTTCTGTTGTTTGGTATTTGCTAGATACGTAACCTTTTTTTCAATTCTGTGATTTTTGATTTTGCTTATCACGTATAAATTTAATTTTTTTATGTTTTGACCACTCAGAATATTAACCTTGACTGTTTTTTAGTTTTGTTATTTTAACATAGTCATAGGCATCTAGTCCTTTGAAGTTCACACTGTGACGGTCCAACTGCTTTGCTATTTGTGATTGGTTTATGTTTTCAGTGCCTTTGCACCTTCACGTCTTTCTTAGTACGGTAGAACACTGTAAAGTAGACCAAGTGGTCAAAATCCTAATAAGATCAGATTATCAGAGAAGCACTTTTATTAGTAAAAAATTTGATATAACAAATGGTTTTAAGTAGAAAATGTTTTCTACAGTATCGAAATCACTACTATATTACTTTAAAATGATATTATATAGGTTAGATGTAATATAAATTTTAATATGATCTATTTTGATAGTATTGATTGTAATAGTATTGTGTATGGGAAAGAAAATCTCTAGATGCATGCTTATCTAAAATGTATAATTGTCAACAATTATAAAATGTTTTTGTCATTTGTTGTGTGCAGCTTTATGCTGTTTTATTTATTTATAGTTTTTTTTTAAAGTACTAATTAACATTTACATTTGATGTATATTTAAATCAAAATTGGCTTTTAAAGAAATTTATAATGAATCGTAAATTATTATTTCGGCATGCTCTTATTGCCACATCCAATTACACATTAATGTAAATGCATAATAAATGATAACTAGGGGGCCCGTGCAAAATTTCACACTATACAAGTTTTAAGTAAACACAGCCTTTTGAATAAGAGTAGTTGGGGTGAGGTTGGTATTTTGAAGGAAGGGAAAACATGTTTAAAAAGTAAATCGAAAAGTGATTGTTTTGAAATAATAATCACAAATTTATGAGTATACATTTCAATGCAGATAATTGCTTTTTTTTATAGCAATTTTTACAGGGCATTACAATACCTTGTTGTAAACAATATTTGATGTAAGAATGTAATCTTCTTGTACTTTTTGTATTTCATTTTCTTTAATGGATACAAACATGTTAGTTGATTTATTTACCCTTGAAAAGGCTACATATAACTGTCCATGCGTAAAGACGGCATTCGGTAAATACAATCCTGCTGATGGAAGTGTTTGTCCCTGCGACTTGTTTATAGTGATAGCAAACGCTATTTTTAATAGGTACTGTCTTCTAGTCAATTGAAAAGGCATGCTTGATAACCTATACTTGTATTTTGATATTTTAATTGTACGTCATATTTTATGGTGTCTATATTAACAATAGATGGAAGGAAAAATCACAAATATATTTTTGTAACAACATGTGTTTGTTATTCGAAATGCTTTTCCCAGCTTGTACGATGGGCAGGGATATGGAACTGTCAGTAGTGCTACATTACCTATAAGTTTAATAACTTATAAGTAAATATTGAAATTGTGCCAAGCACATTATGCAAAAAGTGATATTTATAACGGAATTGTCTATCCGTGATTCATAAGTTAGCTTTGTAAAATATACAAAATATTGTCTGATTTGTGATGCTGTGTATGCGCATCCATAATGCTGTTTTGCATATGACAGTTAAAAAGTGTATTTTATGTTAAAATTTTCCACAAACAGTAAGTTTTAGTACAAAATCGTTTTGCAATGTCAGAAGCCATTAAAAAAATGTTTCTAAAGATACCTCATTTATGCCTGTACGAATATTATGTGTTAAGAAAAAGGGATGTTGACTCGAGAAAAAAATATATATATGATATCCAATAAAAATGTGTTGTCCCATTTTATCTCGTGAACTGTCTTTTTTCTTTTGGATGGAAGTACAAAAATATATAACTGTTGATCAATTGTTAGAGCATGTTTCATAGAATTCAATTACAGATTAAAAAAGTAAAGAAAGTTAGGGAACTATTAATTATTTTTGTTGGTCATGCATTTTTTAAAAGATATCAGTTATTCTTAAAACATTATTAATGGGCATATTGGATAACGAAGAAGAGTATGTGTCAACTACGAGTCAGTTGTGTCCATGCATTTTCTGTTTTTCCTGGACTGAGATGATGCCAACTGACATGAATGCCTCCTATGTAAAAGTGGCATTCTACATAAAGTCTGGTTTTCTAGCATTTTATGAGCGCATACTCTGCCATTCATTTTCTGCCTATTATAAGCTATAAGAGTTATGACATTCTTTTTCTCTCTTGCTTTTACAAATGGTTTACTGAATCTTGATAAGCTGATTGTAGTAATAAGAGTGGTCCAAGCAAATGAATGTTTATAATTTTGTACTTACATAATTAGTAATCAAGCAACATTAAAGTACCAAACTTTCTTGAATATCATACTCTTACTGTGTATTACAAAAAAAGTATAAATATTTCCATTTTGATGAAATTTAATAGGGTTGGATTTGATTGAAAATCATAACAATTAAATTCCGAACAAAAATTGCAAAAAAGTAACTTCAAATTTGTGTCTAAAATTCTACTTTTTCATTGCAGTCTTTATTATGAAGATTTATGTTACAGATCTTTGGCTAAAGAAGATGATGCAACAATTTACGATTTGCTGTTAAAATGTAAACCAGATTTGTCATTAGTGAAAGAAAGTAAACCATCATTTAATCCAAACAACATTCCGACTGTGTGTTGTGATATTTCCAAAGTTGATGTGATTGAAAAAGTGATTAAAATTTGTGAGAAATTTAATTTTGAAGTCCAGTTTGACTTTTGGTAAGTTATAGTACATTGGAACTTGGTTAAGTCAAATACCTTTAATAAGAAATTGTGGATAATTCAGACTTTTTATTGATCACAGTTAATAGTTAATTAGTATACTATGATAAAATAATAGTAAGACTATACTGTGTTAAAATAATTTATTTTTATTATTAAAAATATGGCATTATATTTAATTATTCTGTAATAATTATAATTAGTTTTGTGAAAATATGAAACCAGTTTTTTGACAAATTGTGTATCAGCTATTTATACCTTACAGAATTAAACTCCTGGTTAAAATACTTGAAAATGTTATTTCCATACATATAATGATTACAAATTTATTTGCAACAGTGAATGAAAATAAAACAAAATACACCTGTTATTGCCATGTCTATTAGGACTCTTGTCTTTGCAGTCAAACCCTCTGTGTAGTAGTATTTGTGTTTATTACAGACAGACACTACTGCAAAAATTAAAACAAAATTGAGTTTTATTATTCTAATAATTAATTATTATTATTATTATTAGTTTTTTTTAGGCACACTTGGGGATAAAAAAGATAGTGCTATGTTTTTACTATTTATTCATATCTTGTCTAGACAACAATTTGAGTTTATGTATAGTGGCTTTGTGTATTCATTGAAATACTTTACTTTTCGTTATTGATTAGGGTAAGCATTTTTTAAACAGTTTGTAAGCATAAAAAGAGGTTGTTCTGAAGATTCTGTAGACAGTGACAATATGTTTGGTGAATTGTTTAATGATTGCAAAAATAAATAAGTAAAATATAAGTAAAGTGTGAAAATAATATATAAAATTCTGTTAGTTTGAAAATTATAAAATTTTTTATCAGTAAAGTGTTGGTAAAGTAGTTCCTTTTCTGTAATATGTAGTAAAACAATTTACAGCTCAAACCCATTAAAAGTTGGTGAGAACAAGAATAAAATTTAGCTAGACTGCAAATGGTTAATTGTAGCTGTCTTTCAAAACTTTACTACTTTAATTATGTATTAAAAACATAATTAGATTTTGTTCCAATACAATTTCTTTATATTTTTAGGCTATGTATTAATTTTACTGATTTTCGGTTTCAGGTTCAGCAGATTTTTGATTAAAAGACTACTTGTTTCTCCCATATTATGTCTGAAATAATAACTTCTGTTCAAAAATATGTTTTTGGTTGGATCGTAAGATTAAGTGTTAATATTAATTTTTTAAATTCTTGTTTAAATTTTTTAAATTTGAATTTTGGATAATTCGGTTTTTTACTGTGGTGCCTTGAAGTTTGAATTATCCAAGTTTAAATTTATTAAAATGTAGTTAAGTTTTCACTAAAATAAATTGCATTATAATTTTTAAAAATGCCTCTGCTGTGTCTCTGAATGTAGGTTAGAGGCTGTAGTTACTGCTGTAAGATCCTTCGTCCTCTTAGTCTGTGGCATAAAGTTTAGATGTTTATAAAAAAATACCTATAAATATTAGCCAACTAGAGTTTTACATCAGGGTTAAAAAAGGATGTGTTTAAAGGAATAAAAATACAAGTTAAATAACCACCTTTGTCCGTCTTTTTAAACTTTGGGGTTATAACACTTTGAAGTTCTCAAACTTTGAATAACAATAGAGCATATACAAATATGCAAAGAGCACTATAGTATGATTTAAAAATACTAAAACAGAAACCCTTTTTGCCACAAAAAGTCATTTCTGTATGGTATCCCTCCCTGAAAAAGGTAGCTATGTTCCTGTATTGTATATAACAATAAATCAGAGTAGTTGTAAGTTGACAGGTTTGATACTGTGGGTGCACTGAATCTTAAAAATAATCTGTTCATATTAAATTAGTTTTTTTCATTTTGTACAAAAGGGATTAATTTACTAAAAATAGAGCAATAAATATACCTAATTGTTCATATTGATTTAGATGTTAATTTTCATTGAATCTGTTTCCCAAAATTAATCGTAAATTAATTTAATGTATTGAATTTTATATATTTGTAATTAGATTTGAAGTGTTATTTTTTCAGGAGTGAAGCATCTCACATAGTTACTCTAACTGATGATGACTTAAATTGTGAATGCAGTTACACCATTTTGAAAGGAATTCTAAACGGTCTCAGCATTGTTAGTTTCAAATGTAAGTATGATTTTGATTAACTTTACATTTGATTAACTTATTGAGTAAATATGTACTTTAATAATTTTCTGACACCACAAAATGAAGAAAATTTTCTGCAAGTATGTAGGGTGCAGTATAAGTTAGTTTACAGAAAGTACAGTTTTGCTGTAACATATTTTCTATAACTGTAACATTGTAAATGAAACTTAAAAGTTAAAGAAAATGCTCAAAGTGACTTTCTTCATTTGTGATTAATGTATTTAACGTTGTTTTGCACATTTTGTTTTATAATTAGAAAACATTTAATGCATTAATTTTGTTAATTTGAATATTAAAAAAAACACATGGAACATGAAATCGATTCTAGATAATCCACACATTTTTAATCCAGAGATCTAGCTGAATATTTAATAATGAAAATTCCCCCGACTATATGTCATTGAAAGCACTTATTAAAAAAGTATCAAACTATTAGATTATAGTATGGAGATGATCTTTCTTACTTTGTCCCATAGACTAGCTGCACCTCTTGAGAGGATTTAGACGTCCCTTGCAGTACCCGAGTTTAACACACACTTACACTTACAACACTACACTTAATAATTTAACACTTTACACTCACACTTACATTTAGGGAGGCAATATTAGCCTCAATGTGTTTTTCGCCTTAAAAAAAAATCTTTCTTACACAACTCCTTGCCCAGCACATTTTAGTTCCCTATAGAGTTGTAGCCTAAATATTTATATCACACATTCATTAATAACAGTGCCATGAATTAGTAGGTGTAGTTTTATCAATGGAATACTTTTGCCAGCATTTTATTATCATTACCAGACTGTTTATTATTAATGTTTCCATTCTTATCATTATAAGTGGTATGTCAGATGTCATCACTAATGGAATGAAATGTTGATTTTGTGATATAAACATACTATAAATTGTTGTTGGCATAACATAAGGAAATTGCAACACAGTTTATTGTAGATAAAACAACAACACACTTATGCTTTCCACTAATGATGACATACAAAGTTAACACTGTCTAAAAATATAGCAGCGGGACAACATGGAATTGATTCACAGATGTATAAATTGTATAAACATTAAACGATTTATTCACTAAAAATTAGTTCCTAATTAACTAGGCCAACCTAGTTTACAAAAATTAAGGGCTGGATCAAAGTCAACCCTATAGTATCAACATGTAATTCATAACAGAGGAAATGGGTAGTGGGGGGTCAAAAGGTTTTAACAGATTATAGAATATGACAACCTAAAAAGAGACACATTGTCAAGGTTCTACTGTATTTCAAACATTAATCTATTATCAACCCAAATTTATATTTTCCTGCATGGTTATTATAACAATAGTAACAACTCATTAATGTGAAAATTTTTAAATAAGTATTTTGAAAAATTAAAATTTTATTTGTAGATTTATACAAAAAATTTCTTGCTGTAGCTCCAAAGCCTACAGGCAGCTTTAGCTGTAGCTTGCTGTATACCGCAGAAAGGGGCATGAAAACACTGTAAAATGACACCTATCCTAGTAGTTAGGAGAGCTCTTAAAGCCGTTCAGAAAGTTTCCATTCATGGTTTTGGGTTAATTTTTGAAAGTTTTACATAGCTATAATTCAAAATTGAATAGACATATCTCTCAAAGAAAATTTTATATTTTTTTAATCTACGAGTAGTGCACCTGTGCCAAATTTCATGAAAACTTGAAATGTAGAGGTTTTTACTGTGTGTTAAGTTAAACGTAATGATGTCGTCCTGCCATTCGACACACAATATATGAACTGCTAAATCAAGTGGTGGAAAAAGTTAGTTTAGGGAGTCACATCTGTTTTTACCTACTTTGGCCGCCTCGGTGGTCTAGTGGATAGCGGCTAGGTCACCCGAGGATCGGGTTCGAATAGGGCTTGGCATTTTCTACGCTATAAATCATCCCACCATCTGCATTAGCCCAAGTGTGCACAATAGTCGAACGTTAAACAAAAAAAAAAAAAAAAAAAAAAAATTACCTACTTTAGTTGCAGAAAAGTTAATATAAATAGAGAGGTGTGAAACTTCCGCTATCAGCTTTGATATAACTTTGAATTTTTATAACACATACTACTCAACCTATTGCTACTTAAAACTAAAACTATGTTTAATAAATGTTTGCTAGTGCAAATTTTGGACAAAAATTGTAAATGATGGCAGAACTACTGACATAAGCATCATGATAACAATGTGAACATAGCATGAAATGTAGTAATAGAAGGTTTCAATACAATAAATAAAACAAGACAGAAAAAATGGTCTTATCAAACGATCATCAGTAGTTAACAGTGGATGTCCTAGAAGAGATTTTGCACAATCGTGCTATTGAAGAGCCAATGTTGGAATACAAAGTAGAAATGTAAAGCCAGATTTGTTAATAAATAATTTTTTTTTCTTAAACTGAACAATTGAGTAACTGTGTCCTTGAATTGGTTCCTTCAGTAGAAAGAGAGTTGAAGTTTAGAAGATGCATTCAAAGATTATTGGAGCCTTATGAAAAAAATGTTTAAGATGTAATGCTCTGGATCGCACTCAAGCGGTTTACATTCAGAGCTTTGTTTAGGGGTTCCAAGTTTAAGGAAAGGCTTTTAGCTGAGTTATAAATGGGCTCTTTGAGAAAATCAGTAGATGATTTTACTTTCCTTGGAAACTAAAATAGCTGCAGAGTTAAATGCTTTGGACCGTATATTTAAAATGGATTATGTTAACTACACAGCCTCGATTTCCCTTTTATAAATGATCTATTTTAATTATGATAATGTAAGCACCCATCAGTAACCGCGCGATTTATTTAAACAAAGTTTGGGTTGTTCAATATTTTTGAGCCTAAGGATTCGGGTGCTCAGTATTCTCAAGCCTAAGGTTTTGGGTGCTCACTACTGTCAAACATACGGATTGAAGTGATCAGTATTCTCAAGCATAAGGATTAAGGTGCACAATATTCTCAAGCATGAGGGTCAAGGTGCTCAATAGTCTTGACCATAAGGAATCAGGTTCTCCGTATTCTTGAAAATTAGAATTCAGATGTTCAGTGTTCTCAAGCGTAAGGATTCAAGTGCTCAATATTCTTGAGTCTAAGGAATTAGGTGCTCAGTATTCTTTAGTGTAAGGATTAAGGTGCTCAATATTCACTAGACTAAAAATTTTGTTGCTTCAGTATTTTCAAATAATGCGTTCATTCTTCATTATTTTCAAGCCTAAGGATTAAGGTGCTCAGTATTCTCGAGCATAAGGATTCGGGTATTTAATCTTCTCGGGCATAAGGATTAAGGTGTTAAAATATTTTCGATCATTTTAAATCCTAAATAATCTAAGGATACAGAATGTTCAATGCTCTAAGACTTCAGAATGCTTACTAATTCTTAGCTCACTGTATGTTCACCTGCTTTCTGGCAGAGTACCCCTCTATGGTATGCTTCATCGGAGTCAACAATATGCTTTTGATATAGTAAAGTACATATTTTTACTGAGTGGTCATAAAAGTGCATTCTTAACTTTTTCCACAGTTTTTGTCGTATGATTTTGAACCAAATTGTGTTGGTACACATTCACTTGTGTTACATTTTGTTATGTATTAAATATTTAGAATGCTATGAATAACTGTAGATAGAGAATACATCTTACAAAATTATTATAAAATAAAATTATTTTAGGGTTGTTGGAGTGTGATAAAGAAAAAGCTGTTATTCCGGTAGAGGGTTATGAAGTGGTTGGAACTAAGCATTACCCTAACACTGGAGTACCAGGGACTTCAAGACTAAATGCTTTTAGAATGGTAGGTAGAAATATATGTACACTAGAACCTCGTTTATCTGAAATGGGTTTAAGGAAAAGTAAAATTGTTTAAAGATTTTGTTAAAATTGAAAATATCTTCGCAATTCTTCTTGCATGTTATTGTGTATCTTGTAATAAATACTATACATAGTATGCAGTAAACTCAAAGTAGCTAATACTGAATGTTTATATTTTAACCACAAAGCAAAAAGCAGTACCTACAGCACAGTAATATAAATAGAGACTGTATAATAGTGTTGGGAATAAGAATAAAATGAAGAAGAAGAATGTATGGATGAAAGGAATTTATGAATAACAAACAATAAATAAGTCTTGTGTGACAGTTGTCTTTCTACGTAAAAAAACCAAGTACTTCCGAACATTTAAACTTTTCACATCCACAGCTTGCTTAAGGTTGTGCGATCACGTCTGCTGACAAACTTTGTCCGCTAGATCACAGGCCACTCACTCTAGGGGCTATTTTTGCCAGTCGAACATTTCCCCTCCAGCCGCTTTGTGTTTCGTGGTTCCCCCTCCACGCTCCACACTTTTCTTGGTTCCTTCGGTAACTGTGGGCTTTATCAGACCTTATGCTTACTTGAGCATTTTTTTCATGGCTGGTTGTATGCTATGACATCTTTCCATGGGATTTACGAAACAGAACTTCACATTCATGCATTATATTTTTCTGTTTTTACAGAATGTCACTTTTTGACTTATATTGTAGTTTGCCTATTCCAACTTGTATTTGTAATTATAGCACGCTACTCGCTGACCTGATGGAAGCAAATTTCTTAAATATGCTGTTTTTGTTTAAAATAAAAACATTTTAAATTTATTAAATTTTTGTTCTAAAATAAAAATACAAAAATGAGAAGCAGTAAATTTTGTAAGTTTTTTACGCAATACTTTCTATAAAAATTTGATTTCGATATCGTAATCAGTGTAAAAAACTGTATAAATTAGCATTTAAAACATTAAAATTGCATTAAATGAAAATAAAATGTAAAATAAAAATGCAAAAATGAACCGCGATGTCAGGATTTGTGTGTACAGATAAATATGATTGGATTAATAAACCTTGAACATTGATAATGAAATAAAAGCTAAAATTTAAGAACCTGCCGAGTATGCTGATCAGAACGATCACTGTTCGTATAGGTAAAAAGGCAATTTGATGATATAAACCAAATTAATCAGCACGACGAAATAATTTTATTGTGTGTGATTAGGCTGAAGGAAAACATTTAAAAAGTTTAACAATACAGGCTTTTCTTTAATCTCCAATCTAAAATTGCTTGTTTCCCATTTAACAATTGCAGTACCTAGGCTAGTAAAAATCTAAATAAAAACCACCAAGTGTTGAAAAGCTCTTCCCCAAGTCTACAGTTAAAAAGTTTGTTGAAATTGCCTTTTAATGCATCCCGAAAGCATCACGGATAAATTTTATATATAACAAATTGTAATATAGTAAACAAATTGTCGTATGTAAGTATTAGGTCAGGCGGTCACCAAAAATGCAGTCAGTTTAAAGAACGCATTTGTATCTTTTAAATCTAAATATTTAGGTCTGCTGTAACGGAATCTTGGAAACTAATATATTAAAAACCGTAATATATTATTTCTAGGCAGCGAGAAATAAGTTTAAAAGCGTCGGTTAGCGTAGTGGGGGGAAGCGGAGTCAGCATCAAAATCGAATGTAGACAGAGTCGAAGCTACGTGGAGCAGAGCCCAGCGATGCCACTCGACTCTGCTTAGCTCCGTTATGTTTTCAGTGGCCGTACCTACATAAAAAATCAGTAAATTCGTTTTTGTATGCGTAGTCCGCTTCGTTCAGCGAAACTCCGCTACGTATTTGATGGCCACCTAGTCTTATGTAAATATCTTAGAGTAAAAGCTTATATAGATATTACTAGCATTACCCATTGCGGCTTCGTCCACGAAGCTTAAACTGTTTCAGTAATGTAATAATTTAGAAACATTAAAAAAATGTATTAAAAAAAGCTTGATAATCTAAACTCATGATTATTTTACAGTGAATATGCAAAAATATTATAACCTGAATATGTTGTTTTGTTGTCTTCAAAAGTGTTCCATTCGAATTTAAGAAAATCTGATAAAAAATATTTTTCTCCAATGCAAACATTTAGCCTATACCTCTTTTATATGTTTATCCTTTTAGGGGATGAATTCGGGGAAAATGCAGAATTACGTGCATCATAATTTGTATTTTAGAATATTTTGTTTGTATTTTTAAGAAAATCCAATAAAAAAAATGTTTTTCTCCAATGCAAACACTCTTTTTTCTCCAATGACACACTTTTTTACATTATTATTCTTTTAGGGAATGATTTCGGAAAAATGTTGAAATATGTGTTTCACCGTGAAGTAGTTTTTGTTCCTCACTTTGCTCTGGATGAGAATCTTGTTTATTGCAAAGACATTCTCGGTCTGATGAGTCAATTTGGTGTACAATATGACCCGATTCATTTGGCGTCTATTCATAGACTCATCAAAGCGAAGTCTAAAGGCTGTTTTGTTACACAATGGCAATACTTATGCTTCAGTTCCAGTTGGCCATTAGGTACATTTAAAAGAAACATCACGAAAATTTGTCATTAGTTCTCGAGCAATTCATTATAATGAGCATAACTTGTTGATATGTGGAGACTTGAAAGTACTCACTATGCTCTTAGGTCAGCAATCAGGGTACACCAAGTTCCCTTGTTTTTTATGTTTATGGGATAGCCGAGACAGAAATTCCTATTGGAACAACAAAGACTGGCCATCACGAGGAGCTCTGTCGCCAGGCCAAAAATGTAATTAGGAGAAGTTTGGTTCCTTCTGACAAAATCCTGCTACCTCCTCTACACATAAAGCATTATTTGTGTTTCAAAGCATATTTCTGGAATATACGATCAAGAAAAAAAATTTTTTAATGCAAAATTGTATACCCTATCCTTCATCCCCGTTCATTTTCTACCCCTTTCAATCTCTTTGGGGAATGAGTTTTGGGATATGGTGAAAAATATATTTTATTACTTATATTTAAGAGTGACTATGTTACGTTTTAAGAAGGTCATATGAAAAACATATTTTTTCCAATAAAAATTGTTGTACTTCTTTTTTACCTCTTTAGGGGTTGAATACTGGAAAATTGTTTTTCAGTGCACCCCTACATGTGGTGGTAACCCTGAAAATTTCAATTCTCTAACTATAATAGTTTCGGCTGTACATTTATTATTAAAGTTGGACTGGGTAAGTAGTTTAATGGCATTAAAATCATTTTTTTTCAAAATCCTTTCTTAGTGCACCTCGACATTTTATAAGAAGGTACCCTGAAAATTTCAAGTCTAGCTATAATAGTCTCGGTTGCACGTTGATTAATAAAGTTAGACTGGATAAGTATTTTGATTGCGTTAAAACAAAAAAATTAAAAATCCTTTCTTAGTACACTTCGAGATTTTGTAAGAAGGTACCCTGAAAATTTCAAGTCTCTAGCTACAATAGTCGGCTGTACGTTGATTATTAAAGTTAGAATGGGTAAGAAGTTTAATGGCGTTAAAATCAAATTTTTGCAAAATCCTTTCTTAGTGCACACCTACATGGTAACATAAATGTACACTCAAAATTTCAAGTCGCCAGCTAAAATAGTTTTGGCTCTACATTGATTATGAATCAGTCAGTCAGTCAATGAGTCAGTCAGGACTTCTTCTTTTATATATTAAGATAAGCTATATATCTTATGTAAATATTGTAAAGAATGTAGGTATTGTATGTAAATACCGTAAAGTAAAGCATACATAGATATCGTAAGCTATGTATCGGATGTAAATATTGTAAAGAATGTAGGTATTGTATGTAAATACCGTAAAGTAATTTTTTTTTTTTGGTGTTTAACGTCCGACTATTGTGCACACTTGGGCTAATGTAGACGATGCACCGTAAAGTAAAGCTTACATAGATATCGTAAGCTATGTATCGGATGTAAATATTGTAAAGAATGTAGGTATTGTATGTAAATGTCGTAAAGTAAAGCGTACATAGATATCGTAAGCTATGTATCAGATGTAAATATTGTAAAAAGTGTAGGTTTTGTATGTAAATATCGTAAAGTAAAGCGTACGTAGATATCGTAAGCTATGTATCGGATGCAAATATTGTAAAGAGTGTAGGTATTGTATGTAAATATCATAAAGTAAAGCGTACATAGATATCGTAAGCTTTGTATCGGATGTAAATATTGTAATGAATGTAGGTATCAAATGAATAGGTATGATTGAGCCTTAGTTTCGACGTCATATTCGTAAACCCATGTTTCGTCATCTGTTATAATACGTTTCAGTAATTCTGCATCGTCATTGACTTTATTTAGTGACTCCTGAGCAACTTCCATTCGCTGCTGTTTTTGTTCAAAATTCAACAATTTTGGAACAAATTTTGCTGCCACGCGTTTCATACACAAAACATTGGAAACTATGTCATGATATGATCCAATCGATACGCCAACGTCATCAGCGACCTCTCTAATTGTGATTCAGCGATTGTTCATAACCATTTCTTTCACTTTTTCCACGTTTTCATTGGTTGTTGATGTGCTGGGGCGTCCAGGGCGTTCATCATCTTCAACTTCTTCACGGCCTTCTTGGAAACGCTTATACCACTCGTAAACTCTTATTTTACTCATAGGAGACTCACCATAGGCCTTTGTTAACATTTCACACACTTTGTTACAGTTTATTCCATTTTTTACGCAAAATGTGATACAAATTCTTTGTTCTATTTCTTTTAACAAACGAAAATCGCCGAGCTCATAAAAACATGTCTAACCTTAGTGGCTGTTGCAGACAAAGTCAACAATGAAAACAGCTGAAAGTTTTATCATACTTCAATGGCATGTATACCAACATAATAAAAAATTGTGTGACAATCGGACTCTCCAAGCCCGCGAAATTTAAAAATTCTCGTTACTTTCTGAACACACCTCTTATACTTCCTGCTTCCTCTCATGTTTTCACATTATTCAGCCCAAAGTCAAATAAATAATTATTTTAATTATTGCAGATTCTTAAAAATGATAAAAACCTATTATATTATATGGATGCCATTTACGGTAATACAAGAGATGTGAAAATAATTTTCACCCTCCCCTTTTCATTTCCACTCTCGTAGTGATAGGATAGTCTAGTAAGAATCGAGTACTCGATTCTTTGATTTGAATGGAGTACTCGATCACTGTACACCACACGATTCTCCGAAATGAGTTATTTTCCCCAGATGCATTACGATTCTGAATAATGCAGTCGAATTCATTCAATATTCCTTCCCTCTCTTTCTACTCGATCTTAATGTTTATTATTTCAAACATAGCATTTGTTTTATTTGAATTACAAAACAAAAATCGATTCTTTATAAGTACCTTTATGGATTGTACCTTTACCGCGAATCTTTTATAATTATCAATTATAAATAATTATTCAATAATAATTGAAATAAATATTTAACATTTTCTTTTGTGAAATGTATTGTACATCTTTCCAACTAATGGTATCATGCCTATTATATACATATCATTTTATTAATACAGTATTATTACAAGCGGAATGAACAGTATATCGGGAAAAATTTAATAACTGGGTGTAGAATTAAAATAAAGATTTGAAAAATTTCAGTTATATTCAGGACATCGCAGATAAAAATCACTGCAAAAGAGATTTTATCTCAAAAACTCTTGATCTGGTTTTAGTCAAAACAAAAGACTATGAAAATTTTGTTTTGTGACATTATTCTCAAACAAATTGTAAATAATTTTTTTTTAAGAATTAAATGTGTAATTGTTCAGGAAAAACCAATAAAGCCAATGGTGTAACTAAATTTATCACATTATTGTTCGTTTACTTTAACAATGAATCAAAAATGAGTAGTTCATAATGAGAAAAATCCAATAGTAGTGCAAAAGAGGCAATCGGACAGTTACAGTAGAAGGTTCTAGGAAAACAACTGGTTGACGAATGTAGCGAGTGACCAAGTGAGGGAATTGACAACCCGGTGGAGGAGAGGGAGCAAGAGAGAGCGCGAGTGTTAGAAAGAGAACGAAGATTGCGGGTTGCATCTTTTCATTTGTAGGAGTAGGCCAATTTTTTTAAAACACCCCCACGCCTAAATGATTCCATCTAGAACAGATATTTTTTTGGAAAATAACCTTCAAACCTATCTTCACCTCGCTATGAAGTTTAAATTTTGATTCAATAAAAAGTATATTTTTTATATTTTTTTTAAAAAAACAGTTTTTTTAAAAATGTCCGATATGGCAGAATGAGGGTAATTAAGGTATTGGTCATGTTTAGTAGCATATAACTCCAAAATTTGGTTTAAATTGCTTCTTCCGTTTACACGTGGGGTGGATTGACTAAAACACAAAAAAGACCATTTAAAACCCCCTAAAACGCTAAACAATTTTTTTTTAAATTTATATGTGAAAATAACATGTCTCCAAACATGTGTGAGTTATTTTAAGCCAAAATATCCATAATTGTTTTTTTGATCGCACAACCTTAAATAAACATGTGACAAAATGGTAACTGCTCAGTACTTGGTAGTCACATGCAACTTTTTCATATTGAGATATGTTATTTTTTGTATGGTTACAACAGATTGACATGTTTAAAAAGTTGTAAAAACAAGAAAAGGTGAAAACTATTATTTCCACACATACCTTGTTGATTAAGTTAGGTTATGCCAATCTTTATAATGCTGTGTGTGGTAATATGCATGTAGTAGTTTCCGATTAATTTTTACTTGCTAACAACAGATTAACATGTTTTAAAAGTTGGAAAAACATGAACAGGTGAAAAATTTAGGTACTTTATTTCCACATTTAACATATTAAATTATATATAACCTTAATAATATTCTACATGATGAACTAATAACTTTCATTTCCTGTTTGTGTCTATTTATTGATGAAATTTAGTTGTTCAGTTTTGTATACAGTTGTCCCAGGGTTGCCCCAATTATTACAAATTTGGATTATTTTGAAATAAAATCTGTATATTCGCAGCAGAAGTCTAGTTCATGTCTCTAGAAGCATGACGTTCAATGCACAAAAATTCAAACAATGCATTTGTAAAGAAAGTATTTAATTAACGAGGTTAATATGAATTGTTTGATTTTTTAAAGTTTTTTTTCTTGTGTTAATTTTTATTCTGTTAACTAGCAAATTTTAAATATAATCACCAAATTTTTCAAAACACAAAAAAATATTTTTTTTTCAGAATCCAAAATTATTCGATGGCTGTCATATTTCTCTAACAGGAGCATGGCAAGATTGTGTAGGTGCAGACTTCCCAAAGTCATTGATAATTTCTTTGGTTCGGGATTCTGGAGCTGTTTATCTATTTAGAGATCCAGATCCAGAAGAAATACCAGAAAAAGAAGTTACAATTATGTTTCATAGCAAAGTTTCCTCACCAATGGCGCATGTATCTCATGTACTTCTTTATCAGCCAAACAGTGATCCTAAAAAAGAACCTCTACTCAAGTATAACATGAAGCATGTAAAAACATTACCAACAACATGGTTTCTGAAATGCATTCAGACATTTTCTATTTGTGACCCTTGAGTAAATGGTCACGTTAAGAAGGAGCCTTTATGTAAGTTTATCACTGGTAACTTGCTGCTTAAAAATTGTATCAGTTTTCTGTTTGTTTTTCTAAAAGTGGCATTTTGTCTGTATTAATTTTTCAAAATATAAAATGAAAGGTTCTCTAATAACTTTCATTATAAGAAAAGTTTTTAAAAAATTGAAAGAATGGTTAGTTAGTTTTTAAATTTTAGGGTCTTATAAACTAGACAAAAAACTGGGTTGTATCTGGAGCATGTATAACCGAGGTGTCTTAGTCTTCGGTACAAGAATACAACTCAAAAAATAGTTTGATTTAAAATTATATATTTCAGAGATTTATACTCTGAATTAATTAATATAGATTACAGCCATTTATCAGTTCTTTAAGTGTGTATAACCGAGGAGGCTTAGTTCACTTGGTACAAGTAAAAAAAAAAATTAGTTTGATTTAAAATTTTGTATTTCTGAGTTTTAAAGTCTGAATTAATTAATATAGATTAATATAAATATAGATATCATTTAGCAATACATTCTTCAAACAGACAAAATTATAATATGCCTAAAAGCACCTGAAGTGTTTTAATTTCATTAACATTAATATGTAAAAAAGTATGTTTTTACAATAGAAAAATTAGAAATAATATATAAATGCCACTTTTGTTAACTTTAGTTGCTCTCAGCATGTTAAGTAGAAACATTATTAATCCTTTTCACTTGGGTACAGTTTTTAAAATATGTATTTTCGGATCGGCGGGCTAATAGTACTGGCCACAGTATTTCCTTCAAGCAAGATCAAGTATTTCCTTCATAGGTCAGAATTTTTGTGCATTACATTCCTCTCAGATGGCATGGCCAGCAGTACTGACCAAGTTAAAATTTATTTATTACCAAATGACTGTACATTGGTTGGTCCTCCATTTAATATTTACACTTAATACAAATAAAAATGATTTTTTTTGTTAAATGAATTTTACTTATGAGTGTTTTAGTTAAGCTGTACAAATATTGTAATGATATCAGTATTTTTACAGTTAAGCTTAAACACTTATATTCTCTGTCTTTGTTTATATCAATAAAAAAGTCTTTCCTAAAAATTCTGAATTTTTTTTTTTAAATTAAATATCAACATTTCAGATTATAGTGAAAAACATCTTCAAGCTGTTGGCGCAGCACAAACGCTATAGCGCCTAAGCTGATAGAGAAATGTGAGTGGCTAGTCAGTGGCCATCTGACCTCTAAGAACTGTCAGTGCATTGAATATTCCGAGCTGGCTGAAAGTGACGCGTGGTCACTGTCCATCCAAGTGAAAAGGGTTACAAAAATTATTAACACGTTGACTGCAAAAAAATATCATATTTATGTATGAGAAATGCTAGATTTTTTTTACAAAACTTTATAAAATGATGTCACGACAGCAAAAACAGCATAACAAAATGGGCAGATATGAATTTTCAGGGGTAGCTGTGACATCACATCTAGTATTTGAAATCAAAATTGCTGATCCTGGAACAAGTTCACAAACATCCTTTAAATGTTCATTAACGCTAATATTTAAAAAAAGTTTTTACACTGAAAATACACAATAAGTTTTTACCGTTTTACTGTTATAAAATTACTTATAACTGCACATGACATGTTGGTTGTTTAAAAATGGAAAAAAAGCAGTGAAAAGTTCATTTACATAAAATAAAAAAAAAATATATTCAAAATTATTTTCAGAGAACAAAAAATTCATTTTTTCATTATAACCAGTAATATGTACTGTGTACTTTAATGTACTTAGAAAAGTTTTAATGTTTTTTATGGAAATTTTAAGTTTTCTCTTTGTTTTCATATTTTTTTCAATAGCGATTCCATTTTAAGCTCAGTTATTCAAATAAAAGTGTTTGCATTGTATTGCATTGTAATTACTTTTTTCAGTTGACACACACATTTACTGTCATTTTTCCCCTTTCCAATAATCTGTTCTTTTCGTTTGGTAATATTGATGTCCAATATATGCTGGATTACCGTGAGTCTACTGTAGTACGTTTACAAAATATACACTCACCCGCCTCCATTTCTGAGTTTTTACTTTACATTTTCATGGAACTTATAAAACATCCACTCTCGCAAAGTCTAGGCTTGTCTGGGCATAGTGCACATACATAGACTGTTTGTTTCTTCTCTCCTTGTTTTGGCATATGTACATATCTTCCTTGTTCTTTCTTCCTTAGCATGCCATTGTTCATTCTTTTTAATGCCATGAATTATGTTCCAGCCCAGAGTCAACATAGAATCCTCTGGTTTGCATTGCAACAGCTATTTTGTAATTTCGAACCAAAAATCATAATGTGACATGTTATTGTTGATAATATGCTTGTTGTACGGATAAAATGCATTTACCATTACCATCTGCAAGAAATGAACAAAAAAATTATTTTGCCATCTAAGAGATATTTGCTCACAAGTATATAGTATGACATCATCTGGTAAATTCTGTTGACGTTTTTCATATGGGCATTATATTGCATAATTGGTTTTGTCAGGTCTTTAGCTTTAAATGCTTGTTTGTGTTCAAACAATTTCATTGTCAATTGAATTGAGGTGTACTGTTCACTTGTCCTTCCACTTTGCTACCATTACACTTTCAGCGTAGTTTGAGACTCTCTTTTTAGCACTAGAATTATGCTTTCTGTCTGCTCTTAGTGATCTAGTGCAATATGTATTATGTCAGAGAAGCTTGGAGGCCAAGATAAAACTATTATAGAAATTACCCATAAATAAGATACGCCTCTTACCAAGAAAATAATTTTTTGGCTTAAGAACAATGTTGACCATGTGCCCTTTACCATTGCAGGGGTCTGTTTTCCTCGTATATATGTGAAAACATAAAGAAGACTTTCAATTCATTAACTGAATAAATTTTGTTTCCATATTTATGGCATGCACTTTTATGTACTTGGTGGAACACTAACCCCCATTCCATCGCACCATTTTCGGATCAGTGGTCATTTTTTTTTTTTTTTTTTTTTTTTTTTTTTTGAAGGGTAGTATATCTGACACATGTTATTGTTGAAATTCAATAGTCTAATTTTTATGCTCAATTATCAGTAGACTCTAGCTTCTCAGCAGTACCAACCTTTAAAAATGGAGGCATCACAGAATCAAAAGAAATCTATTACTGCTCATGTGCTGCCTACAAGCTGGTAGGTTTAGCAAATGGTGGGTTTTCCAGTAGTCCTATAATTTAATAGTCTAGTAATACTGGTGTATAAAAGTAATGTTATAAAGGTTTTGAATTCTGCAATAGTAAGATCTTTCAAATGATAGATTCTTAAGTTTGGAATAGTCCCAAGGACAAAAAAAGTTATACCATATCTATTAATTTCACTTATGATTTATTCAAAAAATCATACCTATAAGCTTTAAAAAACATAATCACTTCGGTTATTATTACTAGGAATAGTGTCAAGTCTGATTCACTAGTGAAGGGTATATTCCTGAATCCCATGCCATGTGTCACTGGTGACCACATGAGATTGATCGCATTGTTGTCATCACTTTCAGGACTCTCGTCAATCGATCTATCACCTGAGAACTGTCATTTTGAACTTGTTATCGTCATCAATTGTTCGGAATGAATGGTTACACACATTTACAAAATAATATTTTGTCACCAACATGGACTAACACGAAAGAAGAAAAGTTTCTTTGAACTTTTGTATCAAAAGAACAAACAGTTGTTTGGTAAACTGATGCAACCAAACAAGTAAAGGGTATTTGTTGGCTTAATGTGTAGACAGTGTAAAACTGTGTCCAGCAACTACTGAGCTCACACTGATCCAATACATTTGAAGTTACTGTGGTGTTCATTATGAGATACCACATCTCATGCTAATGTTCGGTTATTTGATATCGAATAGTCCTTAGTCAACCTGTTAGCTGTTTTCTCATTGACTTAATGAAAATAATACATATTTAAAAAAATAATTTGTCCATATTACCATGTTCTTTAAGACCATGGTAATCATATTTTTGATATCTTGTGTTATATTGTTGTATAGTAGTTTTTAATACAATGGTAAGCTTGTGGAAAGTGCCTTCTTAACTTCTAACATTACTACACGTACCTTAAATATATAAAGTTCCTACTGTTCATATTTTGTAAGTAAAACTAATAATGAATCCGGTCCGTGTTGACCAATGTTTTTGTAAGTTGTGAACCGAGAACATTTAGTGTTGAATTTTTTTTTATCATGACCTATAATAACTGCTGCCATTCCTACTTCACTGTTATGACATTTTGCTGTCACTTCATTGTTAAATAAATAATAACAAAATTGGCAGCAGTTATTACTGATCATAAATTACCATAGAAAGATTTAATATTGTAATTATATTTTAATTGTATGTTACTTTCGTTAAGTTTTTAATAGGTAAACTAATCTTTTAAAATTAGATTGTTAATGTTATATAATAGGTAAATTAATCTTTTAAAATTTGATTGTTAATGTTACCACATCACCGAGTGGTTTTAAAAGTGTACCTTTATTATTTTAAATACAGTATATAATGTTATGAGGATAATTTAAGAGAAGTTTTGAATTTTGTGTACAATTTCTGAAAAAAATAGCTATATACTCTTTTCAAAGAATATTTTAATCTTACAACCCTTGTGCACAAAAATATGTAAAGAAATATTTTTCAAAATATTTAAAATGAATTCAGACAATTAGTGTCTTTTGCAGTATTCTTTAAATATACCTCTCAAGAAGAAAACTGTATGTCATAACACTAGTTAAATTATATGCTATGATCGTAAATGTAACATTTCACCATAGTAATATTTCAGTTGATTTTGTTCTAAAATTAGATGTTTCATATATTTATATTTGTGCAAATAAAATACAAATGTGTTTGTAATAGCAGTTGTGTATTATATTGTAAAAATATTATGAATGATTCAATATGTATTTTATGAATTCAGACAATTAAAAACAGAAACCCAAACTTTGTTTGCTGTTATTTCAAAAGTATAGAGGCTAAGGGAATATTTGTTTTTAATAATTACAATTTAAAATATTTTACGTTACAAGGTGTGTCCAGAAAGTAGGTACAGTTTTGTTGTACTACTATGCAGTGCTATCAGTGGTTCTATGCATGTGTGCTAGTCTTCCTGGTTCATTGCCTCCCCACTAATCCATTACTGTTGATATGTGTAGTGTTTCCAGTTTTTTGTGTATATTTAGAATGTTGTGAATGTACAATTCATGAATCCGCTGACTATGAGATTCCATGGTAGTTAGATGGTAGTTACTCTGGGTTGTATGGTGGGTGTTGAAACTGCTTCTAACGGAACTGTGGAATAAGAGCTTCAGTCTCACCTGTACCTCACGTAAGTATTATCATGAAGCTACATAGTTCCTTGGCTGAATATCTTTTTTTTTCTTTTTGAATTGCATGCTGAAGATTTCTTAACATCTTACAATATCATGATATATTGATGATTTGGTCTCTGGGAATGAATTCAATAAGAACCCCATTTCTGTCCTAGAACATGGTTCACATGTGGGCTAACACTGTAATTTTGGATTTTTGTTGTAATTTTGGATTTTCAGAGATTGATGAGTGTGTCCACTCCATTTACTGCTGTTTCGATTCCAAGTTGACATGACAAACATAAGTTTTGTCACATCTCAATTTTCAGGCACACAATTTCCTGTGTAGTGGAATCTCTTTGTATTTATAGACTCAAGGCCTAGATGATGGCAACAGGCCATCCAGGAACAAAGAATTTTGTATGAGGTCAATAGTCTAATTCAAGAACTGCAGTTATCATCCAGTTGTGATTATAAAAAATATTTTAGAAATATGGATTTTACTCATATATTTCTTACGTACTCCAGGTTTATAACTACCGTCTTTAACCCTTTGAAGAGACACTAAAAGTACAACAATGAGTAAGGACGTCATTCACATATATAACATTAATGAGTAAGGATGTCATATGACCTCTTCATTATTCTTTATATTTACACGCTGAAATTATTGTGTAAATGGAATAAAAGAAGATAATATGAAATTATTTTGTAAACCCGTCTCACACTGGTACATTTCCCTGCCAAATATAATAAAAGTAATAAACTCATTGGTTAATGACAATTGAATGTTCCTGGAAAATGGGACAGTCTGGCAGTGTCAGTATAGTTTGATGTGTGAAATATTGGCGAATTGATAGTAGTTATTATCCTTTTGGTGGTATTCAAAGTATGACGTGTGTTGGTGAGTTTATTTCAGTATTGTGTTGGTTATTTTTTTCTAATTTTATCATTATTATAGCTTTTTGCTACAATGTACATTTACTTGATATTGAGCCGGCGGAGGCAGCTGGAGTGAGCAGCTGATGAGCATAGCGACCCCACCATACCTCTAGCTCATTCTACTCTCACTCATTTACTCAACATACACACAACACACAACATCCACAAACACACTCCCTCACACAAACACACACACACCACTTGAGGGGTGCAGACTAGCTGCACCTAGTGAGAGGACCTAGACGAACCTCGCGGCACTCGAGTCTAGCAGACACTTACACTTACAGCACTACACTTACGATGTAAACACTTCACACTCACACGTACATTTAGGGATTTGCTGTGCTTGTTCCGTTATGTCTGGGAGTGGCGATTCTGCTTGGTTTCCTTTGGCGGGGTCAAGTATGTGGAACATGATGTGTGCCTAGCACTGCCGAGGACCTCTGATGGGACAGGTTCTGGAACCGAGCAGCCTATAGGCGCTTGGCAAGCTCATGAATGTTGAGTTATGGGTGTCGGAGCCCATAGCTGGATCTATCGAAACAAATGGTTGCATTCTGTGAGTACATAGAGGGCGGCTGCCAGTGGTACTTGGGTTTGGGGAACCGTAACTATGTACCGGAACCCATTCCTAAAATATTCTGGAGTGCTGACAGACCATGTATTTCGGCTCCAGGATATCTGGAGGTGCCCCCCAATTTTTTTTTTTTTATTGGGGATTCTCGCTTTAGTTCGAGTATCCTGGGCTGCTGGTGGTCGTTTGGGTGCACCCTGTGCCAGTTGTTCGAAAAATCTGCATTCATGAATCGCTCGGCAAACTAACTATGGAAAACAACAAACAAAACGCCAAAATGAGTTTAAAGAGGCATCGTTTGACCTTGTCAAACGAGTCTGTAGAAAGTGATGTTAGTGCAGCAATAGGAAAAGAGACTACACCAAATGTTCAAGGAGATGGTAACTTTACGTTACCTTCTCCGAGATTCTTAATTGTAAAAAATGCAACGGAAGGAGCGGATTTGTCCAAAGTCTCGCCGTTTTTAATTAATAAAGCCATTGTTGGTAGGGCAGGCCCCGTAGTTTCTATCAAGAAACTACAAAACGGGACTTTACTTGTACAAACAAACAGCGACAAACAGACCCAGTCGCTATTAAAAATGACTTCCTTCTTTGAAACAGTCAGGGAATCTGTAGAACCCCACAGAACCTTAAATTTTGCAAAAGGTGTCATAAGTTGCCGAGATCTTTTACATGTAGATCTAAGTGAAATTAAGACGGAGTTGACTTCAGAAGCTGTAGTTGATGTCTGCAGGATAATGCGAATGGAAAAGGGACAAAAAATCGCCACAACCTCCTTGATCTTGACATTTGGAAAACCTAAAATACCTGATTATATCTATGCTGGTTATCAAAGGCTGTCGGTGAGGCCATATGTTCCGAATCCAAGGCGTTGTTTTAAATGTCAAGGCTTCAGTCATATGAGTTCGTCGTGCACAAAGCCTGAGGTTTGCGGAAATTGCGGTATTCAAGGTCATTCTGGTGCAGGTTGTCAAGTTAGCCCGCAATGTGTGAATTGTGGCGGTGATCATCCCGCTCGATCTCCGATCTGCCCCAAGTTTCTAGAAGAAAAATCTATTCTTACAATAATGGCCAAAGATAAGGTATCCTTTTCTGAAGCCAAGAAGATCCATAAAAGCTCTAAGCCTCTTGTAAGTGGAAAATCGTTTGCTTCTGCTACGGCCAATCAAAAAATATCTTGCGTGAATTGTGATGAGCTAACCAAAACTAAGTTTTGACTGATCAAGTTGCTCAGTTGTTAGCTATCTTAACGTCCAGTGTCGCACAAATTTCGGTTCCGGTTGTGAAGGAAGGCCCTACTTTGCTTTCTCCTGTTAAAGTAACTCCTGAGCCTACTTTTAAAAAAGAGCTTAAATTTCCAGTGACCAAGCCACGAATGACAACGTCGCAAGTGTTGAAGCCTGTTGACAAAAAAACCACTCCAGGACTGGAATACTTTTAAAAAAAAAAAAATCAAACACTTGTCCACCGACTGTTGGACCTAAAAATAAAAATTCTACTATAGGAAAAAACCTTGTTAAAAAAAATGAAAAAACTTCTAAAGGAGGTTCTAGTACTAAACCTCTTGTAAACAAAACCAAAAAATCATCAGAGTCTGACATTAGTTGTGACTCTGTGTCTGTTGATTCTGACCAATCTAAAGCATACTCTATTGAAAATATGAATCCTATCATAAACTAAAGTATTAATTTTCAATGTCAACGTCTTCCATTTACAACAACGTGATACAGTGGAACATTAACGGAGCCAAAAGTCATATTGAAGATTTAAAACTTCTTGTACGAGATACGTCTCCATTATTCATTTGCCTTCAAGAGACGCACTTTCACCAATCACACACTTTTAATTTAAGGGGGTATTCTGTTGTCAGGGGCGACTTTTTAACGGAAGAACGAGCAAAGGGTGGGGTAGCCATACTCGCTCGTGACTCTATTGATGCCGTTCCTGTGGACTTAATGACTCCTTTACAAGCTGTCGCAGTTCAGACTACCGTACCATTTAAACTTACCATATGTTGCATTTATTTACCGCCTAGCTATGCCTTCCAAAACAACGACTTAGTTAACTTATTAATTCAGTTACCTGTCCCCTTTCTATTGATGGGTGATTTTAATGCTCACCACACATCGTGGGGCTCTACTACTTGTAACTCACGAGGAAACCGAATTGACAATATAAGGACTACATTAGATCTATGTCTTTTAAATAATGGTTCCCCAACACACTTATCGTCTTCTACAGGTGGTTGGACAGTCGTTGATTTGACCTTTTGCAGTCCAATTTTGGCAACGAAGTTCGAAGGGTCGGCGATGTCTGATCTTTACGGCAGCGATCATACTCCGATTAATGTTTCGTTTTGTACATTCCACCGTCCGAATCAACGCCCTCCGCGGTGGATTCTACAAAAGGCACAATGGGTGGATTTCACAGAGCAATTTGTATCACCTGACATTGAAGATTTTAACTCTATTAATGAAATAGTACAAACTTTAACTGAAAATATTTTAGATGTAGCACATAAAACTATTCCTCAATCCTCGACTCATCAATCTCGTCCCCCCGTTCCTTGGTGGACTGAGGACTGTAAGCATGCCTTGCTTTTACGTAGTCGAGCTCTAAGAAGGTTCAACAGACGACCAACGAATGAAAATCTTGAGAGGTATAAAATTCTCCGAGCTAGAGCTCGTAGAATATTTAGACAAAGTAGAAAGAATTCTTGGACCCAGTATATTAACACAATATCAAGAACAACACCAGTATCAACTGTTTGGAAGAAACTCCGTTCCGTTTCTGGTTCATCTCCACCGACTCCTTTGATGGGCATCAAACAACAGAATGGAATAATAAGTTTTGATCCTCGAGATATTGTTAACACATTGGGTTTATATTTTGCAGATTATTCTTCGTCTACTTCCTATAGCAATGGTTTTTGTCTTTTCAAAAATACCCAAGAAGCAATGCCATTCGTCGTTGGTACGTCTGTTTCTCCTTTGAACGCGCCCTTCTCAATAGAAGAGCTGGAATCTGCACTGTCATACTGTTCAGATTGAGCACCAGGCCCTGATAACCTTGTATATTCCATGATTAAAAATCTTCCAACATCAGGGAGGATTTCCCTCTTGAAGATATACAATCGTATGTTTGAGGAACACTCTTTCCCTGATGTTTGGTTGGAAGCAACAGTGATTCCTATTCTTAAGCCAGGCAAAGATAAAACTGATCCAAACAGCTACCGCCCTATTTCTCTTACAAGTGTGTTATGCAAGTTAGTGGAGAAAATGGTAAATCGTCGTCTTGTTTGGTATTTAGAAAATAATAATTTACTCTCTAAGGACCAGTGCGGTTTTAGGCAAGGGCGATCCTCCATCGATCAGTTAGTTTTATTAGAATCTGCAATCCAAAATGCCTTTCTGTTACGTCAAACACTTGTTGCAATATTCTTTGACCTAGAGAAGGCATATGATATGGCTTGGAGAAGAGGAATACTAAATATATTAAAATCATGGGGTATACAAGGTAATATACTAGGTTTTATTAAAAATTTTCTCTCAAATCGATATTTCAGAGTACGCCTAGGATCTACATTGTCAGATCGTTTTCGGTTAGAGAATGGCGTCCCGCAGGGAAGTGTGCTTAGTGTGACCTTGTTTGCCGTTGCTATCAATAGTATAACTACTAATGTGCGGTCTCCTGTTCGCTGTTCTATATTTGTGGATGACTTTGCAATTTATGTTGGTGCTAGAAGTTTGGCCACAGCTGAAAGAACACTTCAGCTTACAGTAAATAAATTGCGGTCATGGACGAATTCTACTGGGTTTTAATTTTCTGCCGCTAAAACTCAATGTATTGCCTTCAGTCGCCGTCGACAGATCTGAACTCCTTCAATATTTCTCGATGGTACAGAAATTCGGACCATTCCATCTGTTCGATTTTTGGGGTTAATATTCGACCAAAGACTATCATGGAACCCTCATTTGCGTGATTTAAAATTACGATGTAACAAAATTCTCGATATGTTGAGGATGCTTAATGGTTCTCGATGGGGCGCTGATAGAACTTTTATGATGATGTTTTACCGTGCGGTGATTCGTTCGCGAATTGATTATGGCAGCATTGTATATTCGTCTGCACGACTATCCGTATTAAAAAAAATAGACCCAGTCCATCACTCTGCAATACGACTCGTCTCTGGAGCCTTCCGTTCTAGTCCCGTTGTAAGCATTCTAGCCGAGGCTGGGGAACCTTCACTCTCTCGACGGAGACAGAAACTACAGTTAACTTATGAAAACAATTTATCATCTAAACCATGGCACCCTGCTTTTAATACAGTTTTCAAAAATCAATTGGTGCGACAGTATGAAACTCGACCGAATGCTACTGCTCCTCTTTGTATTAGAACTTCCCGTATTTTTGATGACTAGGTATTGAACTGCCCCCAATGTTTGTAAGGTCCCAATGTCTTATTCCTCCGTGGACTATTACCATGCCGACATTCGATTTATCACTATCGTCTTACGTAAAATACAACACTCCTGACGTAGTGTATCGTCAGGAGTTCCTTCATATTCTACATTCCAACCCATCTAGTGAAATTATTTTTACAGATGGTTCAAAACTGGAAGATAAAGTCGGTTGTGCATTTTACACATTAGGGCAAACGTGTAAGTATGGATTACCCTCAATTTGTAGTGTCTTTACTGCTGAACTGTTTTCTATCTTGAAGGCTTTGAACACTGTTGTATCCAATTCTGCTCATTATATTGTGTGTTCCGATTCGAAAAGTGCACTCCAGGCTATCCAGGATATGTATTCGGTAAATCCTCTAGTTCAAGATATTTTGTGCCGTATTCGCAGCCTTGAACTACGAGGTGTTGGAATAACATTTTGCTGGATACCAGGACACTCTTGGGATAATTGGAAACACTAGAGCGGATATTGCAGCAAAGGAAGCAACTATGCTGCCGCCAAGCACGCACCGTGTATTTTGTTCAGACTATCTTTCCAAAATAAAACAATTACTTCGATTGCGTTGGGAAGATGAATGGACAGCCTTGGACAATAACAAATTGAGGGTAATTAAACATACTGTTAAGCCCCTGGGGTCGTCTCTAAGAACAAGTCGAAGGGAGGAGGTTGTCGTTACACGCCTCCGTATTGGTCACTCGTTGTTGACACATGGTTTTTTAATGGGACGCGGGGAGCCACCTATATGTTAACTTTGTGGAGAAACAATCACAGTCAAACACTTGATGTTAGACTGCGATTGCTTGAGAACCATGCGTTTAATATATGGATTAGGAAACTGTATGCAGGTGATCTTGGGGGACGATTCGGCGATCATTGATTGTGTTTTGGCCTTCCTGAAACGCTTGCATATATATCAATATATTTAATTTTTCTTAGTAATTATATATTCTTTATAGTTTATATTATTGTTAACTAGTTTTAGGAAATTTTATTGTTTCAAAATATTTATTATCTTCGTGTTTAATTAGGACCCCTTTACAGTCCACCTTTATATTGTTTTGTTTTTAAGTTATTTATTCTTGTTATCTAGTTTGTAAGTAATGTTACGTTTTATCGCTCTGTTGTTTCTTTTCTTTAGTAATTGTATTTAGGCGATGATAGCCTTAATGTGCTTTTCACCTTAAAAAAAAAAAAAAAAAAAAAAAAAATGATATTGATGTGTTAAATGCATATCACATGTTCAATTTATGTACTGCTAAAAAAAATTGCTAATGGATTATCACCTTAACTTGATTATGCAAATTGTAGAAGTACATTACACACCTAAAGGTCAAGTTCCTTGACACACAGTCCACATCTGACTACTGAAAGACATCTGTTGCGGCTCACAGGACATCATTTCATCCAACCTCTACCAAAATGTTATAAACGGAAAAGAAAAATTTAAAGAAAGTGTTATGTTTGTTACTACATGAAAACAAAAAAGAAAAAGACTTCCTTTGAATGTTCATAGTCTAGTGTTACACTGTGTGTATAGTCTTCTTCTTTTCGTTTCACCCTCTTTGAGGTACGTTGAATCAATCATTTCTTGCGCGCTGTACTTTTCTTTGTTCCCAGTAGCTCTTCATTCTTTCCGATCTTCTTTTCCTCTCATCTTCCGAAATGACAGGTTTAGGTCTTATTTTGGTTTTATCTTGGAATCTTATTCTTTCGTCCTTGGTACTTATCTTAGCAGTTTGGTCAAGCAGTGAATTTTCTGTAATTTTTAATTCTATTAGGTCTTTTTCAGTTATAGAAAAAGTTATTGTATAGTATATAAATATTTGGAATCCAATAAAGACTGCTAAAAATGGGTATATATTGTCTTCTATATCCTTTGGATGTTTGTCATTTAACCCACTTGATAATTACAGAGTTTTAAAGTAACTTTTATTCGATATAGTTGTATAAACTCGTAGTTCAAGGAACAGTAGACCTCGCAGTATATTCTTAATTAATTGCCTGGCACTGCTCCACGACAGCGTTCTTACGTGCTAACAGCCTTTTAGTCAATTTAACTGTTGACCATAATATTTACAAAAATTTCACTAGACAACATTATTGGAAATTGTATGATCTTTCTCTGTGAATCTGTCAAAATTGTGATAGGTCTTGCTTTTCAGCCAGTATTACAGGAAATAGTTAGCAACTACATTTTTCATCATAAAATCAAAAGCTGCTATCTTGAAACAGAAGGGAATTGAAAAATATTGTTACATATTCCATTTGGGCTTCATACAAGGTACCTTCTTACCAAATTCAAAACAGTCAGTTAATGTGTTTGGCCAAAACTGCATAATAAACTTAAAAAACCAAATGCTGAATGGTCGAGTTGAAATAGAATCCTCACCTTGTGTTTGTTGTCAGGAACTTCTTTATAACAGTTAACCAGTAAAATTAAATAATACAGTTTTAGAAGGAAAAAAATTAAAACCTCGTCTAATTTTTAGCTTTTGAAACTGAAAAGAATAACAGAGGTTCTTCTGTTTGTCCTGAAAAAGAGACTGCTATATTTTTTTTTCCCGAATGATTCATGAATGTTGATATTTCAAACAAATGGTACAGGGTGCACCCAAACATCATCAGTAGCTCGGGAGACTCGAATTAAAGCGAGAATCCCCAATGAGGAGGATCTCCAATATCCTGGAGCTGAAATACATGTCTTCAGCACTCCAGAATACTTAGGAATGGTTTCTGGTACAAAGTTACGGTTCCCCAAACCCAAGTACTACTGGCAGGCGCTATCTATATACTCACAAAATGCAACCATTTGTTTTGATAGACCCAATTATAGGCTCCGACACCCATAATTCAACACCCATGTGCTTGCCAGGCGTCTATAGGCTGCTTGGTCCCAGAACGTGTCCCATCAGAGGTCCTCGGCAGTGCTAGGCACACATCAGGATCCACATAATTGGTCACGCCAAAGGAAACCAAGCAGTATCGCCACTTGCAGACGTAATGGAAGAACAGAAAATCCCTAAATGTAAATGTGAGTAAAGTGTTTAAGTTGTATGTGTAAGTGTGTTTTAGACTCGGGTGCCGCGAGGTTCGTCTAAATCCTTTCAATAGGTGCAGCTAGTCTACACCCCCTTCATGTGTGTGCGTTGAATAGATGAATGAGAGTAGTATGAGCTAGAGGTATGGTTAGATCGCTAAGCCCAAGAGCTGCTCACTTCAGCTGCCTCTGCCGGAAGTATTATTTGTATGAATAAGGAATAATATTAAAATTAATATAGTGTGAGGTTGAAGTTTCATATTTGACAGTGATTTCAGTGATTCTGTTTAAGGTTTAAATAGAAAAATATAGAAAATGAACAACAGATCAATAGAAAAAAACAGGAACAATAGACCCTTAGCTGTGGCATAGACCATATCAATACCCATAGCTGAGGCATATGTCCTTTGATATTTTTGATATGCCATAAATAATTCTTGGCAAATAAATAAGTGTCTTATTCTTGGAGAAAATAAGTGTCATTCTTTCTTCTAAAATTCATGAATAGTTATATTTATTTATTTATATTTATAACCAAAATTCCTTCAAAAATTGTGCAATATATAATACAAAATATGAAGACCTACAGGAGGCAGAAATGCCTGTACATAGGTTGGTCCTTAAAATTAATTCTTTACTTTTATATGTAAAGACTTTTAAAAATTGTATATGTATATAGAATATATGTATATGTTTGTCCATTTAAAATTTGGACTATGAAAATCAAAAATATACTGTCTTATTTAGAGGGAAAGTAGGGACCGTTAAAAGCTTTGAATTATCCAAGATTTGAAATTAGAAACATTCTAATTAACCAAATACAGTTTTAACTTATTTTAGATTTTGCTACACTTGCATTTATATGTGACAATCATTGTTTGATAGCTATAATGTTGTAACTTTGCTTTATTTAAATAGTTTTATTATTGCTATTAAAATTATTTCAGGGCTTACTGAGTGCCATAAACAAAAAGCTATTGTTCCGGTTGAGCCTTTTGAAGTTAAAGGTACCAAAGAATTTCCAAACATTAATGTACCAAGAATTTCAAGATTGCATTCTTATAAAATGGTAAGTGTGCTTATGAAGGTTATTTGTGTAGTATATAGGTATTTGTATGGCCCTACGGTTGGCACCACTTGTGGCTAGTTGTCGCGCCCTGCCGCACGGCGTGCCAGTGCTACGGTGACCGCCACACCGATAACATGTAGCTCTCCCAGTTAGTATAATAAAGTTACTAGTTCATAGTAAACCTGAAGAGTTTTCATTTATTTTAATACTATATCCATGATATTACATATTGGCGACGAGGTAATTTTTTTTTTTTTGTGTGAAATACCAAGCTCGCATGGCGGTTCACTCAAGATGTTCGAGTAATGAGCGACACCTCATCAGACGAGGATGAGTATCAAGAATTGCGACAAGAGACGGATGCAAAACTAGCAGCATTGAGTGGTTTGCTTTTACTTGGTGAAGACCTGCCAGAACAAGTCTCAACTAGTGCTGTACAAGTTGATAGCAAAGAGTGCGAATCGATAAATAATAGCAACATGGCGACCGATCAAATGGAAGAAGCAACAGCGGTGATGCAGAAGGTCAATATTTGTGCAGCAGTGGGAAACCTGAAAGAATTTAAGATCGGAGACAATTGGGAAATTTTCGCTGAGAGGCTGGAGCAATATTGTATAGCGAATTTCATCGCCGATGATAGGAAGACATCGATCCTCATTACAAGCATGGACGAGGAGGTCTATAAGGTGCTAAGAGATTTGTGTGATCCTGTCCTTCCTAGAGATAAAACATACAAAGAATTGTGCGAAGTACTCAAGAAGCAATTTTCCCCAAGAATCTCGAATTCAAGGAGAGGCGAGATTTCTCTGAATTGAAGCAATCCACTGGTGAAACGGTTAGTGCTTGGTATGCGCGTGTTAAAAGAGTGCTGTGAATTGCGAATTTGGTGCAAATTTAAATTCTAAAATAAAAGATAAATTTGTGACCGGCCTACGGCCAGGAAAAATCTTAGATCGCGTCATCGAGGAAGACCCTGCTACAGCTCTAGAGACTATCCTCGAGACGGCTTTAAAAAAGAAGCAACGATCGCCAACGCTTTTCGGAGGAAAGAGAAGTAAACAGAATTTGGCCGCTAAAAGCCAAAACAAAAATACTCGCGCGCAGGTCATAAGAAGAAACAGGAGTCTTCCAAGAATAGGTCTGCAACGGGTAAAAGTTGCCGGGCGCTGCGGTAATGATAATCACACGTCGGCTGACTGTAAATATAAAAAGTATGAGTGCGTCACGTGCCATAAAATAGGGCACCTCAGCAAAGTCTGTTTTCAAAAGAACAAGAATGCTGAGACGACAAACAATTCTCAGAAAAATAGAAGCAGAGGCAGAGACACCAATTTCTTGGAAGGAGAAGAAGAGGGGTCCGAGGCACTATATGCAATGTCCGACGGCGGCGCCACCTCATCACCACCCGTGTGGGCTCGAATGAAAATTGCCGGGAAAGAAGTGACGATGGAAATCGACAGTGGTGCTACTGTGTCGGTTATCCCAGAAGCTCTATATAGAAGAGAGCTGAGTCATTGTAAATTAGAAACATCAAACAGAGTGCTCAGTTTTTCTCGACGGAAGCTCGATTTTGCCAATAGGGAAGATCACTGTCGAGCTCCAATACCGAAAAAGGAAGTGTGTAGGTACTATTGTCATTGTTAAGAGACAGGACAATAAAGCGCTGATGGGGCGCGATATAATGTACATGCTAGGTTTTCGGGTAACTGAAGTGAATCATATAGTGGTTGATAAGAGCCTTGTTGATAATATTTTGACTGAGTACGCAGATCTGTTCGACGGTAAACTTGGCAAACTCAAAGGGCGTAAAGTGCGTTTAAAATTGAAAGAAAGTGTCAAGCCAGTGTTTTTGAGTCCTCGCCCTATGCCATTCGCTTTTAAAAGTGATAACGATAAAGAGATCGATCGTCTCGAACGCGATGGTGTAATTTCAAAGATCGATAATGCAGAGTGGGGTACGCCACTCGTACTGGTACTGAAATCAAATGGTGAAGTGCGTGTGTGCGCAGATTATAAAATGACCGTAAATAAATATCTTGAAGATTTCAAACACCCGATTCCGCTTATCGAAGAACTCTTCGCAGCTCTCCAAGGGGGAGATACGTTTACAAAGCTGGATTTGCTATGGGCGTATAATCAGCTGGAAGTGTCGGAAGAAACGCGATATTTGTTGGCGTGGAGCAAACACCGCGGCATGTACGCAATGAACCGTTTACCGTTTGGCACCAAGCCGGCAGTTGAAACTTTTGAACATGAAATTGAAAAAGTTTTGCAAGGTTTAGATGGTGTGAAAAACTTTGTTGACGATATAGTCGTGACGGGAAACGGGACTGCGGAGCATGTAAAAATTTAAAAAAGTGTTACAACGATTTACGGGAAAAAGGTCTAAAGTTGAATAGAAAAAAATGTGCTTTTTTCCAAGAGAAAATTGAGTATTTAGAGCACGTTATCGACCGCACAGGCCTCCACAAAAATCCTGAGAAAGTCGAGGCCATTGCCAAGTTACCCGAACCCAAAGACGTGACACAAGTGAAAGCCTTTATTGGCATGATTAATTATTATGCGCGTTTTATACCAAATTTGGCAAATAAATTAGCGCCGATGTATGAGCTGCTAAAAAAGGTGCGGAATTTAAGTGGACAAAAAAATGCAAAGAAATTTTTAAAAGCGTGAAGAGCGAGTTAATGTCCGAAAGAAGTTTGGCTCACTTGATGCGCAGCTGCCAGTCAAGCTTGTCTGTGGCGCTTCCAAGGAGTGGATCGAGCAGTGCTGCTACATGTGTATCCTGACGGCTCCGAGCGTCCGATATCGTTTGCGTCCCGAACGCTAACGAGAGCAGAGAAAAACTATGCTACGATCCACTTGGAAGCGCTCGCTATATATTGGGGTGCCAAAAAATTCCAGCAGTACCTATTGGGCAGAAAATTTACGATCGAGTCTGATCATCGACCTTTACTGGCTCTCTTTGGGGAGGAGAAGGGGATTCCCCTAATGGCTGCGGGCAGGTTGCAAAGATGGGCCTGGTACCTCAGCGGCTTACAGTACAATTTGAAGTACGTCAAAGGTCAAAACAATGGAGGAGCGGATGGACTGTCAAGGTTGCCGATGGAGCATAATGAGAAAGAAACTGACGAGTCACGCGATTACTTCGTGTTCTATATAGAAGAGAGAACACCAGTAAGTGCCGAAAAGCTCAGGCAAAGCATCAAGAGCGATGCAATCTTGAACAAGATCATGCTTTACACAATGACAGAGTGGCCTGGCAAAGTAGAAGACAGCTTGAAGCCCTACCACCTCCGCAAAGAAGAACTAAGTATTGAAAGCGGCCTAATATTGTGGGGTTACCGAGTCATCATACCTGAAAAATGCCAACTGGAGCTGTTGGAAGAAATCCATGCAACTCATATGGGCTCCAGCAAGATGAAATCGCTTGCACGGAAATTTTTCTGGTGGCCGGGCATGGATAGCCAAATAGAAAATTTCGCAAAGAGTTGCGACATCTGCAGACGGGTTGCAGATAACCCCGAAAAGGCCAAGCTGATCAAATACGAAAATTGTAGTAAGCCACTCGAAAGAGTCCATATAGACTTCTTGGGGCCATTCGAGGGAAAAACCTACCTAATTTTAACAGATGCCTACTCTAAATGGCCCGAAGTCTATACAATGGGAAGATGTGACGCGGCATCAACGATTGAAAAATGTCGAGACTTCTGCTCGTGTTTTGGCTTGCCAAAGACCGTAGTTTCTGACAACGGAGCGCAGTTTACATCCGAAGAATTTACTTTTTTTTTTGAAGAAAAATGGTATACGACATGCGAGAACGGCACCAGCGCATCCGTCGACGAACGGCGCGGCAGAAAACGCAGTCAGATCCTTCAAGAGCGGCATGAAGAAAATGCTTCTAGATCCCGTGAACCAGAGTATAAGTAAAGAAACTCTAATTTCAAGATATTTAATGATGTATAGAACAACTCCACACTGTACGACGAACCAAACTCCAGCAAAACTCATGATGGGAAGAGAACTAAGAACGAGATTAGATCTGCTCAGAGAAAACATGTCACCTGATAAAGCTGCAAAGCAAATAGAATATTATAAAGGCAATCAAGATCTAATTTTCAATCCAAATCAATTAGTTTATGTTCGCGACTATAGAGTGCCAAATAAACCAGGGTGGAGAAAAGCCGAGATCGTGTAAGTCCTTGGTCCACGGAATTACCTCTGCAAAGTTTTGGATGATCCACGACTGGTTTGGAAACGACATTTAGATCAGATCATTGAAGTAGGCACCTTCTTCGATGGATTTGCAAGAGAACTGATGGGACCTGCCAAGAAGAGTGAAATACCTGTGCCCAATGATCTACACATACCGAAGTTTATCCAAGAAACCGAGTCAGCTGTTCAACAAGAAAGTGTTCCAAATGTTATTGATACAAGTGGCTCAGATAACGAATCGCGCCGCGATGAAAAGTTAGTCGTGCAAAGTGATAGCTCGTCAGTGACTGAACATGTATCGAAAAGTGCGGGTAATGATATGATTGATAAACCACGACCAGCTAGTGCAGTAGTGAAAAAGACTTTTCCTATAACTCTTAATGTTAACGAAAGACCCAAACGGAACATTTCAAAACCGAACAAATTAAATCTTTAATATTGTACTTTTTTTATATATTCATTTTTTACATTTCTTAAATAAATAAAAATTAATGAGAATTTTTATATGATATAATACCGCCGAATTAAGGGTGGAGAAATGTAGTATATAGGTATTTGTATGGCCTTACGGTTGGCACCACTTGTGGCTAGTTGTTGCGCCCCGCCGCACGGCGTGCCAGTGCTACGGTGACCGCCACACCGATAACATGTAGCTCTCCCAGTTAGTATAATAAAGTTACTAGTTCATAGTAAACCTGAAGAGTTTTCATTTATTTTAAGATTATATCCACGATATTACAATGTGAAAGGTATACCATTATTTCCTTCACTTTTTGAACCAAAACAAATATTTAACACATTTTTTGTGAATCAATATGATATTAGATTAAGAAAGAAGAGAGTGTCCTCACATTTCATATATTTGGGTTTTAGGGACAACTGAAAAATATCAATTTCTAGTGAGACATTATTTTCAGAGAATAAATAATTAAAACTAGTAGTAGCAGTGACATCTTTTTAAGGAATAAATAATTTAAGAGTTTTAAGTGCTGTTTTGACTTTGTTAGTATGACTCAAGAACAAACCTTAAGTCATTCATTGTCCTGAAATTATTTGAAGCTCAGCGCTAGACTATTCAGTTGTAATCATAATAGTAAATGAATATTTAATGATAAAAATATTTTTTTTTATATTGGGTTTAAATTGATTGATTTTGTAAATGCAAAATTGCACCTATTTTTGACTACAAAATATAAAATACTAAGCATTGAACAAATAATAATAATGGAATGTGCCCCAGTGTGCAATTTCTGAACATAAATGTTTGTTTGCTGCTATTAGTTTTATGATGGCAAATGCCTGATTAAAATAATAATATATTTTTGCTGTAAAAAAATAATTGGTCATTGAAATTCATCATTGTTTTTATCATTGCGGCCTGGTTATCTGTTTATGGCCTTTAGGCTTTGCGTACTATCCACAAAAGATAACTGAAGCAGAAAATAACATATAGTAAAAAATTATAGTCCCCTACGTGAAAAAAATAGGGGTCTACAGGCCGAATTTTTTAGTTCATATTGAGTTTTTCTCTGGCGCTCAGGCTTTTCGGGTTGGATCGGGCCAAACGGTTAAATGGGGAACCCATTACATTTTCAACTAGGGCTGAGCTAAAAAAATAAATTAAAACTATCTTCATTTCATAATTAAAATTTGACCCCTACTAGTCAATATAATCGGTTTTTAAAGGCTGTTTGAATACTGTTACGGGCCGATTACATCAGCTCGCAAAAAGTTGTCTGAATACCGCCACAGACTGATTACACTGACTTGCAAAAGCTGTCCAAATACCGTCATGGGCTGTTGTAATACAGATTCTGTTGGTCTGACTAAAGTACCACCACGGGCCAATTACATCAGCTCACAATAGCTGTCCTAATAATGCCACAGCCTGCTAACATCGGCTTGCAAAAGTTGTCCAAATATGGCCACAGGCACATGTAATCGGCTGTTTTGGCCCGTTTGAATACCGCCACGGGCCAATGTAATATGAGCTCTCTTTGTTTGACTGAATACCAGTACGGGCCGATTATATAGGCTCTTAAAAAGTTGTGTGAATAACATCACAGCCTGATTACATCGGCTCGGAAAAGTTGTCGAATAATGCCATGGGTCAATTACATCTGCTCCCAAAAGCTATCCAAATAACATCCTACCTCAGATATAATACAGGCTTTGTTGGTCCAACTGAATGTCACCACAGGCCGATTACATCGCCTTACAATAACTCTCCAAATACTGCCACAGGCTGATGTAATATGGATTCTTTGTCTGACTGCATACATTTATGGGCCAATTTCATCAGCTCTTAAAAGTTGTGTGAATAATGCACAGGCTGATTACATCAGCTCACAGAAGAAGAATACCTCCAAAGGCTAATGTAATCGTTTCATTTGGTCCGTCTGAATACCACCATGGGCCGATGTAATTCACAAAGTCGATGTAACTGATAAAGCCTTAGGCTTTGTTGGTATGACTGAATTTAAATCGGCTCTCAAAAGTTGTCTGAATACCACCACGGGACAATGTAATCAGCACTGTTGGTCCATTTGAATAGGCCTGAACATGTAAAATCGGTTTTCAGAATATTATTTCATCAGTTTTTGCTCTTAACTTTTAAAATGTATGTATACACTTTTGGAAATGAAATGAACTGTTCTAGCCATTTATTACAATATATTTTCATTTATTGTCGTTTTGTTTTTATGAAAATGAAAATGAACGTGAAAATTGTAGTCTGGTTTATTTGTTCTTAATATAACTGATAAGTTTACAATAGATATTCTAAATCATGTCTAAAAGTGCTGACTGCTGGCTACAGATGTGAAACGTATTATAGACATTGAGCTATCATTGTTGATGATAATGCTATTTATTTCAAACAAGTTTATTTTCATTAAATTATTAACAAATAAATTGATACAAGGCAAAGTTATAGTTTTACTTTATTAGATAAAGACACTGAAAACTGTATTACATATGACAATAAATTATTTTCATTTGGAAATTTTTTTTTCAGGCGAAAAGCACATTGAGGCTATTATTGCCTAATTTGGAAAATAAATTTGTTTTTCTGTCAAATGTTAATATTTCTTAATGAAATTTTCAGAGTGTGTGTGTGTAAGTTAAATGAAAAATATTTTTATAAACTTGTAAAATTTATAAAATTTGTTAATTATGCTTTGAGACTATTTTTGAAGGCAATTTAAAGAATGTGATAATCCTTTATTATGCTCTTATTAATGGGTTGTACAGTACAGTATTAGTGAGTTGTACATATACAGTTTTATTTAACCTTTTTGGTACTAAGTAAGACAGAATTTCCGCACAGATTTTATTGTTCAGTAGGAGATGTTGCAGTTTATTTACCAATAAAATTTCAAAATAATCTCATTCATTTGTCAAAAACATCAGTTTCCTCCTTCATTATGATCAAAAAATTCATTAGAACAAACACTTATACAGTTACCTGACTTTTCATTTAGGTACTTTTTTCATTTCATTTACGTAAATTCTGTGATTTATCCTTATAATGTAAAGAAATAAGTTCCATTACATGACTGTGACAAACTGCTCATATTTACAACGCACAGATCAACATAACTAATTTTGGACTAATTTGGACTTGATTTTATTCTCTGTATTACTTAACATCTGTCTGTCTTATGAATCTCCACTATACTCTTTACTAGTGATGGGTTGCTATTTAACAATCTGTTATTTTTTAACTGCTAAATGGTTTTAGCATTAGCAGACTGCTAATTACACTTAAAAATAACAGATAATAAACAAATTGTTAAATAACAGGGTTAGTGCACACTGCTTCCGACCTGCTACGGTACTAACTGCTAACGTAACTGCAGCTTCTAACGTATACTGCCAACTGTTGAACCTGTTAAACGTTGAAGCTGCTAATCTATCTGTTGAATAGCAGGGACATAACACACTGTTTCGGACCTGCTAACTGCTAACGTCTACTGCCAGATGTTGAACCTGTTAAACGTTGAAGTTGCTAATTTAACTGTTTAATAGCAGAGTCATGGCACACTGTTTCGACTGTTACCGACCTGCCAACTGCTAACCTCTACTGCTAACTGCTGAACCTGTTTAACTTTGAAGCTGCTAATGTAACTGCTAAACGGGAAACATCGTCAGTGTTTCTTTCCATTAATTGTTGTTGGCTACTGTCCTGATATTCAGATTGCATAGTAGTATCATATTTTTCTTTGTTAACCGTAAATTTAAATGTGGGGTGTTTTTTATAAATAATAAATGTAACACAAGTCGAACTTGTACTTTTAACATTATAAAAATATTTAGCTTAAAATTATAATTTAAACATAAGAATTATAGATTAACACTTCAATCCTTCAAACACTCATTTTTCGATTTTTCACATAATTATAATTACAATAATATAGTATATAATAAATTACAATATTATTTTAAATAATGTGATTATAACAAAAATAAACATTGTCAGAACCATTATGATAGTCTATAATAAAATACTTGAAATAATACCTAACAAGAACGTTTTAATTTATTAGGAACATGAATAAATAAAAGAAATCTAAAAAAAAGAAAGGCCTCCATAGATAGCCTACATGTATTAAAATACAATAACATTTTTTAAATAACATTTGAATTAATTACAAACATCGAACATGACCCTAATCAAATTAAAATTAATTCAATTTAATTTTTTTAAATTTAAATTATTATTGTATCATAGATTTACAAAAGGGTGCTACAAAATATGTTTCATATTACTTGATAGATCATGAAAGACAAACCGAACACAATTAATTGCATCTTTCAACTTAGCATGTTCATTGTACTTCTCATTATCGTCAGAGATTTATTCACAAATCCTATAGACAAATTTTTAGTGCAAGAAGGGTAGGACAAAACTTGCCAACTGCATCCTCACTGTATTTGCTTATCTCAGCTGTCAAGATAAGGAATAAAGAATAAAGTAATGTGACAATATTATTTAAGTTGCGTTTTCCTGCTAAGGTCTTTGTTAGCAGTCTAGAAAATTAGCAGTTAGCAGTTGTACCTGTTATTTTTAACTGCTAATTCTAATTAGCATTAACAGAATTAGCTGCTAATCAAAAATAGCGCTTTTGCCCATCACTACTCTTTAAGATAATAGTGCATTCTCTTCAAGAGTACTTGCGATATGTGCCAAAATGTGCGATATGTACAGATATGTTCCTTGTACATGTCTGAATTTAAAATATCCTAAATCATGTTTGTTAAGTTTTATTCAGACTTTTTATGTAAGTAATATTTCTTGCTAC